>OX359290.1:2247500-2832500 GCA_947179395.2 Pulicaria dysenterica
TAATGACAAAAGTGATATAGTTTATAAGCTGTAAAAAAACAAAAAAGCCAATACCTTCAAACTAAAATATTAATTTATCTACTTATTAAATAATTAAGCATGAATTTGTCAAATGTTCAGCTCATCATCGATCAGGTGTGGTCTTCATGAACTCGTCAAACGTTCACTAGTTATTAATTACTTACTAAATAAGCAATTGAATTTTATGTATAACAATAAATTTAATATAAAAATGAAGAATTTAATAGGTCAGTGGTTAATGCCGGTCCAATAATTTTTAATGCTCGGATGTTTAGAGTAATAAAAAATATAGTCAAATATGCAAAATTCATAAGAGAAGCTTTAATATATATTATTCTCCTTTATTGTTTTTGTGTTTATATATCGTTTTCTAAAAAATATGTAATTTGTTTCAACCATATGTCAAATGTAAACCTAAATATAAGTTTGAATACAGCCACAAAAGTAATCCCAAGAAGCTATGTATATTGGGAAAGTGTTGTAAATTTATTATTTATTCTTTAGTCTAAGTTCTCCTAACAAGTCATGTCTTCATGTCATTATAAGTTTCTTTTAAATGGGACAGAAACAAATTTTTATCTTTCTTATTTAAACATAAGAAATTAATTTTTAAGAAACGAAGAAAGCGGTATTTATCAAATTCTTAATTTTGATGCTTGTTGTTTATACATTTTTAATTTAAAAAAATTGTTCTCTTTCACATCCAAACATATATAGTGAATGCCTTACAAACGAAGGTCATATCCATTCAATGATATGTTCTCATACTTGCTACTTGTATAAATTTGAACAAAATCGAACTTTTTTCTTCACGTCCTAAGCACAAAGAATGAATCTCTTATCCAGTAGACAAAGTAATATTCATCGAATTATCTATTTTCGAGTTATATAAATTTGAACCCAAAAGAACTTTTCTTTATAAATCTCTTACCAATGGACAAGGCAATAATTCTCCATTATCTATTTTTATACTTGTTGGTAAACATTTGAACTCTAGAGAACTTTTCTTTTCATGTTCTAAGTAGAAAGAATTAAACTATTACAAATAGATAAAGCCCCTTGCATATGGAGAAAACCACATTTGTCCGGTTATCCATTTTATTCCGAAATCTGTTATGAATAGTGAAATAGGTGCAAATTAAGACGTGTCAATTTGAAAATTATTTAAATTGTACGAAATCTGTGTATAATGAGTAATGAAAATTATTTAATCACACCCATTTTTTTTGTCATATTAGTTTTTTCTACCATTGCGTTATATTAACTGAAGCATCATACTAAATTTCGATATATCATACAAGGAAACCTCATGATCTGTAAATTACGACATATAACAAGCAATATGCTGAACAAAAGTACAAGTGACTCAGTACCTTATTATGAAAATTTAACTATTTCATGTTTTGATCATGAGATGATCCTCTTTCATCTTGTTAACAAAACCAGTGAATATCAAGAAACATATAAAATTACAAAAGGGTAAACAAAAGACGGGCTCCTAACATCAAAAGGCGACATGTTTTTCAAACTCGACCCGATACAAAACATGGAACCAATGGTTTTATTAAAATGACGGTTTGAGTTCCGTTTCTCATTTGACTGCTACCGGATTATGTAACTTTGTAAAAGTTCTACAGAGGGCCTGGGAATGTCCCGTTCTCCCTTTGCTCGTTCCATCTGTCTACCTGCATATAAATTACCAATACAAAGTATAAACCAAGTAATTATCAAATAACTAAAACACTTGAATTTTAAAAAAATTGAGAAGATTTGTATATCGGTTCAGAAGCATACCCATTCGCCTGGGCAAAGTGAGCGATAATATTTAGCAAACTTATCACATTCAGAAGCATCTTCTCCTTTTGCAGCCACACATCTGACATTAATAATAATAATAATAATCATCATCATGGTATAACAAGAATCGAATCAACAAAAGCTATCAGAAGTGCAAAACAACAATGGTTAAGGAAGCTCACCGATGGTACTCAACATATCGGGTAAAACAGTGCCTGCTTTGATTTGTAGTAGGAAAACGATAATCTCCAGGTGCTGTCTCGAGCTGTTAATCAAACAACACATCAAATTATGCTTGTGTATCCAATTTTGAAGCTTATAAGATTAAATTTGATGGCAAGAATGAGAAAAGTCATATATGATAAGTGACAAACATATTAAATCAAAGAGTAAAAACTGAAAATGGATTTCTCTTACTTGTAGTTGGTTTCTATTTTTGAAAATGCAAGATTAAATTTGCCATCTTTTCTAAAAAACTGTCCAACAAAACTTACCTTAATCTCAGGTGTTTCATCAACAGTGTTTCCTTCATCAGCCGCATCTTCTTCAGTAGCGGGTGGAGTGACATTTTCATCAGCAGTTTCAGTTGCAGAAACAACTTTTTCTTCAGCAGCAGTCTCTACAGGTTCACTTTCATTGACTGAAGGGACAGCAGAAGGCTCAACTACATCTGCAATGACAGGTGCTGCCTCAGGGGAAGCTTCAACCGTATCCAATTCACTGCTCTTCTCCACAGGTTTTGTAACTACATCCACCTTCTCTTCTCTATTATCCTTGAGAAGATACTCCTGAATTAAAAAATATATATCATCCTAATATATGCCAAAATAAAGAAAAAGAACACAAACACAGTGTAGATAACATACTACATTACAAAGTTTAGTTCAGGGACGTGATAATGCAAATAAAAAACTTTTTTGTTAAATTTCAAAAACTTCCAAGAATTTTATTGCGCAAACAAAGGAGTTCTTTGTTAGAAAAAAAAGCTTTATCATTAAGATTAAAAAGTTAAAGAATTTAATCATGCAAGAATAACGTCCAGAGATCTGTGTGAGAATTCAACAAAAGTCCAAAGGGACTCTTCGACAAATTGCCCTAACCATTTAGTGATCAGAATTACACTTGGTATTTGGTAATGTTATAAGGTTTGAGTATTGTAAAAATATGCATATCTACATATATACATAGACACAAATAACAAGTGCAAGTGTGCACACACACATATATAAGCTTATAATACACACACATACAAGATATGATATGATATGGCATATGTTATAATGCAAGGCATAATCTGTAAATCGAATAATCAGTTTTTTATTACTATATAAGTCATATAATTAGCTTGTTGGTGCCAAAGATAACCCTTTGGTCAACAGAATATATTTTATATTAGAACAGATGTACATAGAAGTGAAGAACATACATCAATTACTTCTATATAATTCCAAGAAAGAATAATCTAATACCGTAATTGTATTTTGGAACTCTACATTGCCTCAAAATAATCTAGCAAACACAATTAGGTCAATCGAAGTGAGTTCTTTCCAACACTGGATAACTTGATATATAAGTTTTACTACTAAAGCAAACAAGTAAAGATGAAAGGAAGTTTTATACAGATGATGAATATGTTAAAATTTAGCGTATAGATCTGTAAAGGCATAAACTTGTCATAAAAAGTTGTCCATAAAAGAAAGTCAAATAGATTATGTCCCAAAAACCACAGTTCTCAAATTGTGACTTCTGCTGTATATGAAGACCTTGTATTAAAAAAGCATGCACAATGAATCATAAGATTCACTTTGACATATTTTGAATGTGCTTCCCTGCATTAAATCACATTCCAGGAGTTCATAGGGCACATAGACATTATGTATTTCTTATCTTTCATTTATAATAGTGCGATCACAGATCTCTATTTTCAAAGTTGACAAAGTGAGGACGCTGGTTCAGCGATAACCAAGTGAATCTAATACTCAACTTTATAAAAAATCCAGTCGGGTGTCTGTTTTGCACTAACCAGAAGGATAATGGGACTATATATTTCATCATTGTTACCGTTGCTGGAGTGATGGGCACACGCTTCTCAGCACTGACTCATTTTCAAGCCTTGAGTTTTAGAAAGAAAGTAAGGATGGGCAAAAATAGCCATCAATCAGGTATGGCAAATGCAAAACTTTCCTCCAGTTTTGTAAACATACATCACATCCCATTCAAATTTATTCTGCTTTCAAGTCTGTTTATTTGAGTTGCCGTCTTTGGCCCTACTCCATTTCCCAGTAGTATACAAACTTCTGGTTCTATAATCTCAGTTGTTCGTGAGAAAAGTAACTAATAGTATTAGTAGGTCTAATAGTATATGTACTTGTTAAAACAATTGTGATACAAACATGATTAGACCTGTATTTCATTAATTAAAATGATATCCTTGTTGGTTAGCAAATGTATGTGATTAGTGTCTTTTACATCATAATAATAACAAACTTGCCTGAATATTGAATTTACTACACTCTGTTAGACTATTATGTTGGGAAAAGTTAAAAAATAAAATCTCACAGAAGACACAATGAGAACCTCAAGCAGGAGTCGTGAAAAAAACATATTTGTTAATTCAATTCCCATAAGGATGAGAATATAAGATCAAAAATTGTGCATGCAAGAGTTAAGGCCATAAGCACAGAACAAAAAACTCTAGACAGACAAATTTGTAAGAACCTATGTCTACCTAATACCTATTAATTCTAATTCAACAAATCGAACTACTAGATATATGAGTAATCCACCAAAATGAGGCTCTTGACATAAGATATAAAATTGTAATGACTGTATACCAAGAAACAAATCTTAATGAAACTGAAGTCATTTAGCTACACTTGAAAACTAAAGAGTGTAGATGAGAACTTTCTAACTTAATTATTACCAAGGATGAGAAAGCTCTGTACACATTTCTTTTAAACCACTACCATACGGCAACTGCATCAAGACTTTCTATTGGGACTAACACCAAAAAATGTCTACCTCTTTTGGCATACTTAGGAGGTTGGACCCAAACCACCATGAATTCTTGACAAGAGAAACAAAATCCTTGTATCAAAAATGTTAATATGTTATAAGTTTCTATTCACTCCTTTGAATAAGCTTAGACTAGTTGTGTTCATTGGTAACATTTATCGGCAGCTGAGAAATCAAACACAATAAATCTCCTTTTAGAAATTCATGCTTTTGAAAATAAATTGTCATGAAAGAATTTTCTTGGATATAATCTTCAAAAGACAACCCAGTCCAAACATCCATTTGAATCTTCCCACTCACACTTCCTAGCTAGTTACCTGAATTCTTAAACATCGAAAACGAAGATACCCTAAATTGTAATCATCTCCAGAACCACCATTCAATACAAGTTTTCTTTTTTCTATAAACTGGCTAAAAGATGGGCTCTAAGGTAATCATTTTGAAGCCAATACCACAAAGCAAATACATCATACCAAATTGCTTTCTTAGTTCCAGATAAGATCACAAGCAACTTCCTTTAATCACCTCATAAACTAAGTTTCTTCAGAACTTGATAGCTGAAGTTAGATTACATTCTATAGCCAAAATGAAACAATTCCCTACACCGCGATTATATTCTTATACATTTCATAAACACATCAAAATTAATCGCTAAAGAGATAGAAAGGGACATTCAAAAACCAGTTGTGAACTAAGATCCGAATCAGATTCAACTCAAACAAAATCATAACTACAAACATTAGAAATCAAACACGTATCAGATCAAAAACAGGATCACAGCCACAGTAAAAGAAAATTGAGTGTACCTCAGAAAGAGAGTTGGCCTTATCGGATTCCGCCATGGATCGATTCGGCAGACGAGATTTGGGAGATTAGGTTTGTAGATGCTTAGATTGCAGAGTGTCCAAGAGTCAAAATCGGCATAGAGAAAGTGGGGGTTGATTTTTTTATTTCATTTTATTTTCTTTTCAAATTGGACCGTTTGGTTGTCTCTGAGACCAATGGGCCATTGCGTTATTTTGGGCCATTTTTATTTAGAAATCCACAAAATAATACAAAATTGATTTTGGTGAATACGAGTAAAATAATGTAATATTAGCTTTTTAAAAATGGTACTCTGTTTCATGTATAAAAAGTTGAAAATTAATTGATAGTTTATGAAAAATTAATTATGAATACATGAGTTGTGATTATCATTTCTAAAGATTGTGATTTTTATCCTCCTTAAAAAAGATGTTTTTTAACCGCTAAAAATACACTTACGCTTATCGTATTCTTTAAACTATATATTATACAACTTAAATCCATAATAATAAAAATTATATTAGATACAACTTAAATCCATAATAATAAAAAATATATAATATACTTAATATCGTTATGCTATAAACGTTTTAATCATTAAAAAAAGAATGAAACATAATATGATATCCTTACAAAGTGTAACATTTTTATTGTAATATACAACAATTATTAAACAAATAAAATATATTTTTCTTAGTTTTTATATAACTACAAATCTTAAGACTATGGGTGGATGTTCTATTTCAAGAACCACAAAATTTTTGGAAAAATTGTTACTGTTGGTTGTGTAAATGTTTTCGGTTTTGTTTTTCTTTTTGGATTTTTCTTAAAAAGGATAGAGTTTTCATTTAAAGTTTTCTACATAAAGTTTAGCAAACACATTTAGGTAAAAATAATGAGAATTAAGAAACATGTTTGAATGTTACAAAATTCAACTTACAAAGAAAAACATAATTCAAAAACCTACAAAGATTTTTAAAAGATGAAAAAAACTTCAAAAAGAATCTTCATCTTTAGATATAAACAGAAATAGCTATATATCCTCTTAGGCCATCCGTTATGGGCACGGGTAAGGCCATGGGTTGACAGCGAGTAGGCCAGGAACACCATCTCGGGTGTGTGGAACTCGCCGAGTAGAGGGAGACAGCGGGTTCTGAGACTCGGACGCCAACCTCCATCACCCCCACCCCCACCCCACATTCTACCAATGATATATTAACATGTCATTTTTTATTTTTTTTAAAGTGAAAGGGAAAGTAAAAGAGTAAAGGGAATGTATAATGGGTGTAGTGGGTAAAGGAAAGGGAATGAGAGAAAAAATGATGTGGCGTTGCTGTGACAGTGGGTAAGGAAAAGAGAAAGGAGAAGTATAACGGATAGCCTTATAATACATTCTAAAATATATCTATTGTTTAAACAACACAGGACCTATTTCGAAAGAAAATGATTGCCAATAACCAAGTTTCTTTATTGTTTCATTTAGGCTAGATAAGTTATATATCGATTTATTGTTATTTAATTTTAAGAGCTATAAAACTTTGTTACTGTTTAGTAACACTTCTTAAGGAAACTTTATAAACGAATTCAACAAATAATAACTAATTTTTAAAATTATCTCACCAATAAAACAACAATCAATGTATTTGTTTTCAAGATAAAGCTTTTTTGACTGGTCTTTTAACCAATAAAACGAGTACGTCTGAGGTTCTAAACACACAAAAAAAAAAGACAATATCCCCATAAAGCCTTACAATTCATCGAAATATATGTGATTTTAGAAGCCAAAACTATAAGGTTGGGTTTGGTTACATAAAATTCTTTTCATTTTTCTTATAAAAATTGAAAAAGTGAAAACTTCTTTTTTTTGGAAATTAAAAAAAAAAGGTATCAGCCAAATATATTTTTAAAATTTTCACTTACTATGGAAATTTTTTCTAAAGAATTAGTATGTTTTTAAGTTTTTTTTAAAACCAAAGACACCTCTAATGTTTTAATAAAAAAATCAATAAACTTAATTATTATTTAATTAACATTTCCTAATAAAAAATCACCTCCGTGATGATCAACCATTTATATCCTATATATCTTAGGATTGAATGTATCCCATGAGTCAATGCCCCTTGATTGTGTAAAATTGAAAGATGAGCAATTGAGTGTTGTGGAATTGATGACGTGGCACAAAAATCATGATTTGGGCTGATGGTCTACAGTTAATTGGGCTCTTTACCACATTGTGGGATGTGTCCATTAATGTGTGACGTGGGCGGTTTCAATCGATACGTTGCCCTCGCGATAATGTTACGTCCGTTATCCTTCTGCACCGATGATCGGTCTAGGGCAGTATATGGCGTCGGCGAAGGATCTATTTTGGGTGGCCGTCGGTTTTCCGCACCATCAATTGAATCTCTCGTAAGATTCTTCTTCATTCAGCGATCAATGATGTTAAATGCGATGGTATTGAAGTGGCATACGACCGTTATATTGAGCTGTATATATTCGTTATTTTCATCATTCTTCCTCCTCAACTCACCCTTAATGTTCACCCCACAGATTCTCATTCTGAAACAAATCAAATGGCTGCAAAACATCACCTGTCGGAAGAAATTAACCCTGACGCTGATGGTTTAGAAAATTTCGAGTTAGAATATTGAAAGCTTGCGCAATTTAAGATGGTTCCCTGGCTGATCTTTGAGCAGATGAGGAATTTAGTTTTTTATTGATGCGATTTGGTTTTAGTGCTAATTGATTTGAAAATTGCTTTTGTTAATTTTGATTATTAATATGAAATGTTTCAGGTACGATCATCGTATAGGGCAGGGGAGCTCTTTCTTCAAACCATGGTGAAAGAGAGGAGCAAAACCACTAACAAATGATTAAGCAAATTACAGTTTGGTATTTCCACCTTTCAACTAGCAAGTAGCAACTTTAGGAGCTTAACTTCTTTTTTTAGGCTCATATGATGTTAGAATGCTTAAAAGTGTAAATAAAAAAAAATGAAATAAAAAGCGACAAATTAGTTGCATACGTTTATACCAAATTTAAATTCTAAAAATTTAATGGATAGCGGTTAGTGGTGGGCAATAGCGGAGACGCTAATCTTGCCTAGATTTACCGTTATTTGACCGTGAATGAACACAAGAATTTTGGTGATCTATTTGTTTATTTAAGTGAGCCTAATAATCTTTATGTTTGATTGATAGTATGCTTTGTACTTTATCTAACTTCACATATGGATAAACTAATTTTAATGATTTTGAGTTTGTGCTATGCTAGGTTTCTTTCACTCCCTACATATTTTCAATTTAGGGGTTTTTGAAAAACACCCATAAGGTGAGTTCCATGTGTTTCATTCTTTCTTCTATGTAATCAACTATATAAGCACGTGATTAAACTGGGAGATATGTCAATTTAAGTTCAATTAATTTGTGTTTGAATATAGCTAAATGTGAATTATGGGTTTTTGATGATCTAATTGTTGATTTGAGTTAGGTTATTTTTCTTTTATGTTTGATTTAAGTGTACGAGAAGGTGTTTTGTTTGTAACGAGGAACTTCTAATGGAGTAATGGTATAGGATTGCAAATAAGAAAGCATTAGATAACAATATATTCCGAAACCAATCAGATGTACGGATTTGGTACGTGTTTTTCAAAGTTGTTCACAAGAAATTCAGGTGATATATATGAAAAGATTAGCCATGTGAAATAATGTATACTTGGTAATAGATTAGCCTAATGTGTTTATTGTTTGCGGTTTTTCTTAAGCGGTTTTTTTTTTATGAATGATTTCGGTGAATTCTGGATGATATTTTTGTGCACAGCGGATTGACAAATTGTGTTTCACAGTTTCTGTTTGGTGGTGTTTGCTTTTGCAGCCTTGCATCGTAGTCACGAGTGGCCAGATTCGTGAATTAGAAATTGCAACTTGCAAGTGGCCAAACAGGTTTGTATCTAGACTTTATGTTATGTTGTTTATAGATTCATCAATGTTTTCTCCACCTGCATCTTCTATATACTATTTTAGAAATACCACAATGTTAGCTTCTATAAGTTTCACATGCTGTAATATTTCTAATATGCCACATGATTTCTTATTTTCTGACCAAAACTCACGACATTAAGAATGTGGTAGTTCTTTGAATGCAAGAGGTGTTGGTTCGAACCCAGAAGGAATCCATGCAAGAAATCCTAAAACAGCAGCAAATCGGAATGGAAACCTTTTCTTATAAGTGGACAAGAATCATCGCTCCAAGAGAAGCAAACAATAGCCACTATCCCTGATTCCATGCAAGTGCTATAATCCGATCAGACTCCTCACGCTGGCAAGGTGAAATGACATAAAGGGAGGTCCTAACTGAATGAATTGAGGTTGAGTAAAAGCCATTCGCTTAAGATATAGTTTCTACTTTCTATCATCTTTGATTAATTAGTATCTACACATATTTCTCATGAATGAGGTGTAGAAACTTAACTCATTAGGCAATTAGCACAGTTGTACTTTTAAAGAAAAATATATGTATAAGTTTATTAAAAATGCACCATTCCACACACTTTAATATTCATAGTTAGTTTGCAAGATACATACATCATTGAACTCCATCCACGACATTATTGGTTTGAATTTTTTGTTTTTACTTGCTGCAGAATTAAAAGAATGCTATATATCTTTTTGATTGCTTAATGCTTAGTTGTTTGATTTCATAATTGATTAGTTTGGTTTCTTAATGCTTAGTTATTTGATTTCATGATTGATTAGTTTGGTTTCTTAATGCTTAGTTGTTTGGTTTCATGATTGATTAGTTTGATTTCATGTTTACTTTGTTGATTGTTTAGTTGTTTGATTAAAAATTTAACATGCCCCCTTGATCCCAACCATCATGTGCTCACAATAGAAAACGTAAAAAAAGAGAACAAGAATTTATTAGCTCATTGCAAGGATCTTTAAATAAATATTCTGTTAGACAAGAAGTGAATATTGAAGTAGATGCTAAAAAAGAGAACAAATGATTTACGACATTTTCATCGGGTGTTCACACATTTGCTCCAACATGATTTACGACATCATTTTAGGTATATTTGTTTATGTTTACTTCCTGTTTAATTTTCATCTTAGATTGTGTGCAGGATTTTTTGTCATGATGAAGTGTAAAAAGGGAAAAGGGAAAGGGTAGGATGGGGATGGCTCTGTTCTTGCATATCACGGTTTAACTATGTTTGTATAATCTTATACAAAGAAGGTTAATTTGACTCATTTTACATGTGTATCTCTCCATAACTTTTATTATTGATTTCTTTATTCAGTTACCTGCAGCAACTATATTTATATATGGGGAAAAAGTAAAGAGTTAACTATGTGTCTCTCCATTCTTTGTAAGAGTCCACGGAGTGGACGTGGTAATTGGGTGTGGTAATTGACCACATGCTGAAAATTAAAAGTCACCCACTCCATAGCGCCATGGAGTTATTTTTGCGTGGAAAGTACTACACTCTTTGAGGCTGTGTGGTTGTGAACAAGTGGGACCCAAGATAACTTTTACTCTCTATCTCAATTTTTATTTATTTATTTATTTTAAATCTAATTGGTTATTAGTTATTAGGTGGGTCCTAAAATTAGATGTGGTAGAAAGTAATCACTACATGAGTGAGTGATAGTTAAGTGATAGAAGAAAAAAAACTGATGTGACAATGTGATAAGAGCGGTAGAGGTCACCACTCCTTTCACTCTAAGTGAATCACAATCTGTTCCACTTTTCTTAACGTGGTAGCAAGTATTCATATTGTATACCGTTTATTTTGTATAACACCTCAGCTAACTATATATCTTCTAGATCAAAGATGTTTAAAATATAAACTATATCTTTTTCTAATGATATTTTCATCAAGATCATGATAATCATGTGTTTGTAAGTGTTTTAGGGCTGAAATTAACCTTGAGTTGGACCCAAAGATATAACTTTATATAGATAATTAGGGAAACGATGATAAGGGTTTAATGCTATATGACACGGACTACCTTAACATAGCTCCCGTACGGTCATCAATTTGTGCTACTTGATGGGTGATGAGGGGATCCGAATATACTTAAAAAAAGGGTAAAAATGTTCTACTTTCATTTTTGTTTAAAAGACGAAGTATCCAATATGCATTATATGGATGATTTAAGAAAAGCAGAAATATGGTTTGGCTACTGTTGCCAGAAGATTTTTAATTGCTGAAAAATTGGTATTTCATAGTTTGGGTTTTCTACATTTAATTGTATAAATGGTAAACCAACTTTTTATAATTTACATGTAACATCTTGAAATTGGGCCTAGTTGCGTAGGTTTGTACCTTGTGCTTAAATAGTTGTACAGTGGTTTTAAGTGATTTAGATTAGTGTGTTTTTAAGTTACTAGCGCGTGTTATGCATTAATCAGAGTGATTATGTGAAAAGTGTCAAACGCGTTTAAAAGTGATATGGTGTTAAACGGTTTCGCGTTATGATTCCGTAGATATCCTCGTTAGTTAAAACAGGGATAGCGTGTGTCAAGTTGTAAGTTGGAAATGGGAACAAAATACCCGGGTTTAATTTATTAAACCCAAAGTCGGTTCATAACATATCCCTTATCCCTTCATTTGTTACAAACACAGTAACATACATACACACATACGTGAGCATAAACCCACACACACTGATGTGTAAAATCTAGTTATATAATTTATGTCCAATATTCACCTAATCTAACATGCACACACACTAGGCAAGTATACCTAATCGTGAACTAGCATAGAGATAGGCAAGTAATTGGGTGTCGAATCCACAAGGAGCAGTGTAACACCAAAAATAAAGCAGACTAATAATTAACCTAAAATGGGGGTTGTTCAGTTTTGAAAGTGATTAAAACTATTGACTAATTGAACGCAAATAACAAAACAATAAAATAAACTTTTGCGAACAACCGATTAAAAGCAAGTACCCACCTTAATCTTTCCCCCCTATTGTGATATACTTCAAGATCAGTTTAATTGATTACCTGGATTGACTTAGTTATACTCCACCTCCTATTTCATATAACTATTGTGCAACGGATAAAGAATAACAACTTCCTATTGATCATCTAAATCCACACAACCTAGTGCATAATTCATCAAGCATATTAAAACAAGTTTAATATAAATCAACCGTTTCTTCGATTGTAAAGCCCTAGAAAATTAGGTTTAGGTTATGGAATCTGGATTCTGATTAATTTTCCTAGTAAACCCTTAAACAATTCATAGACAAATCATTTAAAGAGGAGCATACATCATAAGAACTTCCTATTCAAATTCAATATGAACCATAAATCCAGAAACGAAGCTTAAAACCATAAAAATCCAAACTTTAATTGATTAAACATGCAACTAGTATCAATCCAACTGTAAACAAGGAAATCAAAGCATATCCCAACTAGGGTTCAATCATAAGGTGAATACAAGATGAGTTTAGCATATAATCAGGCTTAGACAATCAAACAAAGTCTGAGAAAACAAGCCTAATCGAAGATTAGCCATAGATTCGACAAACCGGGTTGTTGATGATGATGAATGATGATGAAATATGGATCCTCCAAGCTCCAATGGTGTTTCCTCACCCTCCAGGGTTGCAAAACTCTGAAAACGGCGCCTGGAGTCGGCTGTAGGGTAAAAGATGCCATCGAATGAATTAAAAATCGAATTTATAGAGTTATGTTCTGCGATGCTTCGCGGCGCGAAGCATAGGTGTCTCGCGGCGCGAGCATGTTTGACCCGAACTTTGATTTTCGTTGACCGATCTCGTGGAGCGAAGCAAATATCCTCGCGGCATTACGCATCCTCTGGAAATTTTGTTGAATTTATTGATGCTTCGCGGCGCGAAGATTGTGGTCCTCGCGGCGCGAGGACTGACTTTCTGCACAGTTCTTTGTTTTTCTTCTATCTTCAGCTGATTTCTTCACATTTGTTGATCAATTATCAGCTACGACCTGCAAACACCCCAATATGGTGGATTAGTGTAGAATATGATCACTTTAAGCACAAAACACATGTAAAACATGTAATATTTGCGGATATAAACATAGTTTAATCCGGAAATATCACACACTTTGGAGTTTTTGAAGAGAAATCAAGAAAGTAACTAGTTACAAGTGATTCTAGCATCGAATTTGTGTTCTAACTACTGTTCTACTACTGATTTGTAAGTGTTTTTATGCTAGAACCCTAGTTTTGTGTTCTTGAAGATGATACACCATTGTGATGGTGTAAATCATGTTCTTGTGATGGATTTTGAGGTCAAAAGTGTTTGTAAGCTCCAAACAATGTTTTGTAAAGGATACATGTGATTATAGTTGAGCTTTAAATCGATTTTGTGTTAAAAACGTAGTTTTTGGAGCTGTGCAGAAAACATGGATAGAGGGTTCTGTAACAGAGATCCATGTGATCGCATGAGTTAGTGCATGCGATCGCATAGGGTGTTCATGATCCTTGCGATCACAGGGCATAAAGCTTGCGATCGTATGGGGTGTGTTTAGTCTTTGCGATCGCATGGTAGGTCCTTGCGATCGTATGGGTCTGTTTTATGGTGTTTACCGCCTGCGGACGAAGGAAACGAGGTTTGCGATCATAGGTACGTAACTTGCGATCGTAACTAACCCTATAATCGTGCTTGCGACAAAAAGGGGCTTACCTTGCGATCGGAAGCATTGGTTTGAGGTAAATGCCCTCTTGCGATCGCATGGGGTACTCTTGCGATCGCATGGGATGGTAGTGAGGTCCTTTGCGATCGCATGGATAGTGCATTCGATCGCAAGCATGTGTCCTGTACTAACAGCTTGTGTATCTTGTGTTTAAACCTGTGTGTGCTATGAGTAAGTGATAACCAAACGTGTATATGATGTGTTAGGTGTACTTGAGGATCCGGAAGACTTGAGTGGTGTATCTTCCTAGTGAGGACTCCAGGTGAGTTCCGGTTATCTCATGAGACTCAGTAAGTAGGGCTAACTGTTGTGTATTGAAACGTGCTATTGTGGTATTGACGTATGCACGTGCGAGGTAAGTGGTGAAGTGACGTGTTGTGTTATAGCATGTGTAATGTGAGTATGGTAGTGACGATAGATAAGTGAAGTGATATGAGATAGACCCGTGTAGGGTTATGATTTATGTGACAATTGTATGTTATGTTGTAATTTTGTATTCTGCTCATCAAGAATGAGCAGAAGCTATTTGTGATATTGTATATGCTAGTAATTGGATCCTGATTGGATCAGCCATGTTAGATTATTGTATTGCGCATGTAATTGGATCCTGATTGGATCAGCCATGTTAGATTATTGTATTGCGCATGTAATTGGATCCTGATTGGATCAGCCATGTTAGATTATTGTATTGCGCATGTAATTGGATCCTGATTGGATCAGCCATGTTAGATTATTGTATTGCGCATGTAATTGGATCCTGATTGGATCAGCCATGTTAGAATATTGTATTGCGCTTGTAATTGGATCCTGATTGGATCAGCCATGTTAGACTATTGTATTGCGCATGTAATTGGATCCTGATTAGATCAGCCATGTTAGACTATTGTATTGCGCATGCAATTGGATCCTTATTGGATCGGTTATGTGTTATTATGTTATGTCCGAATAATTGGGGGACTGTATCACAGTTCCTGGGATTGGTTAAGGTTAGTCACGTAGGGTGGTCCCTGGGGGCCCAATAGGGTCTGGAAGTGGGGGATTAGCGGCACCCGAGTGTATACGCTTGGTGATGGCTCTGCAGGCCACCGTTCCTTGACGAAGATGAGGTTCTCGGCGTAAGCCGGAACTGGTTATGTAAGGGGGTTCTCGGCGAAAGCCAGAAACTGATTGTGAAATGGGGTTCTCGGTGCAAACTGGAACTGGTAAACGTGATGGTGGGCTGCTTTTCGCTCCCCCACCGATGCGGATGGTTGTGACTGATTCCCCAGCTTGGATCGTTGAGCCAGGCTAGCTACCTCGCAAGATATGATCCCGCTGACATGTCGGCACACCACTATGTGATAGCTTAGCTCTGTGTGCCTTATTGTGATGTGATAGCATGCTTATTGGTGCTTATGTGTAAATTTGTGCTCACTAGCTAGTTGTAGCTAACGGTGCAAGATTTCCCTTTTTCGCAGGTTTGTGACTGATGGCCTGGCAAGCTAGGGTTACTCGTGGATAATTGTAGTATGTATATTTCGTGGAACACTATTTGTTATTTATATGCATGTGATCCGATGGTCGGTTTTTAGTTGCGGTAACACCTGTTGTATGAAATGTTAACTAGTCAGATAACCATCTGATCATTTGTAAATGATGATTATTTCCGCTGCAAGCTTTTGATAAATCAGTTTAAAAAGTTTAAATTGACACTAATTTTAAGCTCATGAAACACGGTGTTACATTACACTTATCAAATAAAACTTAAAATATAATTCCGCATTATATAAATAATCATATACTAAATGTTCGTGTGATATACGGGTTATTTTAAAAGTAATAAATATTAAACATTAATAAAACATATTAAATAATAATAAAACGCGAATGAAATGAGAATTTAAAAAACGACAATATACGACATCAATACTTTGACCAGCCTAGAAAGATGTACGCGAGGGGGAGGAAAAATGTGACGCTAGAAATGTAGTATTATAATACAAGAGATGTGATTGTATTCCTTATATAAGTCATCAATCATCATTGTTATAATTAAGGGCAATGAAGTAAAGCGTTATTGGTTATCATTAAAAAAGAATTTATAAAAATTGTAAAATATTTTAGAATGATAAAGGTAAGAATTTGTTAAATGTGATATCCATCAAACGTAAAATGTGTTAAATTACGGGAAATATACTAAATTAACGAGAAAATTACGGTCTTTTATTTGAGACCGATCTTGTTATATATTTTTTTATAAAAAAAGTCGTGTTTGCTGAGTTTTTTTTTAGTACAGCTCGACATGTGCAAAATTTGCATATGTGCATATATACATCTGTGTTGAAAAACTAGGTGAATCTATACATAAGCAAATGTGTAAAATTTGCACATGTGCACATGTCGAGTTGTACGAACAAAATCCAACAAACACAAAATAAAAAATTTTGAAAAAATATATCAAAAATGATATATATTTCTACTTTTTCTCCATTAAATTTAACACTTATTTTTATGTTGTAACTAAAAAAATTAGTAGAATATGTAATTGCATGATATTTATGGGAATTAACAAAAGACGTGAATAAAGAAAAAGCAGTAAAATAAATACACTCCCGAGGAGTTAAAAGCCAAACAAATCAATGACTCTTCATTTGGCCTTTTTCAGACACTACTTTAGCTCCTATTTTTGACCAATTATTTTTTCCACTTTTACCCCCATATCCAACAATCGTTGGGTAAATTATGAAAATAAAATGCTAATATTTTTTATTTATTTATCTTATAGTAACTAGTCGTATTTATTGGATTAATATTTCATATCATATCATTTGTTTAAATCTACTAAATTAATAATTGGCTGAGATACTAACATATCGATAACTACAAGACATAATATGTATTTATTTTAGTTTTTTTTGTTATTCGATAATTGACATGCTAATAACTTAAGTTCCTAGCATATTACTGGGTTACTAATTAAACTCCATAAAACCATCCGTATAACCTAAGCCGATGTGGATCGGCGGCTCCATTAGAGAGGTTTTTTCAACTCTTAATCATACTGTATCATGTGTATTTACGTATACATAAAGTCCATCAAATGTACACATTTTTTGTTCTCATATCATCATCTCATTATCTTAAAGAAATTTAACTTTCTACTCTTATCATATAAACTACAAAAAAAACTTGTAAGAAAAATTCTCATATTCATTAAACGATGACATACGAAATTCAATAATCCATTTTAGTAATCTCTCTTCATTTTGACATTTGTCCACTTTAATTTGTATGTAAATGATTAGAAGGATTTAGTTGAAAGATATAAAACCTATAATCTTATAAACGACAGAAAATAAATTGATAATGTTTTACGTGTATATAACATTAGTTACCAGTTACTCTCTTCTTCATAACTATCCTCTGTTGGAATTTATGCGTAAAACACAACTTGAATGTTGTCAAGTTTTGTGTCCCACATAGGAGGGGAGAACAAACTTTGGTGGGTTTATAAGGGATTTCCCTCTCTTAGTATTCAAACCAAATGGTGGGGGCCTTGTAGGGGTATCCCCACACGCGCGCCGAGACGTGAGCCGCGTGCCCGCGAGTGGCGCGTGTAGGCGCACTTTGCACGTACGCATCGTCGCTAGGAGCTAAGGAGTTTTTCTTTTTCCGTAAAGTGCGTCGGATAGCGGGTATTCGATCCAAGCAGCAGACGGGTCGGGTAGGACCCGGTTTGTTGAACAGTTGCGTGGAGGAGGGGGTCAGCCCACGAAGTACGGAACTGCCCCCGAATCTCGGAACTGGTGGGGGTGCTGGGTCGCCTATAAAACCGAATCCAGGCTCCTTCCTGCTGCACACTTCCGAAAACCAGAATCTGCTCCCTCTCTGCTTCTGCGAAAACTGCTTTCTCCTCCCCTGCTGCTGCGTTTTTCGTTTTCTGCATCAATCTTCCAGGAAACGATTTCTAGTGCTGTTAGAAATCGTTTGTGAGGCTGCATCAAATCCTGGGTCGTTACGTTTTGAGGCTTACAGCAAATAGAGCAACGTAAACACCTTTAAGGGCTAGAGTTAATCCGTGCAGTTCATCCTTTCTGCTTCCTTTTGAACGAAGATCATCAGGTTGGTGTTTACATTTGAGCATTGTATTTAATTAGTCCGATAACGGGACACTCTCCTTTTACCTTTCTTTCTGATTGATCGAGGAGGATCATCAGGGTTGGCAACAACTTGGTAATTATTAATAAAATCGGATTATTTTGCTTTGTAGAAGAGATAAGAACAAACAAGGTTTAATCTTTTTATACATTGTTTGTTCATATCTTTTGATTATTTTATTTGGGACATATAATTGTTTAATTCTCTCTTGTTAATCTGAAACCTATTTTTAATATCCTCACCCTATCATTCCAAAATTGAAACGAATTCTTTTAATTCAACCAAACATTGAAAAACCTACTCAACAAACCCAAAACCATTTTATACAAGTATGTGTGTATACACTAACTCTACATTTAAATATACATCACAATACTTGAACTTAAAACGTTAAAAATTATTTTAAAACATCAGATACCGTAAATTAGAACTATTTAATTCAACAAAAAACAAAAAACCCATAATTGACTACACATTTTTTCAAAATATTGCACATATAAACAAACATATTCAATGTGAAAAAACAAGGATTGGTGTGTACTATGGTCCATGCGATGTCGATATCCCTTGCTCTATCCTCCCTTCTAGCGTCCCCTCAAACCCCCCCCCCCCCCCCCCCCCCCCCCCCCCCAAAATAAATAAATAAATAAATAAACAAACATAAAAATCACACACAGAGAGACACTCCTTTAAAACATATCTACAACGTTAAAAGGTGTCTGGATTTATATAATAATGTTTGATTGTCTCTGTTTTTGAGCACAAATTAGATTAGATTATATGCTCTGTTTTTATTAAAGTTTTCCTCTACACAAAGTTAAATCAATCATCTTCCTCAGCCCTCCTTGAAAAACCTGCAAATAATATCCCATCCCAATATTATTTATTCAGCCTGTTTGTAGATCTAGAGAGAGAAAGTATTTCAGTGTCACTCTGTGTGTGTGTATTTTCACTGATGGATAATAAAAGCTGTCATTCATCTGGTGAAGAATCTTCTGCTATAAACCCTAATCTTGATTCTACTACTGGTGGTAAAGATCAGTACTTGAAACAGATGCATAAATTATCTCACAAGATTTCTAAACCACCCATTAGAAAACCCTTTGATTTTGATCATCAAATTCATCCGCCGCCGCCGCCGCCGGTGGTTTTAGATGAATCTCAGCCGTCCAATCTTCACAACCAGCAGCAGCATCAACCGCCGGTGTATAACGTCAGCAAAAGCGATTTCCGGGATGTTGTTCAGAAGCTCACCGGTTCTCCGGCGCACGAACGGGCGGCAGCGATTCCCGTTCCGCCGGTGAAACCACAGAGTTCCCGGTTACAGAGGATTCGTCCGCCGCCGTTAGAACACCTTGGAAACAGACCACCGAACGCTGTCGGCGCTGTGATGCCGTCAAACCCTAATTTCCGTCCCGGTCAAAACTTCTTCTCTGGTCAACGGCCACACCACCAGCCTCTGTCACCGCTTCCTCCGTTACCGTCGGTACACGCGACGGCGGAGTCGCCGATCTCCGCCTACATGCGTTGCTTTCAGACCAGTAACACCGCAGGCCTACCGGCCCCGCCACCAGGTTCTCTCCCGCCACCAGATTTTCCGGCACCGTCGTCTCCGCTGCCGTTTGGGTGCTTACCGTCTCCAAAATCACAGTTTCCGATGTTATCTCCGGGATTTCCATTCTCGACGACAAACCAATTTGGATTCCAACAACTAACGCCGTTGTCTCCAACACCGCCGGCACCAAGTCCTCGATGGAAATCCGTCTGATAATCAAAGTAATCAAATGGGGCAAATCCGTAAGTTCAAAGTTAGAGCTTTTAATTAATTACTGATCTAAATACATATACATTGCAGAGAGATTACAATACATATAATCATACATATGTATCTGTATATGTATATGTATGTATAGGTTCTTGATGATTCAATTTGGGGGAAGGATCAGTATATGCAAGAATAGCTCAGAATTTTGTTGAAAATATCCCAATGTAAAAAGAAACCCTAGGTTTTCAGTTTGTTTCTTTTCATCAAGATTGATTGCTAGGGATAGGATCCTAAATGTATCAAAATTTTCTTGAAATTGTAGGCAGTTCTTATGTTTCTAATGCATCTTTTTATCTTTATAGATTGATTTTTTTTCTTGAATTTCGTTGGCTAAATTGTGCAGTATTGACATCTTAAATTATGTAAACTGAAAGGGGAGTTGGTATTGATTAATGTAATGTGTTTATCTGCTTTGAACCACAACCTTGAAGAACACCTGATACTGTTTGGTTATAAGCTCTTTGGTCCTTTTTAATGCTTCTAAATAAGCACCTATGCAAATATCAATTGATGTTTTTTATTGGTTGGTTGGTTTATGTGAATCAAGCACATTAGATTTTCAATGCCAGAGCTACAATCATAACTTCAAACTTTTGGTTCAGGTAGAAAGTTTGAAACTTTTATCATTTTGTTCTATAAGTTTTTGGTTTTCAATTTATCTTCATCAAGACATGATCAATAGCTTCCATCCCGTCACGAGGATGGATATAAAGAATCTTGATAGTGAACATCGAATTAGAGGGTTAAGCACTAACTTCCTGGAGTTCAAGTTGCCTAGCCTAAATCATTGCTTAGATCGACTTTAGAGTATGGAAAAGCATAAAAAACTCAAAACTTTTCATGGGTCATTGAAAAGTTTCAATCTTTAAGACTTCTTAGGTATGAACATCAGATTATGCAATACTAGGGATAGTATCATAATTGTATTTATATCATTCCAACATCAAAATACAAAACCTTAAGATTTGTTGACCATGAACATCGAGGCTTCACTTCAAGAGAGTTTAAATTTATTCGTAGTCATTTATATGCTGTGACGAGCCTTTAGGGTTGAATGGTATTTGGCCAATTGACCTACCAGCAAATATGCTTAATTTTTTTTAACAGCAGAACACACGCACGTACTAATCTACTCCTAAATCTATACCTTTTTGTCCACAGATGGACTTGAATCCATAACCTTGGTACTGCTGGCCCTTTGGTCAACAAATATGGTTAATGGCCCACACTAATTTTTCTTTTGGGTTCAGTTTTGTTACTTTAATGACCTTGTTGCAAGATTAAAGTTTCCCACAGCTCATTTAACACCTTACATAAACGAAGTCTTTTGACATCAATGGTGAGCTTCTGTTAGAGTATACCGTTCTGCACTTCACTATCGGGTACGTTTTCCATTTCCACACATTCGGAACCGTCCAGGAAAGCGATGTTCTTATTAGCCTAGTTGTGATCTTTCTTTCCCACTTGCTGGCATTTAATGAGCTTCAGTTAGATTATTTCCAGTATGTATATTTTTGCAGAAGTTACAGATTGTGAAGAAAAAATCTATGCAGATGCAGGCAAATCTAGCATTAAAATCTTGGCCCTGGCTCTTGGCTGGTCCCCCTTCTTATTTAAACTTATGGTGTCATACATTGACTATTTGACTAGTCTTTTGTTGGAAACTTATGGGTAGGAGGATTTTGAGCTCAAATGATGGATTTATTGATCACTGTACATATGGTACTGGTTTATTTGTGTTAGCAATCTTGGTTTTTGGGATTTTTTTAAAAAGGGTTTATGTTCATCTAAATTGTGTTTTTATAGGAAATTATTTTATTAAAAATTGAGTTTCAATATGGTTCATAATTACTTATGGTTTTAATGTTAAGAAAATGCTATTCAAAATTTATATTCTGGTCGATTTTTATAAAATTTGGTATCTATAAAAGCAGGAACGTAAGCGTTTTTTTATTTTTAGATTAAATACATTAGACAATTATTAAATAAATAATTTAATATGGAAATAGCTATTAATAGTATCTTAACTTAGATGATACACATAAAAAATAAATTAGTTTTACCTTAATTTGAGTAACAATGTCTGTAGAATGTGAGGAGTGAATGGTGGTGTCGGCACGGTGCCATACAATGTGATAAGCAGTGAGAAGCAATCACTTCTTTGTCTATTGATATGATAGTATCTTTATTTTTCTTTCTGTTCTTTTCCTTTTTATTTACTGTTTTTTAAGTAATAAAAAATAACTTTTAGTATATATATTTTTTTTAAATAGCAAAGTTAGTTGTTAGTAAGTTAGTAAACCCCAAGTTAGAATCAAACTTCATTGTCAAGGTTTGAACCCTGGACCTCCTAGAAGGTTTTGCCTCCCACTTACTCTTAATCACTAGACTAAGAGATCATTGGTAACTTTTAGTATATCTATCTATATCTATACTACCATATAAACTATTTAACATTCTCTCACCTCTTTAATTTTAAAAGTTCTTAAAATTTAATCAAGATCAAATCTTGACCATTCATTCTATCAAAATTAATCGCATCCATTCAATCTTTAACCATTTCATTCTCTTCTAATTTACTTTAACTTTTTATATATTTAAAATATACACTCTCAACTAACATACTTTCTCACACAGTCTAATTATTCACTCACATCAATATAATTTTCAAAATCTTATTAACTTATCTCTCTTTATTTTATCAATATAAATCTTTTTTTCTTATTCTAATATCTTTTAGAATTTATTTTTAAAATTAATAAAATAGTTAGATGCAAATAAAATAAAATTTGAAAAAAAACGGACATGTAATATAAAACTATTTGCCACAGCAGCATTGCGTGAGTACAATGCTGATACTATATTATAAAACATTTAGCCATTTTGTTTAAACTCTTACATTTTACGTGTTTTAAAATTACTAAATTGCCCCTCATATATACTAAATTGAGTAACTATTAGATATAGTTAATAAGATTTTTATATTTCATTTAATAACTAAACTTTACATATTTAAGAAAATCAAAGTCAAAATAATATTTTTGAAAGTCAAAGCCAATACTAATTAACTTAATTATTAAAAAAATGATTTCATAACTTTTTTTTAAAAATTATGGAGAATAGGAATATAAAGGAAATGAAAAACGATAAAGAAAATAGATATGTCACAAACGAAAATTATCCGCCGTCACCGTATTACATAAATATCATACTCCCTACATCTTGAAAATGGACATGTTAAGGAGTAGAAATTATTCGTTGCCGCAACATTGTGCGAGTATCATGCTAGTTTTTTATAATTCATTTAAAACGCATAAATTTTAATATTTAATCACATGTGATTCCGCATACAATCACATGTTAATTACAAAAATATCACTCCACCAAAATTTTAAATTCAATTTGAACTATTGATGAGGTTGATTCAAAAGAAATATATGAATGTTAAATGTTTTATGTTTAAAAGAAATATATTAAATCTTCTAATATATATAAAAGACTAATCATCATCAATTTAATTAAAAGATCTTGACCATTCATTTAATCATAATTAAATCCTAACCATTTATTTGATCAAAATTAAAAGTCTAATTTTGACTTTAAATAGTTAAAATTGAAAACCCAACTTTTAAAATTTAATTCTTATAGAAGACAAGATAGTAAAAATATTATTTAAAAAATACATTTGTTTAGACAATACATTTACGTTAACTTATTTGATTAGATACACAATTATCCTTATAATATGTACCTCAAATATAAACTTTATCTACATTAGATTATATTTAAGATAATAATTCATTTCATATGTTTAATATTACATTTACTTAGTTTAATAAATGTATATTAAAATTGTGAAATATCAACTAAAATAAGGATAATGATAACCACCGTTCTAAAGGCTATGAATAATAGTAAAAATGTAATTTCAATTTCTAAAACTAACAATTATAACTCATGTTTAATTATTAACATTTCATATTTACAAGAAATTAATATTGAACATCTTTTAATTAATATTCAAACTTTTCATACATGACATATGATTACTATATTTAAAAATTACCCGTGTGTAATCATTATACGTAGTATTAAGTTTATTTTAATTATCTTTCTTTTTTTAAATATCAAATCACGCTAATAGCATATATTTGCTTTAATATACGTATATATTTACGTTGCTATGTACAAATTTCAAATGTATTTTTGTTGCTATATATTTAATTTTTTAGATTTTATTACATTTTTTATTAGTGTTTAATATTTATAATTTTTCTAAACTAACCCGTGTATCAGACATTTTATCTAGTTTATTATATAAGAGAGAAATTACTTTCGGAATTAGTTTATTCACTATTACTGTTGGAGTTTATTCGTTATTAAAGAGTAATTAGCACTTTTGACTTTTGTAATTTGGTTAAAATTATGAAGTTTATAATGTTGGTACTTATTGCATCTAAAATTACTATATTACCCTTTATCTTTTTATTCTTTAGTTTTAGTTCCTTTCAGAATTATAATTTAATTTTAATAAATTAGAAAAAGGTCATATGTCTACTTTCTTTTTATTACTAGTATTATTATTTTATTTTACCAATTAATATAAGTTTAAGACGTTTATTGATATACTTTAACAATATTACTTTTTTTACTCGATAATAAAAATCTGAAACCTAATCAACTCAAAAGTGTAAATTTACCTTACATTCGAGTACCAAAATGAACAACAAATTTGAAGACCAAAATCTAGGTAGAGTCGAGAATAATAATGTAATCAAAATAATACCAAAATCAAATGAACATCATGCATGAACGCCCAAAATATGAATCAAGAATACCAAAATCACATGAACACTCGGATATACGCATGAACATCCATGCGCACGCATCAAGATATGATTATATGAATGAACACCACATACACTCACCGAAATATGAATCAAGATCACCATAATCGGACACTATTCAAATCAAACCTCATATTAGAAGATAATATATTTAATTACAAAATATTCAACTAAATCTTAACACATGTTGTACACAAACATCAAATAAAAGTAGTAGGGTCCCATTAACCAAAATTCCAAGATAACATAACTTTCAAAGGGATTTTGTTGCCGGAATATGAATTCATGTAATAGGTGATTAGCCATAGTAAATTGTATTAGACCATCCGTAGCTCCCTTGTGGGTTGCTTGCGGTTGCCCAGCGGTTTGGGGCAAACACCGCTATGCCCCAAGGGGGTTCAACCCTGCGGCTTCTCCTCCGGTTTCTCACACCCGCTGAACCGCAACCTTTTTCTCTTTTTTTTTTTTACTTTTTACACTTAACTATTTATTAATATATATTATTATATACAATTTATTTATTATTTATTAATTATTATTACTATTATTATTTATCTATTTATTTATTATTATTATTTATTATTTATTATATAGATTGCTTTTGGAAGATCCATGCTAACCTACGAGCGGATTTGATCGAACATCTTTGGCGCAAACGAAACGACAACGAGGATAACTAGTTTTTTAGATGTTTTATTATTTTATATTTAATATTGAATGTTATGTTATTTTTTTATTTTTAATGTTTAGTAATGTTAGGATTTTTTTTTTTTGTATTATTTTAATTTTAATCAATATAAAAGTAAGTTATTTTGTTATATTATTATTTGTATAATTTTAATTTTTAAATTCAAATTTTATGCTCAATAATATAATTTGACAAAACTTATGAATTAAAATAGAGGTTAACATATACTTATCAATATCGTGTCTACACAAGAAACATATCAAAAACTAATACGATACCTGTTGAGGAGACTGTATTGGCACGATGAGTATTGGATTTCTAGATGTGACATCAAGTTCTCGTCAACAAAGAACAAGGAGACTTGAGAGATCAAAGGAAAAAGTGTTAAAGAAATGGAGAGCAAGGAGATCCAATTTTTGATCCCTCTTCAATTAAACAAGTGAAGCTCAAAACTACTCAAACTCAAGCTAACTTCATATCATTTACACTCGTGCCAAGCCTCAAGAAACTTGATACCATCCAGAAAAGTATTTTTGTTGAACAGAGCGAAAAGATAACTTAAATAAAACCCGCTTTAAGGGTTACGAGTAAGAACAAATTTTAATCAACGAGTGAAAAGACTACACGCTTGAATAGTAAAAATGATCAAAGCCTAGAAAGTAAACAAGACAAATAAATGAAGCTCCATGGCAATAAAATCGTCTTCCTAACAAACTTAAAACAGATGAACAAGTTCAATGGTGCAGTGTGTTTTCATTCCTTTTGTTCTTCGCTTGGCTTGGTTGCCCCAGCTTCCTTTATCTCATCAGCCCCCTCATCCTGTTTCAATATCCATCATATGAATTTTCAAGTTATTATGACTTGCTTGAGATTACCCCTAAAATTATCATTTCATGTGCAAACTCTTATCTCATAAAGCTTTTGTTATTGCAATTGAATATCTAACTATAATTTATTATATCACCAAGATGCACATCCAAACAACCCTAAAGAGTTGTTTGATTTAATATTTTACCTGCATATCAGATGTCCACAAAGTAAGGTTGTCACGAAGAAGTTGCATGATCAAAGTGCTATCCTTGTAGGAGTCCTCTCCCAAGGTATCCAACTCAGCAATTGCTTCATCAAAGGCCTGGAAAACAGATTAAAGAATATTAGGTACATATTCTATAACAAGACTTTAGTTACGGTTTTATGCAAGTTTTTAAAGATTTATACCTGTTTAGCAAGACTGCATGCACGGTCTGGAGAGTTCAAAATCTCATAGTAAAAGACAGAGAAGTTAAGAGCCAGTCCAAGACGGATTGGGTGTGTTGGGGCGAGTTCAGTGTTTGCAATATCCTGTGAAATGACATTTTATATTATATCAAAACCAACACAATGTTATCATCTAGCCATTTGTATAACTTTTCTATTGCATTATAAGCAATTAAGAAGTTTGGTACGAGTAGCTCATCTACTATTTACTGCAGTATTTGCACACGTTTAAAGTCACAAACGATAAAAAAGGAGAAAGCAATTAGCTATAACTACATGAAAGTACCTCATAGTACATCCCCACCATACTTTCATTTTTTTGGGAAGAGCATTTATTAACTATCTCAATTTTACAAAAAATGTAGAAAACTTCAACAAATTGCAGGATAATCTGCAGCTGGATTCATAAACTTGAGATAAAGCTTGGAGACAAAGATGGAAGATGTCTTTTAAAGAAGTTTACAGATAATAATATAAAGGAAAAATGATAAACGTAGCCTTTTGCTATAGTTTAGAGTGGTTTTGGTGGTTAAGGTGCGGTAATTTAAGGTTAACCACTTTAAGGTGGTTAGTGATTTTTGAGTGGTTGATGATTAGCAGTTAAAGTACAGTAACTCTACTAACTTAAGCACAAAATGTAGTGGAAGTTAACTCTCAAACATAGCCCTCAAAATTTTGTATATTTATGTGAATTTGGAAATAGAAGAGTTTTTATATTTTGGGAAGGGGATACTTTGTTGCAACATGAACATCATAATAAAGAGGGAAATGATAACACCATGGTTATATTGAATGCAGCATCTTGTATGCATAAGTAGCTATAGACTATAGCAAGACATGAAAATAAGATATAAACCTAATTAAGTAGCTGCTCGACATATATCATTTCAAGCTGAGACTCATCCATTATTCCATTACAATCGTTAGAAACATGCTTTCTAGTTTCTTGCTCACTCTATCCAAATTTTTAATGGTTAGAACTGCTACATTTCAACAAGACAATGATTCAATCAACTGGTTTGTTTGAAAGAAATAAATGCACAGTGAAACAACTTCTACAAGTAGGGAAGAAGGGTGGTATAAACCAAAAATAATTCATACAAATTAGGAATCAGGTAGTGTATTGAACAAATATATATCAGTATATGAACATAACACACATCTATATTGCATATGATTACATTGAAAAACATCAATTTGGGTTAATCATACTTAAAATCCTAACCAAACTCAACCAAATCTACATATATCAGTTACAGTCAACGACAAGAAATCAACATGCTTCAAAATTCTAAGCTAAACTAGCAAATCTACATATCTCATTGCATAACAAACGAAGCAAGTGCTTTTGTATTACTTAGATTTACAACCTGAAATAATCTAACCTGTTTCCAAAAAGCGAATCACCTTCAGATTTCTACGTTTTCTTATAAACAACACAATGTAGCATAATTTTAAGGAAGAGAAGCTTGATTGAAGAGGAGAAAACCAAACCTGAGCGGATTTATACGCATTGAGAGTGCTCTCGGCGGCTTCTTTCCGTTCACCGCCGGTCTTAAACTCAGCAAGGTACCGATGATAATCTCCCTTCATCTTGAGATAAAACACCTTGGAATCACCAGAAGAAGCAGACGGAACAAGTTTCGAATCCAGCAACTTCAAAATCCCGTCGCAGATATCAGAAAGCTCCTTCTCGATCTTCGATCTGTAATCCTTAATCACAGATACGTGATCTTCGTTGCCGCGTGACTCCTCTTTCTGTTCGATCGAAGAGATGATACGCCAGGAAGCACGGCGAGCGCCGATGACGTTCTTATATGCGACGGAGAGAAGGTTACGCTCCTCGACGGTGAGTTCTTCGGAGTCAGAGAGTGAGTTGGAAACTTTTTCCATAAACTCGACCATCTCCTCGTAACGCTCGGCCTGCTCGGAGAGCTTGGCCATGTAGACGTTCTCTTCACGCGCCGACGATGCCATGGTTTTCAGGTGATCGGAGGAAACGAGAGGGATCGGTTTTAGGTTTTGAAAATAAAGTTGTAGAGAGAGAAAGTTGAGGAGAGAGAGAGAGAGGGTAGAAAATTGAGGAGAGAATAATGGAGTGAGAGAGGCGAGGAGAAACTGACGGGGATTTTATATGCCAAAAATAGGCTGTTATTTGATCACAAATATATTTTTTAATTTTTTTTAAGATTAAGAATCTTATGTGTTTTGAAAATTAGCATCCGAGTTCAATCGCTTTGTCATAGGATTCGATGGTGTTTATTGAAATATTTAATTTGTCAAAGTTTTGTTATTGTTTATATTGATTTTTAAAAGTTTATATTATTAGTATTGAATTTTTAATTTTTTATTATTTAATGTATTTGTACTATAAAAAAATATATAAGCTTTATATATAATAAAAAGTTTAACACACACAATAGTGATAAAATAGATGTTCAATATATATAATAGAAAATTTAAAAATTCGATACATATAACAGCAAAATATAAAAACTTAAATACATTTTGATAAACTAAACAAAAATTTTATCAACAAATTAAAATCTATATTGTGTTTGTGTTACATACTTAATTGAAAACGTTGTTACACTAAATCATTGAATTTGTTTTTCAAATACAAAAAATCATATAAGCCTTAATATTTTTCAATTATTATAAACCTTTTTCATAATTGATTAAAACTTTATGAGTGTGATGAAGCAACTATAAAACTTCAAAAAATATTTAGTGATCAGAACAAACAGTTTTTAGATGAATATTATATGATGATATAACTTGTATTAAAATCTTCTATTGAATTTTCTTTTCAATAATGAAAAAAGTCTTTCTATAGGTGGTGATATGGGTAAGAACCCAAATTAGAAAAGCTTTCTTACTCAATTGATTAGTTCGTTTATGACTAGAGGACCATTTACTACTCCTATTATATTACGAGATCTTCTTAAAAAACAAACATATTCTCATCTAAATTACATCTATGTCTGCATCAAGATTTGAACCCTTAATCTTAATTTATATGCAAATTGATATAGTACAAAGTATATCATTCAATACTAAGATAAGTTAAAAAAAAAACAATTACTTATATAAATAGAGTTAATGTTACGTACAATCATCCAAAAGCAGACATTCAATAAAGATTTACAACAGTTAGAAAGTAAATCTACGCTAGTTACATAATAATAAAACTAGTGTATTGACCCGTACACGTACGGGTATTTCGAAAATGTATTTGAGATATTAGAATTTTCAAATAAAAATAATGCAACAAATGAAATATCACCTTTGTGATGAGAATATACTAATTTCAAAAATGTGTCATATTACAATAAAATTTATACCACAACGTAGATAAAAATGAGACGGTCGTAAATATATAATTATTTTTTCTCTAAACAAAATATATCACAAGTTACTAAACATAATTTATAAACAACTTATAATTAATTACATATGTATACAATTTTTATAAAGTCTCCTCACATTTTCTTAAAACCCCCTCATATCTTTTATAAAACTCCCTCACAATTTTCATCCAACCCCCTCCAATAGATTTAAAATTGAATTCAAATTTCTCTTATCCACCATTTTTAATCTTTCCAAAATTGTTTTGAGAATTGAATAATTTTGAAATTGAAGGTGTGACTGGTTAATTTAGATTCAATTTATAGTTAATGTTAGAAAATTTGCATGCCTTTTAAATATAGATATAGATAGATATAGATATAGATTTCGATATCTTTACAAAAAGTTCGATTAAAAGTTAGGTATGGTTAGGGTTACCGCCTAGACATGGGCCCTGAGGACCGACCGGACCGGTCCAAGAAAGACCGCCCGAACCGAACCGGTCCAAGACCGGACCGAGACCGAAAATGACGTAAGCGGTCCGAACCGGTCCAGAACCGGTCCAAGATCCGAACCGGTCCAAAACGGTCCAGGACCGGTCCAAGACCGAACCGGTCCAAACTCGGTCCGAACCGGTCCAAGACCGGTCCAATGCCCAACGGTCGAAGTTCAAAATGCAACGGCTCTTTTTTCGGTCCAAACCGGTCCAAACCGGTCCAGAACCGGTCCAAACCGGTCCGAACCGGTCCAAACCGGTCCGAGCCGGTCCGAACCGGTCCCCAACGGCTAGTTTCCGATTTTTTTTATTTTTTTTTTTTTTCAATTCTTCCTATAAATACCCCCCATTTGGTTGCCATTTTTCTCCTACACCTTCTCTAAACCACTTATTCTCTCATTCTTTCTTCTTTCTCTCAAGATTTGCTTATAATTTGCAATTTTTCCAATTCAAGGATTTGTTTATAATTTGCTTCAAGAATCAAGGATTTGCTTATAATTTTTTGATTTGCTTCAAGAATCAAGATTATAAAAAATGGCGGGTGAAGGACCTAGCAATTTGAAAGCGGGTCGAAGTGATTTCAATATAAATCTCCCGTACGAAGAAGTTCCAAAAACAAATCGAGTTGCGGAAATTTGGAAGGATTTTGTGCAACTCAAACAAAATAACAAAAAATATGCGAAGTGTACGCATTGTGGAGGAATATTATCCGGCTCTAATTCTTCTCTCGCTCGGCATTTAGTAAGTATTCTTTTTTATATTTAAGTTTAGTTTATTTAAATACTAGTTTTTTTATATTTAAGTTTAGTTTATTTAAATACTTATTATATTTGTGAATTTAAAATTATAGGAATTCATGAAATTGAAAATATAGGAATTTATGAAATTGAAAATATTGGTGGACAACTTATTATATTTGTGAATTTAAAATTATAGGAATTTATGAAATTGAAAATATAGGAATTCATGAAATTGAAATTATAGGAATTCATGAGCCTAAAACAATTTGATGTAGTTCTAGTTATTCATAACTTAGTTATTCATTCTAATCGTAATACTAGTAGATATAACCCGGAGAGTGGTGTCTAGAATAGTCACGATCGGCTTGTGGTTGTTGGATTTTCCGAAAGGTTTTAAACCGAAAGGATCCTGCCCCCCGACTGACCTGCCTGGCCACTCTTTGCTTGGTAGTCAAACGTATTACTTTAGAATCAATAACTATAGTTTAATACTTGAATTAAATACATGAACTTGGTTAAATATAGTTTAGTACTTGAATTAAATACATGACCTTAGTTAAATATAGTTTACATTACTTGAACTTAGTTTATTCTAATATAAACTTTAAAAAATTAGACTAAATGCTTGGTGCGACAAGCCGCTGAGGTTGAGAGTCAAACTCAAGTTGATGGTCAAACATGGCGTTTCGATGCCGCTTTAGCTCAGGAATTAAGCATGCAGTTAACAATACAAGAAGCATTACCATTTGACTTCTTCTCCCGCCCAAGAGTCACAACTTTTATCAAAAAAGCTTTACAACCTCATTATTCCTCTGTAAGTCGAAGAACTCTTAAACGTAGAGCTATGACAAAATGGAAAATAATATATCAAGACTTAAAGGAATTCTTTACTAGATTCGATGGTAGAGTTTCTATAACCACCGATATTTGGACCGCTCCACATACAACCCATTATTCATTTATTTGTGTTACGATACATTGGGTAGACCCTAATACATGGCTTATGCAAAAACGTATTATTGCTTTTGAAAACTTTCCTCACCCGCATGGAGGTGAACAAATTTACGATATTTTATTAAGGATTTTTAACGGTTTTGGAATAAAAGAAAAAATACTTTCAATCACCCTAGATAATGCTAGCAACAATACAAACACTATGGGACGATTGAAACGGGTTTTAAACCCAATATGTGACGGGGAATTTTTGCATGTACGTTGTTGTTGTCATATTTTCAACCTCGCGGTCCAAAAAGGTTTGGGGGCTATGGAAACTTGTCTTTTGAAATTTAGAAGATTAAATGAGACAATTTTTAAAAGCGGACCAGTCGCGTTCGAAAAATATGAACATTTTTGTAAAACAAAAAGAAGAAGATGTTTGAGACCTCTCATAGATATGCCCGTGAGATGGAACTCGACTTATAAAATGATAGGGCGTTTGATACAAAATAAGGATTTACTTACCGAATATCATCGAGAACACCTACCCCAATTATATGAAGTACTTACGGAAACTGATTGGATTATTTTAGAAGAATTACACATCGGTTTGGGAGTTTTGTATCAAGCCACAATAATGCTATCACAAACATATTTTCCATCATCTCACTCCGCTATGATAGGTGTTTGTGAAATTTTAAGAACATTAAAGGCTTTTGGTTCTTTGGATCAAAGGTGGGATATGATTACCAACGAAATGTGTGAAAGTCTTATAAAATATTTTAAAGAGTTTCCAACAATTTTTTTGATTGCTTCGGCATTAAACCCTCTTGTTAATTTTAAGGGTGTAACGGAATCTTTAACTACAATCGGGGAAGCATTGGGTCAATCTCCAGATGAGATTACGATAAGTATATCCAAATTTGAAAATAGTGTTAAACAATTATATATGATTTATGATAATGAATGTGCACCACGGGGACAACTTGCTTCCACCCCGAGGTCTTCGACTTCACAAGCATCGGCTTCTCGGCCAAACACTACTTTTAGCATTGGATCGTCTTGGCTTCAAAATGTATCTCAATCAAAACGTACACGAGTTCAATCGTCTTTAGACGAACTTTCCATTTATAAAGAAACTGATTACAGTAGTTATATTGGCACCGAAGATTTTACACAATTTGATGTATTAAAATGGTGGCAAGAAAGAGAAAACGTTGGTCAATTTAAGATCCTAGCCCGTATGGCTAGGGACGTACTAACCGTCCAAGCTAGTAGCGTAGCTTCGGAATGTTGTTTTTCTCTTAGTGGCAGGATTTTAAGTGCACGACGGTGTATGTTGAAGGCCGAGTCGGTGCAAATGGCCGTGATGCTTAAGGACTACTATGATTCTATGGAAAGATGTCAAAACGATGCAGATCTCGAAGAAGGCTTAACTAATTTGGAGGAAGCGATTATGGAAGACGATTACAACAGGGACTTCGCATCGGGAACATCAAACACTAACACTGAAGCTGAAACTGAAGAACCCGAACCCGGCGAAGAATACGTTGACGACACTCAAAATAGAATGAACGCGGGTTCATCATCCAACGTCCACTCGAACGAAGTCGCCTATTATGGGCATGTGCCATATACCGACGATAGTTACAACTATTGGAATTTCAATTCCGACTATCCATTTTAGTAGTTGTCTCTTTATATTTTGTGACGTTATTTCTTTCGAACAATATGTATTTTTCGGGTCTCTAACTTGGGGTGATGGCAATGCCGAAGCTCCATTGCTAGAGTTCCCTTTTCTTGTTAAAAAAATAATTAAGTTTCAACAATATGTAATTTTATTTTGTAATTGTATCGCAATGTTATTTATATGTTTTTATTAACTTGCAATTATATATGTTTATATTTTATAGTTTATAACTTGCATTTTTTTTAAATTAACAAGTCACTTTTTTTTTCAAACAAAAAAACGAATCGAAAACCGGAAAATTTTAAACCGAAACTAAAAAAAACCCGGAAATATCTAAACCGAACCGGAAAAATACCCGAACGAAAAACGGACCGGTCCAGGACCGAAGTCGGACCGGTCCGGACTTGGACCGGTCCGGAAGTGGTCTAGGACCGCCCGAAGACCGAATTTATCGAAATGGTCTTACGCGAAGACCGGTCCGCCGAGGACCGGACCGGCTCAGGACCGACTAGGTCCGGACCGGACCGGACCGGCTGTGGTCCAGGACCGGTCCAGGACCGATTTTGCCCATGTCTACCGGCCCTGGAATGAAGATTGGGCTACTGTTGGGCCAAAAAATGAAAAGAAAAAGATCATAAACAAATAAAAATTATTTCTAATTTCTAATATCAATATCGATATTATAAATAAATGACGCTAACTAGGTTATAATAGTCCGCGCTTCGCGTCGGGATGAGAATTTTTGTTTATATTATTTCTATAGAGTTATGTTCAATATAGTCCATATAAAAAACATAGTCCTAAGTTTTAATATTTAATCACATGTGATTCAATATAAAATCACATGTGATTCACTATACAATCGCATGTGATGGTAAAATCATTACATGTTAATTACGAAAATGTCACTCCGCCCAAATTTTTAAAATTCAATCTGGACCATTGATAGGGCTGATCCAAGAGCTAAGATTAGTCCCTCAGGACTATGCAATAAGTATGGACTATATTGAACATTTCTCTATTTCTATATCTATGTCTTCACTTCAAAATTTCATTTTCTATATGATTATTTTCTAAAAACGTCCTTAATAATGCATTTTGATTTTTGAAGTCATCATTTACGTAATGTATATAGATTGATTTCGATTCATATAATGAAAAAAAATTAAAAAGTGCTTTCTGTAACATTTCTTTAAAAACGTGTGAAAATATTATATTTGTTAATTAGTTTATTTTGAAATTCAGAAGTCACAAAAATCATCTAGATCCTAGGTATTAGAAGAAAAACTCGTTTGTAAAAGATAAAGTATATACACATTAATTAGAAAGAAATGTTATAAAAGACAATTTATCATTGATGAATGCATTTTTCTCCAAAATAAGTGCTTAATAATATAAAAATAGCAAATAAAATATGCACCCAATTTCCTTGATTGAGGAAAATGGGTAATTAACCGATAGCTACATTATCTCATCAGATTTTGATTTATCATGTTTTTTTTTACAAATTACCAAATTACCTCCAAACAACATATCATGATAAAATAGCAGTTTACTTCCTAAATGATAGATATAAACACATTGACATGATGAATCAAGTTCATTCCATGTGATATATACCACTACTTATCTACTTGTTATTACTTGTTGTATGATAATTCTATTTCTCACCTTAAATCAATTAGAATCGCGTGAGAACATCAGTATCTATTATCCTTAATCTTATTGTCATATTAGCGTTATATTTTTTTCTTCCTTTCATCCCATTCTATCTCACAAACCTCAAAGTTCATCTCATACAATATATTTCTATTTAAAAAGAAATAAAATAATAAATAAATAAAAAAAATTCAATAAAAAAGCCACAGCCTTTAGAGTAAAAGTAACAAATATTTCTAATGAATTGTTATTATTTATACAAATTTTCGCATTAGATGTTGAATTATTGATTTTAAGAATTTGACCGAAATTTTTGTTAATGATTTTTATTAGTTATAAAATATTTAACTTTAATTTATAATAATCATTTTTTAAAAATATTATAAAAAACAAATAATTAAATTAAGGACCAATCTTTCTATCCTCTTATTACTTCTTTGTTTTTTTTCATATTTTTTACTCTCGCAAAAAAATAATAATAAGAGACAAATAATAAGAAGAGAAAATAAAAAAAAGTGAGGGAAAGCATCTAGGTGGTGGTTGACATGTGACATGGCAAATCTAGTATGAGATATTGATGATAAAATAAAATTATCATGATATCATATGAAAGGACCAATGTGTCCTTCAATATATCATGATAAATTATCTTTTGACTTCCCAAATTGATAGTAAGTATAATTTGGTTTCGATTTTAATATAGGATAAAGTTTTTTTTTTTTTTTTTTTGTAAATAATGATGCTAATTAATATTGACAACACAATAGTTAAAATATTCTGAAATTATTTCCATGTCACATCTCATCGACTAATTAAATCTTAATTTTGAATGAATTCCGTATATATTATTGTTAAACATTAAAGTATCGTACTTTTTCAATCTAATTTCCAAACATCAAATAATAAGACATATTGGGTTTACTGCATTACCCTTTTCTTATCCCTAATTGCAAACAAACTAGCGCAAAGCAACCACCTTCATCTTGGTTCATGGCCTTTGTTAAATTTGCTTCACTTTTTTCGTTCATCTACTTCACCTTCTCCATCAACATAAACTAGGGTATGTTCTGTTGGCAATAATGGTTTAATCAAGTTTTAAATCCTAAAATATTATGTTTATTATTTATAGGACAGCTGTGTAAATATATATATATATATGTATTTAGTATTATGTATGATGAAGGGGCTGCTAAAGTCAGCCGTTAACCTTCATCCAAAGTAGTCAAACTCTGTTAGTAGGTTATTAACACCGTGAGATAGTTTTGGAGGGAAAAAAACCCGCCAAACTAGAAGTGTATATATAGGTGTTAATAATGCAGTAATAATAGTATCGATTTCTGTATATCTGTTTTCATATACAATTGCTTTACATACGTACATGTGTGTGTTTTGTATCTATGGCAACAATTGGTTCTTACCGACGAGTAAATCAAAGGCCATGTCAAACCCGAACATGGTATCAGAGCAGGCGAATCTTTGGGAAAGCAATTAACGATGTGAAATCGGAGAAGTATAAGAAGATGTCGATGATTGACGAAGGCAACTCAAGTTCGAAATCAGAAAAGAAGATGAATGCGATGGCAGAAAACAAAAAATGGAAGTCGATTCATGATGGTGAAGTTAGGGTAGAACGATTTAAAGATAACGATCAGGTTGCGAATAGCAACGATCGTTTTAACGGCAGATTATGGTACCAACGTAGAAATGAAGTTCTGAAACGATTGGATCGACTGCACATTTGCGATGACTACACTGTAAGTATACATAATTCTTTTGTAAAATCGAGTAGGAAAATGAAAAAGTCTCGATGCTATATCTGTTTTGGAAGGGGTCACACTTATTGGATTTGTCCCAATAAGAATAGAAGACATACTTCCTTCAAACGCAGTTTTATCAAAAAACAAACGAAGATTTCAAAAAACCATACTGCACAGATCAAGAAACAATTTTTGATGACATTGTTGTACCAAAACGAACATGTACTGTTATTGGTTCTGATGAAAGAGGTTGGGATAGCATATGGTATGTGTCTGATGAATACTCGAGACACATGAGTTCTAGTCTTGAAAATTTTGAAAATTTTAAGTATGGTTCAATTGGTACAAGCGCAATGGCAGAGAAGGGGTTGAATGTGCAGGGGTATGGTGAAGTTTTAATATGTACAGAGTGTAGATATTATTTGATATCTGGGGTATGTTTTGTTCCAAACATTGGGATAATTGTATCGAGTTTAAGTCAATTGAAAACTCAAGGTTTCAAGGTGTTATTTAAGGGAACAAAGTGTTTATTAAGAAAACAGTATGAGGGTGTTTTCGATGAGGCAAGTAGTAGTGAGTCAACATGCGATAGGATTGAAAGTATTGAAGTTTACAGCAACATTGAAGAACAATTGGATCTTGAGACAGTGAAGCATGAAGCATTAAAATTTGTTAAAGATCATTATGATCTGTTTTACTACTACAAACACAGTACAATTGGTGAACAAATGCACAACAATCAGAGACCCAAAATACCAAGGAAAGAAGATTTTGATAATCTTATAGGTTTCCTTGACATGGTGAATGAGCGAGAGGTTCGTGAGGAATGCAGAGATTTGGTCAAGAAACATTTCGAAAAAATGGTTTGTTGGTTTTATAGGGACTATTTGCAGGTTGCTGAGAGAGCAGTCCCAGTGATGATCGAAGGAAAAAACATCTGTTTGTTAGATTTGTATCTAACAGTGAAAGCAAATGGAGGACTCGTTGAAGTTGTGTTGCAGAATAAGTGGAAGAAAGTGGCTGAGCAGTTGGGTTTTGAAGAACAACAAGCTGAAGACCTGAGGGTATGTTACAGGACATACTTGAGCCTTTTGGGGAGCCTACTATGATGTGGCTCAGGTTTACTCTACGCGTGATGGTGTACCAAGTGCAGAATAATGCAAAGGTATGGATGGAGTAAAGGCAGTGTTGTTGCTAGAAGAAAAGGAGATACCAGGTTGTTGTTGTTGTGAAACTACAGCCATGGACATGCAACATGAAGAGTTAGAGAAAGAAATCAACAAGATCATTAGTGAAGACCAAGATACAGCAAGCAGTAACATCCAAGAAGATACTGTGAGAATGTGCAGCAGCATGAATGGAGATTGTAGCAGCATGGACGATGGACAAATAAGGATACTCAAAGACAAAGAGATTAAACCATTAGGGGGGACAATGTTGGCAATAATGGTTTAATCAAGTTTTAAGTCCTAAAATATTATGTTTATTATTTATAGGACAGCTGTGTAAATATATATGCGTATTTAGTATTATGTATGATGAAGGGGCTGCTAAAGTCAGCTGTTAACCTTCATCCAAAGTAGTCAAACTCTGTTAGTAGGTTATTAACACCGTGAGACAGTTTTGGAGGGAAATAAACCGCCAAACTAGAAGTGTATATATAGGTGTTAATAATGCAGTAATAATAGTATCGATTTCTGTATATCTGTTTTCATATACAATTGCTTTACATACGTACCCCTGTGTGTTTTGTATCTATGGCAACAATTGGTTCTTACCGACGAGTAAATCAAAGGCCATGTCAAACCCGAACATGTTCATCATCACACCTTTGCTGACGGATTTAGTTCAAAAGCTAGGTTTTGTTCATCATCTTAATCTCTGGTTTCTCTTGGGTCAAACTAATAGTTAGGGACTTAGGGTTTGTTCATTATTTATAATTTGGTTGCTTTTATTACCATATGATGCTTGGGGTAAATAAATTGATAATTAATATTTTTCCCTATTTCAATTAATCTTTTATTTCAATCGAATTCTTGTTATCGATTTGTTTCAAAGATTTAATTAATAATTTTATCTCTTATACAAGTCATAAATGGTATGAGAAAATGTGACAAAAGGGATTAACAGCCACTTAAATAAATAAATCCATAGACAAATAAAGAAACTGATAACTTAACATTTATTTTTATAGACTATCTATTTAATATAGAGAGATATTTGTACACAACACAAATTAGCCATACATAACAATCATGACTATTATATCCTTACATATCCACTATCTTTTAATCTCATCCACAAATTCAAGGGTATAATAGTCTAAACAATCATTATTTGTTATGTATAGCTAATTTGTGTTGTGTACGAATCATCACCAATTTAAAATAGCAATAATGAAATTTGTCGATATTTTGGGAAAGAAAAATAAATAAAATGGTTAGTTTAAAGAAGAAAAATTAATATTTAATGGAAGGCGTGCAACTAAGATGGGTTGGCAGGGAAGGAGTGGTAGTTAGTGGCTTTGACTAATTGAGTCAGACATATGGGACCTGTCCTCCGCAATTTGGCAACTGGCCAAACCATACAAACCTTCTATTCCATCTACATATCTATCTATCTATCTATATATAAAAGTCATGCAAATTTTCTAAAAATGATCATAAATCGACTCTTAATTAACCAATCATAACCTTCAATTTCAAAATTATTCCATTCTTAAAACAATTTTGGAAAGATTAAAAATCGTGGATATGAGTAATTTGAATTCAATTTTAAATCTATTGGGAGGGGGTTGGATGAAAATTGTGAAGGGGTTTTATAAAACATATGAGGGGGTTTTAAGAAAATGTGATGGGGTTTTATAAAAATTGTATAGTAATGTAATTAATTATAAGTTGTTTATAAATTACTAGTTTAATACCCCGTGTATAAACCCACGGATTGATAATTTGAATTTTAGACATTTATAGTGTGAAATCTTAATGTATAATAAATCCATATATCGATAACAAATCAAGAAACAATCATGAAAATCATAAGATGATCAAGAACGAAATTTGACTTACAAGTTTGCACCGATAGATGTTAGCTTTTAGGAAATAAACAGAGTTGATTAGTGGGTAAAAATTCCAAGAATAATTTAAAATCATTTGAAATAGAGGATTTTGATTGGTAATAAATCTTCTAAATATAATTTAACGATCACATAGTATCTGTTTAAAAATATTCTAAAATAGTTTAAAATCATTTTGAAATAGGAGATTTTCATGAATGTCTTTTTATATATAACGGGTTGGTTTACAAATTGATAAAACATAATCATTAGCGAAAGAAATAAGACTTTTACAAAATGGTGACAAACAACGTCAAAACCCAAACCAGCAGTTGAAGCATTGACGTAATGGATGCAAAACGTGATATTATGATACGAAACGTGATTGTATTTTTATACAAATCATCGATCATTATTGTTACAAGTAGAAGCAATATGGTCAAACATTTATAGGTGATAATTTACAAATGTTTAAACTTATTATAATATTTTTTATATAATGAATAATATGGTTAATAAATCAATCAATTATGATGTTTATCCAATTAATAGTTTTGAACTTTTGATATACGATTGTTTAAGTTTTAGTTGTTTCTAATTTATTGATATTTATTATTAATTTAATTAAGGTTAACTTTATCTAATTCATATTAGTTTGACTTTAAAAAGTCAAAATCAAAATTTTAGAATTAAAGGAATTAACGGCTAAGATTAAATTTTTTATTAAATGAAGAGTCTAGATCATCTAATATTTTTTTTGAAATTAGTCTTTTATATATATTAGAAGATGTTTAGTAACTTGTGATATATTTTGTTTAGAGAAAAAATAATTATATATTTACGACCGGCTCATTTTTATCTACGTTTTGGTATAAATTTTATTTTAATGTAATATGACACTTTTTTGAAATTTGTATATTCTCATCACAAAGGTGATATTTCATTTACTGCATTATTTTTATTTGAAAATTTTAATATCTCAAATACACTTCCGAAATACTCGTGCTTGCACGGGTAAATCTATATCTATATCTATATCTATATATAAAAGACATGCAAATTTTCTAAAAATAACGATAAATTGAATCTTAATTAACCAATTACAACCTTCAATTTCAAAATTATTCCATTCTCAAAACAATTTTGGAAAGATTAAAAATAATGGATAGGAGAAATTTGAATTCAATTTTAAATCTATTAAGAGGCGGTTGGATGAAAATTGTGAGGGAGTTTTATAAAAGATATGAGGGGGTTTTAGGAAAATGTGTGAGGGGTTTTATAAAAATTGTATATTAATGTAATTAATTATAAGTTGTTTACAAATTATATTTAGTAACTTGTGATATATTTTGTTTAGAGAAAAAATAATTATATATTTACGACCGTCTCATTTTTATCTTCGTTTTGGTATAAATTTTATTGTAATGTGACACTTTTTTTAAATTAGTATATTCTCATAACAAAGGTGATATTTCATTTACTACATTATTTTTATTTGAAAATTCTAATATCTCAAATACACTTTTGAAATACCCGTACGTATACGGGTCAATAAACTAGTAAACTAGTATAATCTTATAAGATGTGAGATATAACAAAATTTTCGCAAATATGATAAGGATAAGTGATTAATAATGATGCATCAAGTTATTATATATAGCTAATTTTATTATCTAAAACTAATTTTATTATCTAAAGATTATTACACATAAAGTATTACTATTTATTATTTAACCTTTTATTTCCTAAATCAAAGAAAGTGATGTATCCTTTTACTAAGTCTTCTATATTATTATCTAATTTATTATAAATTAACATTTTAAGAATATATCATCTTTTCTAAATAAATGTATAAGTCAAAATTAGAAGATTAGATAGAAAAAAAGTAATAGATTTCGTATAGCACTATTTAGTTAGTTAAAAATTATATATAAGATTGAGAAATAGAATTTTTAAACCAAAATAAAAGTTAGCCCCACCATTTGAAAGTTGAAAGAATGGCCAATGGCCCTAATTCTATCTAATATTTTCCAATTTGTTTTTTTCGCACTAACCAACGACCACAGCCTCACCAATTTGTCGAAAATTATTAAATTATTTTGCTATCAGATTATGATTTGATTTATAGGAAACAAGCAGTTTCTTCTATGTTTTTTATTTCATCGATCCCCCATATGCATGTCTATAGATGTAACCATTTAAATAAAGCTTTTTCATTAGGTATATCAAATTAGCTCTTGTTAAGAGTGAAGATTAAAGAGAGCGGGGTTTTTTTCGGTATTAGAGGTGTGACAGACGGGAGGGTTTAAGTATTAGAGGTGTGATGGACGAGAGAACAGTGTGGTGAGGGGAGGAGTATAAACCATTTGTCATGAAGAATACTACTGTAGGAGGAGCTGCGTGGTGTGAGATGTGGGTCTGCATGTTTCTTTTCTTTTCTTGTTTTGATTGTTTATTAGGTAGAAGATGAGTTTAGAAATTTGGTATGTTGAGAAATAGCACATCATAACTAGATAATAAGAGTAAAAAACTGATATAACGATATAATAGAGAGTCACTATAAGCTATATTCTAAATGTGGTAAATATAAATGAATTACATATTATGAATAGAATTGGGTAAACAAGTTTGGTAGTTCAATTGATTTCACTTCATTAGTTAACAAAATATACATAGCCATTCCTATAATAAAAGGCCAAGTAATAATTGAAACTAAACACCAGTCAAACATGACTAAAACCCTGCTATTAGATATACAAAGTGTCTTCACAGAAAATTCAAGCAAATACCATGTTCTTATGCCTATACGTTTCAAGCAACTCAAACAATCAAGAAAATTAACAACCAAATTTACTAGTAATACAAGATTTTTTTTATGTGTGTGTAGTAACATTATTACTTCATCAATAACTTTTGATATTTTTTACACTATACAATTATACAAGCAAAAAAGGCAACTAACAAGGTCCATTGATAAGGTCTTGTGTATTGCCTGTTCATTGATAAGGCCTTTGTGTATTGCCTCACCCGAACCCCTTGGTTTGATACTCGGGTTCCTTTAGGTCGACTAGAACACCAGTAACCCCGGTCTTGAACCCAATCAGGTGAAGGCCATTTGGTTTCCCCAACTCGAGCCCCACCCCCGCCCCACTTACCCTCATTATATTTAAAATTTTATTGTTGCCCATCTTTTTTTATTTTTTATATTTCCTCTCTATCCCCTATAAATGCACCATTTTACACTTTAATACTTTCGTATAAAAATCTATCTTTCTCTCTATCTCTTTTCTTCTACAAAAATTATTTATTTACAATATGGACTCACCACATTCTCTTTATCAACCACATCATCGTCATCCATATCAAATGATGAGTACATTGAGCAGGAAAACACAACTTTTATAGGGTTGGTTCAAGAAACAACAAACTTAATTTTTAGTAGCAACGCAGAGTCATCAAGAAGAGCACCAAGGAGTGAGAAAATATAAATAATTTTATTAGTGTTATTAAACTTTTATTTCAATATATAAATTTTTTATATTGTTTTAATGTATGATAAAAAATTAAAAATAAGCGGAAGAAAGATGGAGTAAGATTATTTTAGGCTATAAAGGAGGAGGAGAGAAAGATAAATGAGGTTGATGTGATAGCTAAGTTGAACAAAATGTATTTGTTGCATTACGTATGGTTTATTGAGCTATTAACGGTTTATTTACAACCCAATTTATCAATAGATGTAGTCTACAAATGTTTAAATTCATGTCATTTGAGCTCAACATGTTTGTGTATTCTTTTCTACTTTTGTTCATACATATTTCCTGTAACGATTTTGTAACCATAGTTGACGTGTAATGACGATCTATCTAGTCATTGCATAATCTTTTGTAACACCTGATTGATCAGTTTCACGGAGATCTCAGTTATGAATGGTGTAACAACCCGTCCCATATGGAAAGATAAAGGATATTTGGGACACCTTTGAAGTTCAAAGTTATTGGTTACTAATAGCTTCCACCATGGTTTTAAGTTGATTTCAAAGTTATTGGTCTAGATTATGACTTTGAACTGCGGGGTGCCGGGGCGTCACAAGTGGTATCGGAGCCATTGCCCTTGGGTTGTGCCGAGTGTGGATTCTGGGTATGTTGGTCTAACACCTGACGGGGACGTCAGGTGTTGATGAAGGAAATTTGAGTCACCTTTCACCATGATTTGTTGATTTCGAAGTTATTTGTCTAGACTATGACTTTGAACTGAAGGTGTCACATATGGTTAGAGATAATTGAAAGTTACCATGTATAAAACCTGTTACATTGCTAGAACCAGCTAGAAAAACTTCTTTTTGTAATTCACATTAGATTTACAAAATCCTTCTCTTAACATCATATTATCTCATAATTATATAACGGAAAAATCAAACGATTTAATGGGATTTTAGATGCTATAGCCCCTTGATTATTTACCGAATCTTATACGTATATCAGAAGGTGTTTTTGATTGCTTTATGTTAAGAAATGAAGTTCTTAATTAAACAATGTTATGTAAAACAAGTATACATTGACACGTTTCTTTGTTTTACAGAAAAAACACATAATCATGTTTCAAAACGTAATAACAAAAAGATCACGTTTAAAGGAAGCTAGATAAATAAAGTTAAAGTGAGGTGTTTCTTATTCTTGGTTAAATCGTACACGTGTAACATAAAGATTATAATAATATCATTAAAGAGATTACCACGATAAACAAACAAATTCCCCCATTAATGGTGGATTTTGTTCTCCTTCGTTCTTTCCAAACACTTATTTGTCTTTTAGGCAATTAGGCTTATCATAACTCCACATTCTTTAGAAACCACCATTTTCTTATTTATATATGTCACATTTTGGAATGGAGTCAGAATTTTTAATTGAGAAGCTCGCTTTTTGTATGTGAAAATTTTTATTAAGAAATTTAGTAAAAAGCTACAAGGAAAGGGTTACAAATAGTTAGAACAAACATGACATTGGTTGCAAGTTATCAACAAAAATAGTAAAGATGTGTTGTATCTAACGTAAATAAAGATGGGTCATCACAATAATAGCACAAAAAGATTATTGCTATAGTTAACATTAAGAGACTAAAAATGATGTTTAGACATCCATCCTGGTCTATAAATTCAAACATCTATTTTTATAATTTAATAATGTTATCACTTGAAAATATAAAAAGATAAAAAATAGACCATATAACCAATAATAAATTATAAAAATATAAACTAATATGTCAAATATCTTCAAAGTAAAGTATACGGGTCATTACTCAAAAACAAAAAAAGAGGTCCCTGTGATTAGATGTAGGAAATTAAGAAAGCAAGTTAAGATATGCATTAGGCCAAATTTGAGATAAATAACATATATTGATTAGATCGGTTGAAGGTGGTCGAGCATCCTTTCAACCCCTACTAACTTTGTGTCTAGTCACATCAATAGAACACAACTTCATACCTTTACTATTTACAAATTTTTTTTTTTGTTATAGTTTATAGTGACCCCAAACCATTTTATTTATTAATTTTACTTTTATTAATTATATAAATAATAATTTGAATTTCTTTTAATGCATAAACTACAAAAAGTTAAATAAATAATAAAAAAACATATAGTACAATATGCTTTACGATATTCGAATGAATGTTATTGTGTGTCTTTATCGTTAATTCTTTCATATTATAATAGTTTGTTTGACTCTATATTGTAAAAGTACATAGCCGGTTTAGGCGAGGCGGTGGAAGTAAGGGTGAGTTGTGTACTATACTTGTAATCTATTAAAATTTTCTTTGTCATTATGTTTTGACTTTTACATTTATCTTAATTTAACGAGTAGGATGATAATTAGCAAAATTTAATATAAATATATAAAATGCCTTCTTATAATGCCCGCATACATTTCCATCTCATTTCTGTCCGCCCATCACCAACACTATCATGCCCATTATCATTGCTACCCTCCCGACTAAATACCACTTATCATCACGGCATTATCACTCATCACTGCATTCCACCTCACTTCCATCAGCCACCTAATTTAATCTTTTATTATACTCCGTAACTTTTTACCTTTATAATATTTTATCCTAAATATGTTCTTATATCTTTAATAATTTAAGAACGATATTAAATATGGGTGTATAAAAGTTAAGAAATTTTTTCATAATTATAAACCCTTCTAAAAATAGATTTTTAAAAGATTCCGTGAACAAGATTATAAACAATATAAAAACTATGATATCATGTAAAGAAAATCAAGAAAAATTCTATTTATTTATTTATATTATTTCTTTTTATTTTATCATTTTATTCATAATAAAATTATATAATTTATTAATTCTTCTTTGATTGATCTTTAATAATGGATATAAAAACATTCGAAAATGAATATATGGTGTAGTGGAGTACAACTCAAAAATCGAAAATCAAAACTCTCCTGCTTTAGACACCTATTTTCATCCAATAATAGCAAGGTATGAGTTAGCATACTAAGAAACAAATTCTCCAAACAATTCTTTATTATCCATGTCAGTCATCTCTACTCTCTATTACTAAACCCACAAAACACTTCATCATCTACCTAACCTCTAGAAATTTCCATTTTTTCTTGCTCATATCTCAGTTACAACATACAAACAAAAACAGGGTATAGGGTTTGTGGGTGTGGATGATTTGAGTTTCTTGATTGAATTAAGGCAAACATGGAGAGATATGAATTGGTTAAAGAAATTGGGTCTGGTAATTTTGGGGTAGCCAAGCTTGTTAGAGACAAGGGGACCAGAGAGTTGTTTGCTGTCAAGTTTATCGAAAGGGGCCAGAAGGTTTGTCCATTTTTCTTCATAAAGTTCAGATTTTTTCTTTTTTTGAATAGTTGATGCTTTTATGCACTTCATGGCTTATTGCAAAATTCTTTGTAGACTTGATCAAATTCTTAAAATTTTGCTTTTAGTACAATTTTTGACTATGTTTCTTTGAATATTAGAAGCTTTAAGGCTCTAGATGTCTTTGATTAATGCAAAATTATGTGTATTGGATCAAGATTTCTTAAATTTTCCTTTTCTTCTTGAAGTATAGATTTTTTATTTATTGATTTGATGTTTTCATGCACTTGATGTCTTGATTAATGCAAAATACTATGCGGGTTTGATCAAGATTTCTGAAATTTTGGTTTTCTTCTTTTAGTAATTTTCTTTTTTTTAGGATTTGATGCTTTCATGCACTTGATGTCATGATTAAGGCAAAATACTCTGTGTGTTTGATCAAGAATTTTGAAAATTTGTTTTTGTTCATGATGTTATGATTGTAGGCAATGATTTGATGTTTCCATGAACTTGATGTCTTGACTAATGCAAAATACGTTATGGGCTTGATCATGAATTTTGAAAACTTGTTTTTGTTCATGATGTTATGATTTTAGGCAATGATTTGATGTTTTCATGCACTTGATATCTTGACTAATGCAAAATACTTTGTGGACGTGATCAACAACTTTGAGAATTTGGTTTTCTTCACAAAGTTTTGATTTTATTAAAATGATTTGATTGATGACGTTTTTATGCACTTGATGTCTTGATAAATGTAAATATTTTCTCTCTTTGATCAAGATTGACAAATTTCGCAGATTGACGAACATGTAGAGAGGGAAATATTGAATCATAGATCTTTGAGGCATCCAAATATTATCAGATTCAAAGAGGTAATAAGCCTTGATTCCTTAATACATACATACATGCCAGGCAGCTTTGACTAGTGTGTTTTTGGGTCAGATTGGATTTTTTTTTTGCTTTTTTCTTAAAAATTGCACTAGTTTGTGCCTGTCGGCTTTACTGATATCAACTTACGAAGTTGCAAGTTCTGTAATTAAATACACAAAAAATTGTAAATGCTCTTTCCCCGTGCCAAAGATAGTATGATACAACAAAGCAGAGCTTCAATTTTTTGTTCCTATTGCTGCTACTAGTTACATTGCATAAGATTTGACTTGATGTTCAAACCTAGCAATTCCTAAACTAAATTTCACATTGATTTCATGAGTTATTGTTTTCCTATTCCCACAATGTTTCTGCTCGTTCTGGTTATCGTCATAGAGTTTATAATACTTTATATAGCTATTACGCGATTGGTCTCATAAAGCTAACTTCTATAAGAATTTTATTGCTCAAAATAAACCATTTTCAAATTCTGAATCGAGGAAAAATTCGCAAGTTTTTTTCTCCAAGATGTCTCTTGTTATTAGTTATTACTATATGTGTTGTTAATCGTATATATCAATTTTATCTATGTAAGAAAGAAGATTCTCATTTGTATTAGAGTGACATGGTTTGACATGTAAAAGTCAAATAACACTAAGGAAGCCAAAAGCTTACTGTTCTATTCTAGATAGAGTTTAGAGTTTGAGTTAAGTAGATTCTTGGATCATACTAGTTCATTCGAGCTTAACATCACTATAGATTATATTTATTAGCTGATTCGAGCTTAAAATTCCGTAAGGGGTCAGGTGCATAAATCTAACTAAGGTGCTTGGACACCCTTAAACTCCCATGACAATGGCTAGACTGACCAGCAAACATCAATCTCCAGAACCTATGAGTTGGGGTTCAACCCTTATTAAAAGCAGGGTCTGTGTGTGAATGAGTGAGTGAGTATTTGCCATATAAGACATTAATAAAAGAATCACATTATATTGAGACTTTGTATAAAATGATGTACATCAATGAGTGGATAATAGAGGTTTCGAGTTTCCTACGCCTTCTATAGAAAGTAAAAAAATATGTGTTCGTTTATGTTTTTGGGCCCATTTTCTTCAGGTCTTACTGACACCAACTCATTTAGCAATAGTCATGGAGTATGCTGCTGGAGGAGAGCTTTTCGCAAGGATATGCAACGCGGGTAAATTCAGTGAGAATGAGGCAAGTTTAGTAACTTTTTTTTTTTTCATGAATTCGATTTACCATTCATTTATACAACGAGTGAAATAAGTCGTTCTAAATCAGCAGTTTGAATTGCTTATTTGCCTACCTCAAACTATTAAAGAAGATATGCAGTTTTAAAAAGCAATCCAAACACTCCCTAAAAGTATTCATGTAACCCACTCAAAGGTCGAATACGGTAATGAAATAATATTCTGACTTATTTTTTTTTTATACATTTCAACAGGCAAGATTTTTCTTTCAACAACTTATATCAGGGGTTAGCTACTGTCATTCAATGGTACAAACTCTGTACATTCACTTTACCATTTTCACCTTTTCTTTCTTTTCACCAAGATTATTGCCTCTAGTTTTATAGCTTGAGGATTGGAGTACATGTTGCAGGAAATATGTCACAGAGATCTTAAGCTCGAAAACACACTGCTAGACGGAAGCACAGCTCCTCGTGTTAAAATATGTGATTTTGGGTACTCAAAGGTAATAAAATTACCATTTTTTAATATGGATTTGTGTATTTCCATACCAGAAATAATCAGATTGCTGTTATTTTTGCAATTCAGTCATCAGTTCTTCATTCTCAACCAAAGTCAGCAGTTGGAACGCCAGCTTACATTGCACCGGAAGTACTATCAAGAAAGGAATATGATGGAAAGGTGCTGCCTTTCAGCTTTTATATACTTTAAAAACATGCAGTATGTTGACTCTTTAAACCATTATTCTTGTGAAAAACCAAGAAATTATTACTTTTAATTAAAAGGGTTTTGTTTGTTTTTTATTTCTTCATAAAGGGTAGTTTTTTTTGGTAAACACATTTGCACTTTTAACAAATTTTGGTTCCTAAATTTAACCCTTGAAAATTGTAGCTTGCAGATGTTTGGTCATGTGGGGTTACTTTGTATGTGATGCTAGTTGGGGCATATCCCTTTGGAGATCCAGATGATCCAAAGAACTTTCGAACAACTATTTCTGTAAGTAATATCTTAAAATTTATAAACTTAATAAAAATCTTGTTTATCAAATTTAACTTAACTACTTTTGATATGTGAGACAGCGAATACTTAGTGTGCAATACGCAATTCCAGATAATATAGAAATTTCATTGGAATGCAGACATCTTCTTTATCGGATATTCGTTGCCAACCCTGAGAAGGTAGAACTTCATACATCATAATTATAATAAGGAAATATTGCAATTATTATAAGATGAAATATTTACTCATCTATTTACTCATCAGTAATGCTCTTGATTATTGGGTTTGTGCAGAGAATAAAGATTCAAGAAATCCAAACACACCCATGGTTCTTAAAGAACTTACCTATAGATTTGTTATCCGGAGGAAGCTCTCACAACACGAGCTCAAATGACACGAGTCAGAGCATGGATGAAATATTGTCAATAATACAAGAGGCAAGAATTCATCCCGGGAAGCCAGCTGATGGATCACCACAGCTTCTTGGTGACAGTATGGACTTTGATGAGTTGGATGATTCAGAAATCGATGACATAGACATAAGCGATGATTTTGGTTGCTCGTTGTAAACAATATTAAGCATTAAACGCCGCTTTTTGGTGTCAACAAGCTTCTTCGATCAATCATCAATAGAGGATAACTTGTGAGTTCTAATTATATGAAGTGATATCAGATTTATATTTTCTATTATACTGTAATAAGATCCTCTTAGCTAGCTGTCTTTCCCATATCATGTAAAAAGTATCCCTCAGAAACATCATCCAATATATAGCATACATCATTTTGATAATATCGACTTAGTTCCTTGAGTTCATCTTTCACTTCTTCCATGTTAGGCCGTTTTTTGCCTTCTAGCTCCACACATTCTTTTGCAAGCTTGGCGATTTTCTTCATATGACTATCGAGTCCAAATTTCTTAACTTTATCATCAAGAACTTCAATAAAGCGACTCTCTTCCAGTGAAGAAACGAAACATGTGGCCAAACACGACTCATTTCTAGCTCCATCGTGTGAAAAGGCCTTTTTGCCTGTAAGAAGCTCCACAAGAACCATACCAAAACTATAAACATCACTCTTTGCAGTCAAAATTCCTGAATGGAAGTACTCGGGGTCTATGTACCCGAGTGTCCCATGAACCAATGTTTGTAAGTGAGTCTGATCAATAGGAATGAACCTTGAGATACCAAAATCAGACACTTTAGCAGTGTAGTCATCGGTCAAGAGTATGTTTGAAGATTTAATATCTCTATGAACTATCTGTGTGGTTGAGTGTATATATAAGCAAGGGCTTCTGCAGTATGTGTAGCTATATTTAGACGCCTTTTGAATGTTAAAGAAGACATATTATCATATGTGTGTAGGTGTTGGAAGACATTTTTGTTGGTAACTAGGAGGGGAGTAGGGGTCTCTAGACAACAACCCAAAAGTTGAACAACATTTGGGTGTCGAATTTCTGAAAGAATGATAACCTCATTTATAAACTGCTCGATCTGGTTCTCGTCAATTGACTTGGATTTCTAGATGGCAACCGCTGTTTTATCTGCTAGTGTACCTTTATAAACTGTACCATAGCCTCCTTTTCCAATGACATTGGATTTGTGGAAATCATCGGTTGCCTTTTCAAGAACTTTTGCTGAGAAAATCTTGGCTATTTGGGAAGATTGCTTAGATTCTAAGAGTAGTTTTTGCAGAATTAAACCACCATTTTTCTTGAAGAACTTCTCCCTGCTCTTAACAATCATCCTTCTTGCGAGTCTCCTATATAGGATACACGTCAGCACAACCGATGCTGTAGTGCTCATGCTAACACCTGTTATCGAGAGCATTGGTTATTAGAAACTGCAACGACTCTATCCATCACCAATCGTGTTTCTTAGGTGATGTTTGTTTTTGAAGACATGGCTTAAAAAGTTATATGTCTTATTCCATGTCTGCAGAAAGAACATCATAAAAGTCTGAAGTCTGTGAAGGTCTGCAGGGTTGAAGTGATAACCATTTCAAAAACTTATACTCACCAGCAAAGATCGACTTTCTTGAATAAGTGCAACCACTCCCATTACTTATACCATCACCATGCTTCCCTAAGGGGCATGCGCAGTTGTAGCTTCCATTCATGTTAGCACAAACATATATGCAATCATTTTGAGGTACTTGGCACTCATTAATATCTGAAAAAACATTACAAAATAGTTGTTTATCAGTGATTTTTGTAAAGCTGCTAATGCTATTAAACAAACAAACAACGCTTTACCTCGACACCCGTTTGGAAGATACGGATTCCCTTCGTATCCTTGAGCACATTCACAGCGATACCCATGGTAAGTTTGATTGAATGCAGTCAAAGTGTCGATACATATACTGTTATCTTTACAAAGATAATCTGTTCTGTTCTTTTGAGCTTCTTCACAGCTCGTGTTCCCAACCGACCATTCAAGAACGACAGGGAAAGACCGATTCTGCATGTTATCAAGATCCGTTTCAAGAAACGTGTAATGATCTTTCTCGACGAGAAATGCGTATACACACTTGTTGAAGCGCCACTTGCCAACGTTCTGTTTGGTGTTGCTTTGTGCATGGATCCGGAATCTTGTAAGCATGTAAGGGACTGGAACCTGGCTGCAACCCATGCCTAAACACGAACCGTTGGTTAACATGCTACAGTCAGTCATCGATAGGCATCCCGTTATGTAATGTTCACCTTCAATGGTCTTCAAGTTGGATCGAGCATCGCACCCGACAGTTGTCAAGAGATTCTGTGTGCTCGAGACTTGGAGTCTCGACAAGTCGATCTTGGCTTCTAACCGGCTAGTTAACGTGTGACGCTTGTTGTAACAACGATAACCGACCGGTAAAGATCCACGCATATGACCATCAAGTGATTTACTTAGAAGTTTGAAATCAGTGTTCCCAATTTGTAGAGTTTCACAGTTTACATAATAGGAACTGCTCAAGTAGCAGCCTTCTTTCGTCCCGAAAGGGTACTGAATCGTCACGTTTCCGCACATATCCGGGCAGCCAGGCAAGGATTGAGCTGCTATGGTTCTTGACAGTATCAGAATCAAGATCATCAAATTCAGAAGCAGTTTAAGGTGTATCCCCATTGTTCATGGCATTCAAGTTCTGGGTCGTTTTCATATTTAGATTTAAACCGTTTAGAGCCGGCTTTTGGATATAGCGAACATTGAAAGTTTGAAACCTTCTCGCATGGCATAAAAGGTGGATATAATGGATACAATTGATTCTTTTGATCCTGTGAATAAATACACTTATGCATTTGTCTTTTACCATCTACCCAATTCATTGATTTTGTTTCTGTGATGGGTATATTTGCTTTTGTAGTTCAGCATCCACTTCTCAACTTATACATGAAGTGTAGTATTCTTACCCGCCAACTGTTTGTTGAAATGCCTGACTGAAAAGCATTACTGTAACTTGTGTTATTTGTGTTCCTCTATATGACCTATTACAACCAATATGACTCTTTAAGACAAATATGACCATGTTCTTTGTTCCCACATGAAAAGATAAAGCTTGAGTATATACTCAAAGAAGAACCATGACAACTTGTAGCAAGAGTCTCTTGCACAACCATTTTTCCTTGAAACATCTTCATCATATATCAACATACAACAGTCTTTGATCTATGCTACTTTTGTGTTCTTCATTCAACTCGTTTTCATATCCCATATCAAACGGATTATCTGATATCTATGTTTCTGCAGTTTTCAAACTTGGAACTAACATGTGCAGCTACTCTAGTATTACCTTTTGCCTTCCCTTTTCCTCTGTACCACTTAGGATATCCTAATGTTTCAAAGCATTGTTCATAGAACCATAGATATGACCATCTTGCTGACAATAGATATGTCACATAGTTACATTTATAGAATTTCATTTATTTACAGAGAACATAAAGAACACAATACGAGCAACTCGAACTCTAATAAATATAAAAAACAAACTGAAAAAGTGTGTTTTCTGCAGTTGACTTTAGCAGTCAAACAGTATAAGCTGGTCATTGTCAACATAATTGACTTTCTCGTAGATGAAAGAACCCTTTAGGTAAGATTGACTCAGTTCCTTAAGTTGCTCTCTCACTTGTTGCATGTTAGGCCTTCTCTTACCCTCTAGCTCTACACACTCTTTCGCAAGCTTGGCCAGTTTCTTGATATGCTCATCAAGCCCGCCTTTCTTAACTTTATCATCAAGGATTTGCATCAACCAACCCCTTTCTAGTGAAGAAACGAAAAATGTCGCCAAACCCAACTCACTTTCGGTCCCTTCATGTGAAAAGACCTTTTTGCCCGTAAGAAGCTCCACAAGAACCATGCCAAAACTATAAACGTCACTCTTTTCAGTCAAGATTCCTGAACGGAAGTACTCGGGGTCTATGTACCCAAGTGTCCCGTGTACTAACGTTTGTAAGTGAGTCTGATCAACAGGAATGAACCTTGAGATGCCAAAATCAGACACTTTAGCAGTATAGTCATCTGTCAAAAGTATGTTTGAAGATTTAATATCTCTATGAATGATTTGTGTGGTTGTGTGTATATGAGCAAGGGCCACTGCAGTTTGTGTGGCTATGTTTAGCCGCCTTTCGAATGTCAATGAAGAAAGAAAGTCGTGTTCGTGTAGGTGTTGGAAGACGGTTTTGTTTGTTATGAACTCATAAACCAGAAGGGGAGTCGGTGTCTCTAGACAACAACCCAACAGTTTGACAACGTTCGGGTGGTTAATATCTGAAAGAATGATCACTTCGTTTATAAACTGCTCAATCTGGTTCTCGTCGATTGACTTGGATTTCTTAATGGCGACCATTGTTTTATCGGTTAGTGTACCTTTATAAACTACACCATAGCCTCCTTGACCAATAACATTGGTTTTGTGGAAGTTATTAGTTGCCTTCTCAAGAACTCCTGCTGCAAAAATCTTGGCCAACTGGGAAGAATGTTTAGACTCAAAGAGTAGCTTCTGAAGAATCAAACCGCCGTTTTTCTTGAAGAACTTTTCCCTACTTTTCATGATCTGCCTTTGTCTTAGTCCCCCGTATAGAATAAGTGTTAGCGCAACAGATACTGCAGTGCCCATGCTAATGCCTGTTTAGCAATAAAAACTGGTTACTAAAACTCATGCTGATAGATATTATAACTCTATGAAAATGAGTTTTATATATATATACACACTCACCGGCGAAGACCGATCCTCCTGAATAATAGCAACGACTCCCGTCCTTTCTACCATCTCCATGTTGCCCCCAGAGGCATGAACATGTGTAGTTTCCATCCGTGTTAGCACAACCATGTATGCATTTATTTAGATCAGGATCATCACACTCATTGATATCTGAAAAACATCACAAACAGTTCTAAAAAGTCTTCATTGATCTGTTATTTTTATTAATTAGATTAGCATACGGGTTACCTTGACATCCGATATATGGGTTTCCATTGTACCCGTCAGCACACCGACAGTTATAACCCTGGTAACCTTGAATGATTTCAAGTGGAGGGTTGACACATTCACTATTCTCTTTGCAAGCATAACTCGTAGCATTCTTCTGAGCTTCGTCACAGCTCGTGTTTCCAACTGACCAGTGGAAAACAACTGGGAAAGCCCGATCCTGCATGTTATCAAGATCGGTTTCATGAAACATGTAAGAATATTTCTGCACGAGGAACCCGAAGGTACATTTGTTGAAACTCCACTTGCCAACGGTGTTGTTTGTGTTTCTTTGTGTATGGATCCGAAAACTTGTTTGCTTATAAACCGGGACCGGAACCTGACTGCAACCCATGCCTAAACACGAGCCATTGGTTAACATATTGCAGCCAGTCATTGACAGACACCCGGTTATGTAGTCTTCACTATCAATGACCTTCATATTGGCCCTCGAGTCACACCCAACTGTGGTCAAGAAGTTGATAGTGGTCGAGAGCGGGAATCTTGACAACCTTATTTTGAGGTCCCTTGGTTTAGTGTAGTTATTATGCGTGTTGTAACAACGATAAGCCACTGGTAAAGAGCCGCTTATTGAACCAAAAAGCGATATGTTTAACAGTTTGAAACTGGTGCTCCAGATTCGTAGTGTTGTACAGTTTACCCGATAATCTCTGCTCAAGTAGCAGCCCTTTTTCGTCCCGAAAGGATAAGGAACCGTCACATTCTGCCCACATTTATCCGGGCAGCCAGGCAGAGAATAAGAAACCTGAGCTTCTACAATTCTCGATACCATCACGATGAATATCGTTAGATTCAAAACCAGTTTAAGCTGTATCTCCATTGTTCATAGAATAGAATTCAAGCCCATATTCTTTTTTGAGCCACAGATTGAAGCTTACCAAGTGTAGTGTTAGTTTTTGGTTTAATTTAAACCGTTTAGAGCCGGCTTTTGGATTGTTAGTTGTCCATATGCTATTTAGATTTTTTGATGTATGCACTTTGGATTGTGCTATAAGAATTATAACCTGTTATGTGGTGGGTCCACAAGTTCATAGACATAACTTTGGGTATATCGAAGTTTGGAAATAGGCCCTTAAATTATGTTCTTGGTTTGTGGTTTTGTTGATCTGGCTACAATAACAGTTCCCAATCTCGCTACAACAGGGTACGGGGAGGTAGAGAATAACTATTGGTACAAGAACCATGTCAAAACTATAAACGTCGTCACTGTTTTCGGTCAAAATACCTGAACGGAAGTACTCGGGATCGTAACAACTGTAAGTTACTGGTAGTAGTACCGGCAAAAGTGGCCCAAAGACCCAATAAATCAATAATGGGTCACTCTGGACTTAAAAAACAAAAGCCTGGATTAAATGGGCTGTGATATTTTATTTGCTTGGGTTGAAATGGAATTGAGACTTAAACCTACGGGTCATACTGGGAATAGCGTGGAACGGGTGAAATTGGGTATCGCCGAACAACTGTAGCTCTAACTCGAAGAGGGGAAAGAACTGCCGTCGTTCGCCGCCACTCGATTGATAGACGACTGCCTGTAAAGTCGATCGACTTTCGCCCTCCAATCTCGATAATCAGTTTAGTCGACTAGAAGCCCTCGATTACAGATTTGAAGTCCTGGAGAGTGGAGATTACAGATTACGACCTCTGTGCCCTCGATTGTACTCGTCCTCGCTAATCGACTAGCTATCAAGATTTATCAGTTCGATTGATTCCTCTATTGCAACCCTCGATTGCTTTCAATTGATTCTGTAAGTCTGTCTCAAATGTCTGCTAGCCTTTCGATTTATCAGTTCCATTAATTGGCTCTGTTTAATTAAATTATATTGGCTCTGTTCGATTAATTTATCAGTTCGATTGCTTTCAATTGATTCTGTAAGACATGTAAGTTTATCAGTTTGAGAATCTTTGTCGTTCAGGAATTTACATTAACCAACTTCAGACATCTTTCAGTGAGCCTCAACTCCTCATATTGACTGACCCACAAACCGATCATCAGATTTGTAAAATATTCTTGCAGTTTCATGGATATTGATTTAACCTTTTATGTAACTTAGAAACTGAGCTACTTGGTTTGGTTTACATGAGTTTAAACTTTAAAGTGGCAAATTAACCAAACTAACTATGTATAGTATAATAATAAAAATATGTTAAAGCTTCTGATCTGATGTATATTACAACTGATTTTGGTAATACTAGTGCTGTACCGTATATGCACTTCTTCTGTTGATGCTTCCGTGGACTGATGCATTGCTTGATTTGTTGCTACTAATATGGCCTTTGCTGAGTTTTTGTTACTAGCCACCAGTTTTGTGTATCTTGATGAATAAATGTGTGATAAATTGATGTATTTCAGAGTGAGTATGTGGCTACCAGAATGTAACCAAAACTGATTTTATGGGTGAATGAAATGTTTGTTGGTGGTTCAAAAAAGTTAAGTAGTTAGTATCTGTTGGTTATCAGACCTCCTCAAAATATAGTGTTTGTATATTTGTGATTATTAAAGAAAGAAAGCTGGAAATATGCTGCGTAAAAGGAAAACAAAAATGCTACTACTTTCATTCAAAGAATTAGGTGGCCTTTATAGCCAATTCAAAAGCAATCTGCACTCACCCACGTTGGCTTACTACCCCATAATATCCGGTCAAAGCCATGACCCATTCACCCATGACCCTCTCTCTCTCTCTCTCCACTATTTTAATTACTAACATAAGTAAACAATTAAACTACTAAATTACTAAATAAATAAAACTAAATACTAAAATACTACTAAAAAGATCCAATTAATCAAGATTAAACCCAACAATCACCCCCTTAATCTTGATGATCTTGACCTTTCAACTTGCTACTTGCTTGCTTGATTCGATTCTCTTTCTTTCTAACATCGAATCTTCTTGCTACCTGCTTTCTTGCTTGTACTCTTGCTACTTGCTACATGCCTTTTGTTTCTTGCATGCTACTTTCTTTCTATTTTCGAGTTAAAGAAACCGGTGTTGATTTCTTGCTAAAAGTACCGGTCTTGAACTCGTTCTTGCTTCTTGCTTATAGGTTCTTGCTTGTTGTTTGCTAATCTTCTTGTCTTCTTTCTTTCTTTCTTTCTTTCTGACTTTCTTTCTGACTTTCTTTCTTTCTGATTTTCCAGCCACCGGTCTACTTCTTGCCGGGTCTTCGGTTCGGTCTTTTCCTCCGGCGCCGGTCTTCCATTCCTGCTTTCTTTTTCTTTCCATGATACTTGCTGCTTTCTGTTGCTTCTTTCTTCGGCTCACCATATGATCACCTTGCTACTTTCTCTTTTATGATTGCATAGGGTTGCAATCAAAAGTCTCTTTCTTTCTCCAAATCGTGTATAAACATGGTGGCTTCTTCTATCACAGCTCACAGCCCCAACAGCCAACTGGGGCTGCTACCCTCTTCTCCGACTCTCAAAACCGCCACCAGGATCTTCACCGCTCTGATACCAAGTGTTGGTTATCAGACCTCCTCAAAATATAGTGTTTGTATATTTGTGATTATTAAAGAAAGAAAGCTTGAAATATGCTGCGTAAAAGGAAAACAAAAATGCTACTACTTTCATTCAAAGAATTAGGTGGCCTTTATAGCCAATTCAAAAGCAATCTGCACTCACCCACGTTGGCTTACTACCCCATAATATCCGGTCAAAGCCATGACCCATTCACCCATGACCCCCTCTCTCTCTCCACTATTTTAATTACTAACATAAGTAAACAATTAAACTATTAAATTACTAAATAAATAAAACTAAATACTAAAATACTACTAAAAAGATCCAATTAATCAAGATTAAACCCAACAGTATCTAGCTGTTGACATTTGAATATGTTTTTCTTGGTGCACAAGGCTGTTACTTGACATTCTATTTTGGGTACAAATTGATTTTGTAGTGTTTGTATGGTACAAATTGATTTTGTAGATATGTCGAGCAACACTCAACGACAAGATACAGGAGAAGAGAATGAAGAAGTTAGTTCGTCGGTTTCAACTAAACAACGTTCTCAAGTGTGGGACTACTTTGAAAGGTTACCGGTTGGACCTGATGGGATTAAAAAAGCAAGTTGTACCGCTTGTGGGAAGGTGTATAGTGCCAACCCTAATGCCGGAACATCTAATATGAAGAGACATATTCCCAAATGTTTTGATCTTAGTGAGTCCGGTCCACCACAAAAACGAGTCCCTTTAGATCAAGAAATGTACAGAGAAAAAATGGCAACTGCGATCATCAAACATAACTATCCATTTAGTTATGTCGAGCATGAAGCAACAAGGTAACTACATAGGTTTTTACATCGGGATGCGACTCCTATAACAAGAAACACGGCAAAGGCGGATGTTTTAAAAATATACGAGAGAGAGAAAATGGCACTAAAACAGAATTTGGAAAAAGTAACCAGTAGAATTTGCAATATTGGAGGGATAATCAAGGAAGATTTCCCCAATTGGCACTAATGGCTCGTGACATATTGAGCATCCCAATTACCACTGTTGCTTCGGAATCATCATTTAGTATTGGAGGCCGGATAATAAGCAAATATCGAAGTTCACTATCATCATCAAGTGCCGAGGCATTGTTATGTACCCGTGATTGGCTGTTTGACTTAGAAGGTATTATATACGTTCTATATATATATATATATATATATATATAGAAATATGATCAACTTAGTCCCCTTCCTTAAACATAGTCCTTGAAGTCTCATTCCTGGCCCTTGATCTCGTTAGTATGCATAAGGGCATGATCGACAATTTGCTTGTTCTTAAATCTGGCAGTTACCATTCAATAACAGTTTCCTAATCTCACGTTCACTTTCTTTACCAATAATACCACTCCAACAGGACCGACTCAAGTCTTTATCGTGATTTGTATTGCTCTGTTTCTTATTCCAATACCATCGACAATGATGATGAGTACGACGATATTTTTCATTCGAAGTGTTGTTGCTGTTTTTTTCTTCTTTATTTCTTGTGTTGATTAATTTATTCACATGTTATTGGTATGTTTTACTTTTGATGTTATAGATATGCTATATGTTTTTCTTTCTGTTAGTAATGAGGATATGTTGTTTGAACGAAAATGATAAAATTGGTAGTTGGAAAATGATAAAATTGGTAGTTGAAAGAGATGATGAAAATGATGATACTTGTAGGTTTATAGATCTGTTATATGTTTTGTGTTGTTTTCTGCTGTTTTTTTATCATTTTCATATTTATTTTCTTTTTTGATCTTTAATAACTTGTAATTTTCTTTATTCTTACGTGAATTGTTATGAATTTAATATCAATGTGTGTATAATTTCATCATCATTGTTTACATCATATATATCCATAGTTGCCTTTTCATCATTTTCGTCATTTTAAAAAAAAGTTCTACATATTTTATCATCTACATCAAATTTCATCAATTGTAGATGATTTGTTAGAATTGCCATGATTTGAATTGTCATTAACTATTTACATGAATTTATCATCAATGTCTGTATAATTTTCATCATTTTTATCATCCATGTTTACATAATATATATCATTAGTTTCCTTTTCATCATTTTCGTTTCTTTGGATTGCTGGTTGTTTGTATGAAAATGATATACGATACATGTTCTGTATTATTATTATTTTTTCATGCATATTCTGTGTTTGTTTTTTAGTTTTGGATTATGTTCATGCAACTCTTTAAAATGATGAATCAAAGTGCTACATTTTTTAAAGTGGTCTTAAATTGGTAAATCGAAAATGATAGCATCATTTATTTATCAATATGATGAATCAAAATGCTAAATATTTGAATCCCATCATATAATAATAGATCACATACATCGTGTTTTTCATTTTCGTTGGAAGTGTAAGAACAAAAAATTATTCATTGATATGGCTTATTTGAGGAACGAAGTGGAAGAGCAGATTGTCATGGACAAGTCTAGACTCAGAGACACCAATATGATAAATATTATTTTAAACGAAATCTTTTTGAGCTTCATGGGATTAAGGTTTAAACAGAAAAATGATATAAGTTGATTATACAGCCAAAATGATGTCATTTCGCACTAAAATGATATAAACAGTGATTTTATACAGCCAATATTAAAGTGTAAATGTACTCAACATGATGATTAAGTTTGATGTTGTCATTAATGAAAATCAAAACAATGTCAATTGTGCGAAAATGATGTATATTATGGATGGAAATTTTTTAACAAATTAACTTTCAATTTTAGGTTAAGAAATGCAATTATGCTATAAGTAACATCAGGAAAGTGGATTTCAATTAAAACTAAAAATAACATATACAAGCATGGCATTTGTTTTTTAAATAATACAAAGAGAATGAAAACAATTAAAACCATAAATTCTATCACAAAAGCATGTCAGTTGACTCAAAATGACAAATATTGTTCATGAAGTAGTCTTTTTATAACATCAAAACAATGAGCATAATGTACACAGCCAAATGATTTTAATAGGCTGAATATGATGAAAATGGTAAATAAGTAGTACATAGACATCATCAATGCTAGAATGATTGTAATAATATCACAACTATATGTAAGTAGACTCATTATGTATCAAAATGATAATAGTTAAATCATTTATATCAGAATGTTTGAAGTAGTAATCCAACATTATGTATCACACTATAATTTATCATCCAAATGATGTAAAATATTCCCGATTAGCATGTTCATTAATTATATATACTTAATTTCAACTCCTTAGCACTATATGAAAATGATAAAATATAAGTTACATGATATAGTTATGTCAGTTGTCTGTGAAAATGCTTTTAAACCTAAAATGATGATTACCTAAAATTACATAAATCTATTCCTAAATGTAGCATTTTCATAGTACTACTCTAGAAAATCATGTAAGTGGTATCAAAATGATGATTGGGGTTTTTCAACCATTTATGATCAAAACTGTAGCATCATGTAGTATCACTAAAACCATAAATACCATCACACAAGCAATTAAGTTGACTCAAAATGATAATATTGTTTATGCAGTAGCATTTTTATAGCATCAAAATAATGAACATAAGGGTACACAATAAAAAGATAAGTTTCAAGATATGGTTATGTTAGTTTTCTATGAAAATGATGTAACGCCTAAAATGATGAAAAAATCTAAAATGATGAATAGCCTACATTATGTATAAAACTACAAAAAATCTATTCATGTACTTCATAAGTTGCATTGTAGACCATAACAACAGTGTAATATCCTTCTTCTTCATCCCTAATTTGATTATTCATTGCATTTTCAAGAACTTCAGGAGTTTGAATGCATGTTGCAATTTGAGTAAAATGAGCATTTTGATTCATTGTTGTCTTTTGCCCTGCATTTCTACTCCCAAATGCTTCTTATTTATCAAGATTAATTACTTTCCCATCCGATGGTTTTTATTTTCTAAAGACGGTGCACAATTGGCCACTTCTTCTCAACTGCTTCTTCACTGAAAAATCGCAAATATTTACATTAGAAGAATGTCATATGCACTTCGAATTATGAACATTACATGTTCCCAATTAGCATATTCATTATCTATAGCTAGCTAATTTCAACTCCTTAGCAATATATGAAAATGATAAAATATAATTTTGAAGGCATGACTACTTTTTCATCATTTTCGTCATCTTCATCATCACTATTTGCTCTGTATTTTTTATAACTTTGGATTGCTCTGCATTTTTTACCTCCATATGTTTCTTCATCCAAATTTATCACTTTCTCATCGGATGGTTTAACAGATCATGTCGATTGCGATGGAATGCTAATTACAGAGCATGTCAATTGCGATGTAATATGCATTTTGAAATCAAGTTTAAAGAAACATTAACTTACTTTTGGATGGAATGCTAATAACAGAGCCGGTTGATTGAGATGATGAAGACAAAAAACGTCTGTAAAGATGTGAAGAACGATATGGGCGGGGGTTCAAATTTTGAACGTGGGTGTTAGTTCCCGTAATATGTGTTTTTGTAAACGGAAAGTGTATATTTCTTTTCTTATGTTGACAATTATACCCTTTTCATTATATAAATTAGAGTTTTTTTAGGATTAATTTTATTGTTTTCTCAAATTAATCATATCCATCCATCTTAAGATCTAATGGTTAATATTGAGACTTCAAGGACTATGTTTAAAGAAGGGACTTTATTGATCCTAACCATATATATATATATATATATATATATATATAAATACACACACACACTCATATATTAGGGTCTTTAACTTTTTTAATATATTTTAGACGAGGACGAACTTGAGGAAGAAATTGGAGAAGATATTGAAGCGTTGATTCCGACACTTAATAGCGGCAATTATTAAGGTAATTTAAATTAATTTTTAAATTTTTTTATTCGTTTTATACTTTTATGTTTATATATATTAGTCACTAGTTTTTGTTTGTTTTTTTTATATATTTAGGTGGGGACCAAATGCAAGAAGACTAGAAGAGGAAAGAATTGGTTTGTATTTGGTAATTTAAATTAAGTTTTAGGATATTTATAATTGACAAATTATGGAATTTATGTTTATATAATCATATCTTTTTAATTGTAGTGGAAGTTAGGCTATTTTTTAGTTTTTTTCACTAAACCGGCCCGTTTGGACCCGAACCCGTTTGATACATTTTTCAAAATTACCCGTTTCGACCCGCTACCCAATCCGACCCAACCCGCCCGTTTTTCCAGCAGTAGTTATTGGTAACGAGCCACGTATAAAACCCAAAATCGATGTGTCTAACAGTTTGAAATTAAACTGGTGTTCCAGATTTGTAGTGTTTTACAGTTTACCTTATAACCTTTGCTTGAGTAGCAGCCTAGTTTCGTCCCGAAAGGATAAGGAACCGTCCGTCACATTCTTCTCGCATTTATCCGGGCAGCCAGGCAGAGAATACGAAAACTGAGCTTCTATGATTCTTGATAGCATCACGATGAATATCTTCGAATTCAGTAGCATTTTAAGCTGTATCTCCATTGCCCATGGAGTTCAGGTCCAGTTTATTTTATTTGTTGTGCCAAGAAACCAACAACTTTGTTTTTGAGCCACAGGTTGAAGTTTATTAGTTTATAGTGTTAGTTTCTGATTTATGTTTTCGAGCTGGCTTTTGGTTTTACTATTGCCCATATGCTGCTAAGTTGTAATGATGATGTATGCTCTTTGGAATGAATGTGGTGTAAGAGTTGTAAAGTATTGTTATGTGGGTAAATCGTAGTTTGAAACTAAATTATCTTCTTGGCTTATGGTTTTGAGGATCTAGCTACTATAGTACAGTATAGTAACAAATACTATTTGCTGACAATAAACCACATGAAAAATGCTAAAACGACTCGGAGAAATCCGTGTTGATTGAAATGTCAACGGAAGGTCTTTTGAAGGTGTACGTTGCTTGGTTCCAAAACTACCAGATGAACCAAAGGTAGTGGTTTAAAGTGTATCACTCGAGACATCAATTTGACTAGAATGCATTTACCATAGGCTTTCAACAAATTCCCATTCTCCACTACTGAAATAAAGTGTGCACACATGAACCAACACAAACGCAGAACCAAAGTACCAACATTCTAAAGATCAAAATATAAATATCCAATAACATTGTAATAAACACAAATAGATAACAATACTGTCTCCAAAATCTAGGCTTGAAATTGCTTTCTTTGATCTTCACCATCCTTCACCCAACATTCCGACCTTCCATCCTCAGATTGGCAAGTAAAAGATTTGTATTAACTTTACAACTTTTATAATTGTGGGAATGTAAACACTAAATCAGAACAAACTCTTAGATTTGTAAGAAAATTTTATTAGACACATCACAATTCACAAACATATGGATCCGCCAAAAATGAACACATTACTGACATAGAAAGCTGTCTAAGGTCAACACATATAAATGTGCCTTAAAAATAATTTAAAAAAAAAATGATATCTAAACAACACACTATAGAGACGGTTCGCACTTCGCGGCGTGAGTGATGTTGGAGTCTGCCCACTGACACAAGTACATTGGTGTTACTGCTGATGAAGTGCGAGCCTATTGGGTCACACGCCAATGATTGATCCCGACAGCTTACTGATAAAGAGAGAAGGTCCAAAAATCAAATTGTTTTATTTTGGGGGTTCACGGCCGTGAGGGATGCTCCACGGGTCGTGAAGCCCACTGCCCTCGCGAATGGCTCAATGACTCTTACACGGCTCGTGGAGTCTTCACGGGTCGTGAGGTGTCGTGGAGGGGTCGTGAAGGAGACGCCCTCACGAGTCACTCGAACGTGGAACGGGCCGTGAAGGACTATGGCCAGTCGTGGCGCATTTTGTCTTCACGGGCCCTTCACGGGCCGTGAAAGGCCGTGAAGGTCTGTCTGCATGAAATTCTTATTTCTGATTGGGCCATCTTATGGTCCAATGAGATATAAGGGACTCTCCGGCTAAAACTGAAGTGAAGGAGGCTGGAACAGTGAGAAGCATGCAATTAGACTACTTTCTTTCTCTCAATTCTCTCTTGGCAACCTTGTGAGGAAATACACACATTATACACTAAGTGTGTTCTTGAGTGTGAATTGTGGGTTTCTTGGTGCTAGAGGAGAACTACAAGTGGGCTGTTTCTGAAGGTGAAATCATGGTGGATGTTCACCCGATGGAGTACTAGCATAGGGGGATTGAACCAACTTGGTGTGGATCAACGATAGAGGAGATACGCTTGGATCTCTTGGTTGTCCCGGTTTATTGCTTGCTACAACCAATCTCGAGAAAAGGTAGTGAGGTATTCTCTGCCTTCTCTTGTTTGTTTAAGTTGCAATTGTGTTTTGTAGACCGATTCATCACTTTGGAACACGATACGGACCCATTTTTGTACGGTTTTTGAAACTTTTGTTTTATGCTTCCGCTGTGTTTTGCTCCATACCGTGTTCCAACAGTGGTATCAGAGCCAAATTTACAAACAAATTGTACTTTTTGGCTTGAAAACCGAATCTGGACATTCTGTCCAGAATGTCTTCACGGGTCGTGAAGGCTTGTTCTTCACGGTCGTAAAGGCTCACGACTAGTCTCGTGGGGTGCTTGGTCATGAAGGGTTTTTCACTGGTCAGAGTCGTGGAACTCATGGGCTTCACGGGCCGTGACAGGCCGTGAAGGCTTATGGGTCGTGAAGGAGCTCGTGAACAGTATTTTTGTCCCTTTTGAAAAAGAAAATTGTTTTCGGTTTTAGCCTCCTTGCGATTCTGTTTTTCCAGAATCTGTCCAAAGTGTTTGGATTTTTGTAAAGCCCCATATGTGTCTTGATTCGTACATTTATATGTAATGGGTGTTTTTTGGCATGAAATGCACACATGCATATACTTGTATTGTGTATATATGAATATGTATTCTCAAAGTGTTTGGGGTACTAATGCATATGTACAAGGATTGTTCACTTTGTGCCTTGAGTGTTTTGCTAGGTTTGAACAATCTTAATCAAGATACATTTTGCATGGTTTTGTTGTGGCACACCATGTAGTTGTTTGTGGTTGTTGTTTGATCCGGTAACACCTTGCCCATTAGACCTATGTGTTGGTTGTTTGGTTATGTTTAATTATTCATTCATTTGGTGGTTTGTACCACAATTGGTTTGTAATAATTAAATTTATTCGGTCTTGTATTTTGTACTTTATTTTGGCTTGCATGCCGATTGCTTTTCTTTGTAATTGTTAGATTAGCTTAGATTAGCATTTCGCGGCTTGCACGCCGTTTCTTTTCAAATATTTGTATGTATTTGTAAAAGAAGACTGAAGACAACCATCGAGAGTCATGGAGGAGACGTCTCGGCTATGGTGGATCCGGAGGGTCATTGGAGATGACGGATTCAGTGGGAGCACTTCCAGCTCGGCCAAGTGGCTGTGTCCTTAGTTTGGCCTTGCTTTCCTCGTTTGGCTCACGAGGAAGGCGCGTAGGGTTTAAGGGCATGTTACCGGATATTACTTGTGCATGGTTGTTGTTTTGTTTAGTTTCTTGCGTGGTTGTTTAGTTTCTTCGCTCGCTTGAAAACTTTTCAAAATAATAAAACCAAGAGTTTTGAATTGGTTTACAAACCTCGCGCGCCACAAGACCACTTTAAAAACAAAATCCCGTTTTTATCAAATGTAAATCACTCGCCTCCCGTAAGATGACACCACCCGAATCTAGTGAAACAAGATCGGTCGTCGAGCTTAGCCGAGATCGGTTTTGTGTAACTGTGTGGAAGGTGCGTGTGACAACTCGCAAGGGTCGGTTGTCGAGCTTAGCCGAGCCGGCCATTGGGCTAGAGTACCACCGTGTATCTTGACGGTCGATTTACAATTCCAAGACTTAAAACGCGTTGGTTGTTGTCGTGCCCATACCGAGCTATCAAAGTGGATTAATGAGGAATCGGTGAGAGAAGGGATCAAACATGCCAAATGGGTGCTATGAGTACCTAGGATCCCGCAAGTGTCTAAGAGTTGTAATCTCGGATTGCAATTGGTAAAGCGTTTACCGGCCTAAGTAGCTCCATGAAGTGATCCGCGTCAAACCCGTCATGGATTGGGGTACTTTGAGGTTCTTAGCCCTTGTTAAGATAATTTGGTTTTCTTAATCAGCTGGGTAATTATTTTAACGAGGATAATATCGAAACTAACTAAAACGTGTACTCTTTTATAGATGGCAAATATTAACGACACCACACCAAACTTTAAACTTCGATTATTCCTAGAAAGGGAGAGACTCACAGGAGTGAACTTCGCTGACTGGTATCGTGTATTGAGGATTGTCCTCCGTCAGGAGTCAAAGTTGCACATCCTTGAGGAACCCTTTCCGGAGCCACCTGCTACCAACGCGAATTGGGCCACTCGATACGCTTTTGAGAAGCGTGTTAGAGATACACAAGATATTTCTTGTCTCATGTTATCGACTATGAGCTTTGAGTTGCGTCAGCAGCTTGAGCAATTGAGTGCGTATGACATGATAAACCGGCTAAAGGACATGTTCCCGCAGCAGGTTAGACAAGAACGGTTTGAGTGTATAAAGGCTTTGGTCGGTTGTAGGATGCAGGAAGGTGAGGATGTAAATGTCTATTTCCTTATGATGAAGGGATATATGGACCAATTGGAGATACTTGGACTTCCAATAGGGAGGGAGATTGCGGTGGATATGATCCTCCAGTCCCTGCCCGCGTCTTATGAGAAGTTTGTTAAGAACTTTCACAAAGACAATTTGGAAAAATCCTTGATCGAACTTCAAGACATGCTGAAGGCTGTTCAGTCTTACATGGTTGAGAAGGATCGTGTCTCGTCCACATCCACTATGGCTACTAGGAAACAAGTAAGCAAGAAGGAGAAACTGACCTCAAAAGGAAAGTCTAGTGTGACTAGGCTATCCGTAATTGTGGAGTCGGAGGACAATGAGATTGTGCCTCAAGGTGATGTTCCACATGGGGTAGTTTGCTACTTTTGCGGTGAAATTAGAAATTGGCGCCGTCACGCCTGCCCTAAGTGTCTGGAAGAGCTAAGTATCCTAAAGCGGAAGAACGTTAGCTCATCTTCAGGTACATTCATGATCAAACTCCAGTGATCTTCTACTTCTAATGACTGGGTTTTGAACGCTAGTCAAAACGCTCACGTTTGTCACAAACTTGTTTGTTGCAAATGGAGGTGTTTATCAGAAGTAGGTAATGGATGCATGGAGAGCTGGATCTTAGAGAAGGGAAGCATGGTGCTTGTCCCTAACTAAAAGGATTGGAAGAAGAGTCTTGCCATTCTTTCCAACTATACTATTACTTCATTTAGATCTTTGTCTTACGCCCTGCGTGGCAATAAGCATTGTATCTTTTATGCTTGTGATGACGATGAATTTTACTTTGAACTATGTTATTGTGGGTTTTCGAGATATATTTCAAAGTTTATTCATGTCTTGGCATTTATAATAAGCTTTTGCTTAAGGAAATAATGGAAAGATTATGAATGATTACGGAATTGTTATCCTTATAAAATAGTTGATTTAACCATATAAACAAGACTAACATCACCAAGTTCCATGTGGTTAGGAACTTGGAATCTTTTGACTTAGAGTCAATTGTTGATGGTAAATATTGCTTATAAGGCTAAATAACTAAGACATCCTTCACTTGTGAATGTGAGAGGAATAAAAGCTTGTTGGATTTTGTTTGCACGTTTGTGTAAAGACCGTTCAGGAAAATACATAAGGATTAACTATGTACGATTTGTTACCTTTACCGATGATGGTAGAAGGAATGGGTAAGTCTAATTTATTAGACGAGTGTCTGAAACCTGTAAGGTGTTCAGGACTCACCCTTAACAGATTTATATAATAAAGAGGGCAAAAAGGAATAAAGATACTCAAATCATGTGAGATGTTGAGCATCTACATTCTTAACAATCATAAGAATTGTGAGTTTGCCTCATAATTCACTTCTCCTAGGATACATGTTTTACATGGATCGCTTAGTGGAGGAATGTAACATATTGGTTATGGTTCCGCCTTGATGGATTAAACTTCAGTAACCTGCTTGATAAGTGTACTTGAGTAGTGATGGGCAATGTTCTTGTTTTAAATCAACAAAGATGGTCGAATTAGCATCTGAGGAGATTTGACTAGAAAGAGTTCTTTGCTTGTCTATCTCATAGATCAGAGTTATTCAGTCTACATTTAGTGGGAGATGGATGAACTTAAAGGATGCTAATGTATTTAATAGTTCTTCTAAGTTTCAGATATTCATTTCATATCTTTTTGAGAATCGGGTTTGGTTGCTCGAAAAGGGAAAGGAATAACTGAAGCATTCCAGTGAAAGAACGTGAGATTTAAATAAAAGACCTGATGTTGACACTAGCATTCGATCAGAAGAGATTGAAACTCAACATGGCTATGTTGGAGTATCTGGCATAAAGTTATTACTTCTTCATATGTCTGGTAAGAGTCGTCATAAGACCAGAAGAATATAATTTATTATATCTGAGGACGATGACTTATTGATGATACATAATGTATGCATCAACTACCGGAAGCTGTAGTGGGCCCTTTTGAGTCTGCTAAGAAGAAGAAGTGTAATAACACAAGATACATTCCATGCTGGATTTTCAAGTTTTGAACTTGGTTAATCCAACACCTAGGTTTTGACCTGATGGTGTATATAGATCTTTTGGATATAAGATCTGCATGGATTAATTTTTAGATAACTTCAAATACTGACTGGAAGGAATTGGTTTCATGGTGATTGACCATTGGGTAGGAATCACATGAAGACATTCTCTCAGTAGTTATGTTGAAGTTTAAAGGGATGCTTATGCCGTGTTATGGCAGTATGATGCAAAGACCGCATTCCGTTATAGGAATTTTAATGAGGAAGTGCTTACAACACTGTCCGAGGGTCTTTTACATCCCGAGTATCCTTATGAAGTCTACAAATATGGAGTCCTCTTGGGCTTAGAATAAATCTAAGTTTTGGAATCTTTGCTAAGAAAATCAAGTGTTTGAGTTTTCAGTAAGCAATGATGAAACTTGGATAGATGCCAGAGCTAGTGGGAGCACTGTTATAATCCTATTTGGTATGTATAGAACATACTATATTTTTGAAGATAATGTCTTAATTTAGCTTGGATAGAAGCGTAAATTAAGAATTATGCGTCCATAACAAATATGGGATATTCAAAGAAGTTTATGTAATACAAGAAATATGAGTATATGTTCTTGTGGTGTGTAATTGAAAGAAGCTTAAAATGAGTTGTTACTCTAATGATGGCTTCTATTTAAGGGATAACCGCCAATCTTGATTGGGGTTTGAGACTCCTTTTATATGGTGTTGTTCATTTGCGTGTGTCTTAAAGCATCGTTGACTTTATTGGGTTCTTTTGAGGCAATGAGAGTACGATGGCTTATACACACTTAATTTTGTAAACCAAGCGTTGTTTGCCTTATTGGGTTCTTTTGAAACAATGAAGGTATAACTGCTTGGATAAAATGATCAAAACCCCGTCAACGCACACTTTGAAAGTGGTTGGTTGTAGCAGGGATATGATCACAGAGTAACAAACATCGCTGACTCTATAGAGATCTTTGTGAAAACTATGAGCGTACGATGACTTATGCACATTAAATTTAAGACTCGAGCGTTGTTTACCTTATTGGGTTCTTTAGAAACAATGAAGGTATAACGGCTTGGATAAATGATCGAAATCCCATCAACGCACACTTTGGAAGTGGTTGGTTGCAGTAGGGATATGATCAATGTCAGAGTACACACAGATAACATCATGGATGATCCGTTTACTAAGCTATAGTTGCAGTCTAGTGATGAATGTCATACATAGGTCTGCATGAACTTGGCTTGAGTTTGTTTTAGTAAAGTTTTGATATGCTTTATCTTAGGAAACATTAAACAATATTGTGTTTCTGCTTGTATCGATTATCAAAGGGGTTTGATAATGCGCGTGTAGCGGGTACTCTCAGTAAGCCTTATTGTGTTCCAACTTTGCATGTTTTACCTCTTCCCTGAATGTGTATACATTCTAAATGTCCACAGCCAGTCATTCTTCAAGGGAAGGAAGTCTGAATGAAGGCTGAGGGAAGTGATTGGTCAAGTGTCCAATGGCGATTGGGACACAGGGACGCAATACTTCGCCTGTACTTGAAAGGGGTTTCAAGTGACTGGACGACCCACACCTGAATTCACTTTGTGGTACTTGTCATGAGTGATTCAGGATGATAATATCAGTTCATCCTCATACTGGAGATGCATGTGTCTGCATCACTTTGGTTTGCTTTGCTCTAGTTGCTTTCAAACGCAGTCCGTAACTGGCTGTTATAAAGGGAGTAGCTGATCAGAGTATGATCACTGTGGTGGGCAATGTAGTCAAAGGAATTTGTTCCTCTGTTTAGAGAGATATCCCTGGGCCCCTCGATGATTGGGCGCTGACACCAAAATGCATGGCCATGCTCGAGTATGCAATGATTTGGGTAATCGATTGCAACTTGTATATTTTGGTCACCACCAATCTCGATCGAGAAACATAATCGTGAAGGACTGAGAATGACTTAGTACCATGTCTCGTCTTCACATGGATATCGTGAACAAAAGGATGGTTGATCACTTATCTATAGGGTCATTTCAAACCTTTGGGTTGTGAATTGGTACTTGTCTATGGGATGACATACCTCGTACTGACTTGGGGGCAGGGATGCCTTGCTAGAGGCCGCTCCCTGTCTGTGATACCTCTGGGTACGTTGTGTCATGTGCAAGTGGGAGTCTGTTGGAGTCTGCCCACTGACACAAGTACATTGGTGTTACTGCTGATGAAGTGCGAGTCTATTGGGTCACACGCCAAGGATTGATCCCGACAGCTTACTGATAAAGAAAGAAGGTCCAAAAATCAAATTGTTTGATTTTGGGGCTTCACGGCCGTGAGGGATGCTCCACGGGTCGTGAAGCCCACTGCCCTCACGAATGGCTCAATGAATCTTACACGGCTCGTGGAGTCTTCACGGGTCGTGAGGGGTCGTGGAGGGGTCGTGAAGGAGACGCCCTCACGAGTCACTCGAACGCGGCACGGGCCGTGAAGGACTATAGCCAGTCGTGGCACATTTTGTCTTCACGGGCCGTGAAAGGCCGTGAAGGTCTGTCTGCATGAAATTCTTATTTTTGATTGGGCCATCTTATGGTCCAATGAGATATAAGGGACTCTCCGACTAAAACTGAAGTGAAGGAGGCTGGAACAGTGAGAAGCATGCAATTAGACTACTTTCTTTCTCTCAATTCTCTCTTGGCAACCTTGTGAGGAAATACACACATTATACACTAAGTGTGTTCTTGAGTGTGAATTGTGGGTTTCTTGGTGCAAGAGGAGAACTACAAGTGGGCTGTTTCTGAAGGTGAAATCATGGTGGATGTTCATCCGATGGAGTACTAGCATACGGGGATTGAACCAACTTGGTGTGGATCAACGATAGAGGAGATACGCTTGGATCTATTGGTTGTCCCGGTTTATTGCTTGCTACAGCCAATCTCGAGAAAAGGTAGTGAGGTATTCTCTGCCTTCTCTTGTTTGTTTAAGTTGCAATTGTGTTTTGTAGACCGATTCATCACTTTGAAACACGATACGGACCCGTTTTTGTACGGTTTTGAAACTTTTGTTTTATGTTTCCGCTGTGTTTTGCTCCATACCGTGTTCCAACAAGTGAGAGGTAAGATTGCAAGAGGACTTACAGAGAGGTGAAGGATCGCGACTTACAACATGAGTGAGAAGGTGCGTCGGTCACTAGTGAGGTGTGCTCGGTCGCGGTAAGGAAGCGTGTGTCCGTCGCGGTGATGAAGGTTTGTCGGTTGAATGTGAGAAAGGCGTCACCAGTAATTTTGTGGACTAGTGTGTCATGTGAGGATCCTCTCATGCTGTAGTCAAACATGACCCATCATGTTCTCTCACAAAAATGTGAGTGGAGCCTATAAAGGGGACCCATGCTTGACTAATATAAGAGACCCACTCTAATATTTGTGAGAGAACATGATGGATCATGTTTGACTTCAACATAAGAGAATTTTAACCCGTGATAGAGTGTGGTTGCAAAATGAGTCAGAGATGTTAATGCCATAAGACACGATTAGCAATGATAGGTAAGTAATAACTTCTAGTTATTTTCCATTTTGTGTTTTTAAAGTTAATGCAATTCTAATATATTAATTTAGAAAACATAAATTTATATAGGAGTTTAAATATATTTATACTAGATTAAATGTCCGTGTGATACACAGGTTAGTTTAAAAAAATTAATATTAAATATTAATAAAAAAATATTATATAATTAAAAAATGTGAATGAAGTGAGAATTCAAGAAAACGGCGATAAAGAGCTTCAACACTTAGACCACGGTGGAAACATCGATGCAAGGGCGTGTCATGATACGAATAGATATAATTGTGTTTCTTACACAAGTCATATCATTATTGTTATAATTATAGACAGTAAGGTTAAGCGTTCATTGATAATATTTTAAAAAAATAAAACAATTATAAAATATTTTAGAATGATAAAACGAAAAATTTGGAGAAGTATTATATTTTAAAATATAAAGGTTAAATATGGTATAGTGGTTAATATAAAATAGTTTAAGTTTATTTCCACGTGTACAAATCGTGTATTATTATTTATTTTTATTTAAGATTATTTAAAGTAATATGACTGTATGAGTTTTTCAAAGGTAGACATATGATAGTTTGACTCTAAAAATTTTAAATAAATTTTTTGATTAAATGAATAAATTAACAAGATTAAATATTTTATCAAATAAAAAGTTTAGATCGTTTAATAAATTTTATTTAGTTAGAGTATTACTACTTAAATATAATTATTTAATTATAATTTATAAGAAAAAATATGTTACAACCGAAAATAATGATAAGAATCGGGGGCTATAGTGTAACTAGACACAAAATCAAAGGTGCTGTATATATACACATATATGTACGTATTATGCAACCCCTTATAACTGGCAGGCAAAAAAACCCTAGTTTCCTCGCCGGCAAATCAAGAATTGAGTGAAGATGAAGGTACGAATTTTCTTGTAAATTCTGATAACGAACTCGTATCTATATTCGATAATACGTATCATTCTTACAGTTGATTTACATATTTGCAGTTCAATATCGCTAATCCCACCACTGGATGTCAGAAGAAGCTCGAGATTGACGATGATCAGAAACTGTAAGTCTGATTAAAATACAATCTTTAATTATATGCAGCTTAAATTCATGGAATTTACTGTGTGAAGTTATGGGTTTGGTTCTGCAGATCTTATATGTATAATCTCTGAATGCTAATAGAACTAATTTGTAGTCTTTGATGCATTTTGCTCTCTAATTTATTATTTTGTAAGTAATTCTCATTAGGTTTGTTTATAAAGCGTCTATTTTTTCTACTTTCTGTTATGCTACATCATGTAAGTTTGATTGTGTTAAGGATCTGCGTTTGGAAGCTTTTTAGGTACAAGTTCGGTAAGATTGGTATATTAAACCTAAAGAAAATTCAGGACAATAGTCTTTGTGTAGCCTTTTTGCTAGTTGAAGAACATCAAAAACTGGTTGTCTAGAATAAGATTTGGATTACCTTAAGTTGGTGTTCTTTATTGTGTAGCCGAGCATTCTTTGACAAGAGGATCTCCCAGGAAGTTAGTGGAGATGCCCTTGGGGAGGTAAACTTTTGGCCATTTCTATCGATCCAAACATGCTCGCATTTTGTAATGTTTTTGATATTAATTACTTCACTTAAGTGCTTTTTTAGGAGTTCAAAGGCTATGTTTTCAAAATCATGGGAGGATGTGACAAGCAAGGTTTCCCAATGAAACAGGGGGTGTTAACTCCAGGGCGTGTTCGCCTTCTGCTTGTGAGAGGTAAGTCTACTAATTTGGTTTATTCAAATCTTTTTTTTGGTGAAGTTTTATAAACATATTTTATTATACAGGAACACCCTGCTTTCGTGGGTATGGAAGGAGAAATGGAGAGAGGAGGAGGAAGTCTGTACGTGGTTGTATTGTAAGCCAAGACCTCTCGGTTTTGAATTTAGTGATTGTGAAAAAGGGTGAGAATGATCTTCCAGGTTTAACTGATGTTGAGAAACCAAGAATGAGAGGTCCAAAAAGGGCATCAAAGATCCGCAAGCTTTTTAATCTTTCCAAAGAGGATGATGTTAGGAAGTATGTCAATACTTACCGCAGAACATTTACAAACAAAGCTGGTATGTTTTCCATGATTCTTGTACTTGAAATTTCTTTTGTTATTGAATGCAGACCGAGAACTAGAGTTTTGATAATTCCATTTGGTTTTAGCATAATAAGAAGTTGCCTTTTCTAACATTAGTTATTTTTGGCTCAAAAGTTTTACTTGTTGGCTGCTGTGATGTATCTTTAACATCAGGTGAAATGTTTGTTTGTATTTAATTAACAGGGAAGGAGGTTAGGAAAGCACCAAAAATACAAAGATTGGTGACACCATTGACTTTGCAGAGGAAAAGGGCGAGAATCGCAGACAAAAAGAAGAGAATTGCCAAGGCAAAATCAGAGGCAGCCGATTACCAGAAGCTTCTTGCTTCACGATTGAAAGAACAGAGGGAGAGGCGTAGTGAGAGCTTAGCCAAGAAAAGGTCCAGGCTTTCTGCTGCCTCTAAGCCTTCTGTTGCAGCATAAGGTATAACAAATTTTGAAAAAGAAGTAGAAAAGTTAACAATTTTCTAGTCTTCTATCAAAGATGACTTGAAAGTTTGCTGATGAGTGAGAGAGGATTGATGATTTTGATCTGTTTTTTTATTGATGTTGAAATATGTGCTTGGTTGCTACTTTATAATTTGTATTTTCTTAAATGTTTAGCTGTCATTTGTATGATTTTGTTGGCTGGTTTTTGAGTCATGGCTTATCATACCTTTGTTGTCAAATGTCAATCTTGTTGGTGTCAGTTTTTTATATTCCGAATTCTAAAATATGGAATTATAGCAAGTTTCTAAACATTCTAAGATATCAAAATGAATAGTTTTAAGATGTCTGCTGCAAAGTGATCATAACAAGTTTATCACGCCCGTCCGTTGCGCCGGGTTGATATTTAAATGATCAAATTTTTATAATTTTAATTTATATTTAGTTTTATAGATAAGATGGTTGCTCGAAGGTAGTATACATACATATTATTTGTTTGATAATGTGATCTACGAAGATAAAAAATAGAGTTGTTTTTTAGCAAAGTGTAATTTCTCAAGTAGTTAACTAAACTAAAATTAGTTGTCGAAACTTATTGGAGGCACGATTGTTTCTTAAATAAGATCGGAGCTTGTAATAAAATATATGTAAGTATGTACTTTTGAGATTACGTATCTCATTTCATTTATCAATATTTTTTAACCTTGGATTATTACGCTCTTTTGATTGCTTTTAAAGTTGAATTGAAGACCATTTCGTTTGACATATCAACACGTCTACATTTTTTGAAGATTTGTTTATCTTTTAATTTTAATTACTTGTAAAAAAAATTGATAATGAAACTATAAATTATGTTACGAGGTAAATGTAATCAAATGCATATTTAATAGTTGTAGTAATAAAAAAATGATAATGAAAATATAGATTATGTTATAAGGTAAAATGTAATCTTACAAAAGTTGAAGGTGAAAAAGAAAAATATATTAATGAAAGAAAATTAAAACTTGAAGGTAAAATGTAATTTATATATATTAAATGGGGGAAATAAAAACTTAAGGAGGTAAAATGAAAATTGGAATGAATAGTACATTTTGTTTGTAAATTGATTATATAGATAATAATATCACCTCATGCTTCCTTATTAAAATTTCATATTCAACCATACATTTCATTCATCTACTGCTACTTTTGATTCATTACTTCTCATCAGCATCATGATTATATCGCATTACTCGAAATTGTTCAGTAGACGTTCTAAACCATACTGCCAAATGGGGTGTGCTCGGTTCAATTTTTGCCAAAAATTGAAATCAAACCGAAAATTTCTGTTTTTGTAAAAAGCCAAAACCGGGTATGTTTGGTTTAAGAAAAAAATACTAGTTTTTCAGAAAAAAATTCAAGGGAAAGTGAATTTTTAAAATATGTTTGGTTAATACTTTTCTTCTAAAATTTTACAAAAAATAGGAGTTTTCACTTTTCTAATTTTTTGGAAAATTAGGAAAGTCTATATCCTCTCTTTTCCATTTTTTTCTAAACATGTTTTCTAATTTTTTAAAATAGAAAATGGAAAGTCCATTGGTTTCATCAAACGCGTTTTCTAAATTTTTTATAGAAAACTGAAAATGAAAACTCTAACTATTTTCTAGAAATTTTTTCTAAGAGAACTAAAAACAGTTATCCGTAACCAAACACAACATTTGGTCCAAATGAACAGCTGGGCTCATATGTGAATGACCATGAAATGTATAATAGTCACCAAACTCATAGAATGGACACATGGGTTATCAAATAGATGATTGGGCTTATATTAAATGACCTAAGGTTTTCAACTCTTCTAACTACCACATGGGTTCAAGTAATAACAATTTAACCCAATAAACGCAATAACACAAAACATTAAGCACTATCAAATTGTGTTTAACAAAGACAACAAAACAAAGCAAAGTTTCGTGTCTACATGTTTTTAAAACTATAGCATTCTAGTACGACTCATCAAAACGCTTATTGCGATGTTTTTCGCTGGTCGGGAATGAATTAAAATATTAAAACATATCTTTTATACGGATTGAAGATACTTGCCAGCTTCCAACTTGAAAGTTCATCAATAAACTTCATAGTTCTTGACCTCAAGAGACGTGTCATGCAAGTAAGCATTCGTAGACCTTTTCCAATATTGGGTACAAGTCAAAGGCTCGTTGGTGTTAGGTGTAACGACCAGTATTGGTAATGAATATATAATATATTTACTTTCGTCAATTATAATTGGACTATTATTTGAATGTTGGAGTCGTAATTAAATATTATTGGGTGATTAGTGACTTAAAAGTTATATTTTTAATAGAACAAAAGAATAGGGACTTAGGGGTTATTAAGGGAAACACTAGGGATTAAAGAGAGATTAAAGGATTAATTTTTATTAGGGTTTAAATTCTCTTTTGGCAGCCTCATTAGAAAACCTACGGCAGTTTTTGGTGGTTCTCTTCTCTCTCAATCTGGCAATAAAGTAAACAAGAAACTTGGTGTTTTGTGAAGAGGGTTGATCAAGTAAGTGCAACTAATCCCTAATTATTCATTCTACATAATCTATATTAGGATTTTAATGGTTGAACGTGGTTTAATTAGCCTTAGGTGATTAATCTTGACCCTACATAATCAAGCATGAAATCGACAGCTTTGTCATATATAAAAGAGATGAAATTGATCTGCTGTTTTTGTGGTCTAGAATTTAGATTAATGTTGGAGTTTGGTAATTATGAATTATTAGATTATGCTGAATTAAATATGAATCTTAATTGAAAAGGATATCAAACTTTGATGGTTTTTTTTAGTTGGTGTGCGTCGGCTGGAAGTAGGGTGAATTAAATTGGTTTATAAGATGGTGACTTAATTACGATGGTAACTACGATCTCATCTTGGAGAGCTGTGAACTACAATTAGTATTAGGTGGTTAGGAAGCTGAAATGTGATTCCTTATTGGCTTGTGGCAATTACGATTAGATTTAATGGAAAGCATTTATGGGGACTTAGGAATAAATCAAACAAAATATATATAAAAACCAATCAAGGAAACCCTATTCTCCTTAGAAACCGTATTGAACGTGCGTGTGTATGTCGATTTCAATCGGCTGAAAGGAATCAAAGGAAGAGAAGATCGGAAGCGATTGAGTCCTTCACCACTAACCGGTGATCAACTTCATGATCCAATAATCGATCAAAACCTCGGGTATGGTTCTATACGTCCTTGTTTCCGTCGATGGTCTAGAGTCGTGGTGATGGTGGTTGGTCGATTGAATGAGGTTTTTCGGCTGGATTGAATGGGTGGTCACGGGATGGGGAAGTCGATTGAAGCAGCTAACGGTACGTAAATGTTTTGCAACCAAAATATATGATGGTGGTCGATTGATTTAAGATGATAAACAATAAGTATGAAAGTGTGTGTATGGATTTTAATGCAAGAAAGTAGTTTGTATGGGTTTGGCAGTTGCGTATTAATCTAAAAATTTAATTGGGTTTGTTTGATGAAGCAATAGCAGATTCTGTATGTATGCGTATGGTTTGTATCATCCATGTGAAAATCGAGGGATGGGTATTGCTTTAATTTAGCAGCATGTATGTGTAATTAATTTAGCAAAGGGAAGAAAAGGTGTGTGTTGGAGGTGCATTACAATAACAAGACAGAAAGGATAAGATCTAAGTATATGCCTTATAGAAAGCAACCAATTTTGCGTGGGTGTGTAGTCATGGATCAAACAAGAGTAAATAGTTCAGAAGCATGTTTGTGTTTGGGGCTAGAAATCGAACTAAAGAAGGAAGCAGCAGCAAAATCCGATTTTTGGCTCGTGTTGTTAATTCCTTGTTAGACTAGAAAAAAAAACGCAGCAGCTAATATTCGATTTGGACGGATTTTATGGACCAATATTTGAACTCTATGCCACGTTTTCATTCTTAAAGGTTCCCGGTTGTTTCATGATCTCGTTTCTACTCGGACTCGGCTGTTCAATACTTTCTGGACCACAGGTGAGTTTAATAGTTTACAAAACCGAGTACAACGACAAAATCTATATTTTTAGATTAAACGAATATGTATAATGATGGTTTAATGTGCTAAGTGTATTACTTGCAATTATATGTTTATGTATGCTTACAAGGTTGTTTATGCATGCTACGATTAATTTACGGTTTATATGATTTATATACATGTATATGACTTGCTGGGTGGGGGTAGTAACCCTTTATGCTCGCTTACGGTTTAAGGACCTATTAGGTTTTAATGACCTTCTAGGTTTAAGTGCTAGCCACATACGGAGTTGCGGGGTTTCTAGATAACCTTTGCAACGCATGGTACGGGGGTACTTTTGAGTGCTCGAGTACTGGAGTGATGTATGACAGCAGGTGTAGTCATATCGATAGCATCACGTGAGTGTCAGGAGGGGTTGATAGCGGTTGCCCCCGTTTGTATTTACACTTGAACGACAACGCGGTACTTGTATTTGCACCGTCGGAGTAGCGAAAGCATCGTCTAATGTACACTCATGCATGGATTGGGAGTAGCTACCCAATCGATGTGTGGGTTGCGTAGCGTGTGATTAGCGAACGGGTTACCTAGCTGGCCGGGGCCCAATGGCTAGGAAAACTTAGCGGGTAGATATACGGACTACGATATGCGGTATATGGTTTGCCATGCGGTATGTGGTTGCTATGCGGTACGTGAATTATTATATGCTACAGTTGTTTGACCCATATACATGTTTTGTGTTATGCGGGTTTCACGGGATGGGTCAAACACACGTGCGGGTCGGGTATGGTTATATTATAATTTTAACGTTTATTTTTAGACACTTATTTTACGGATTTTGTATACTTAACTCTATTGACTCACGAGGCGTAAGCTGACACTTGCTTCTTTAAAATATGTCTTGTACTCGTGCAGGTGGCTTAGAGGTGCAGCTTAGTGAGGCGGGTTACTCATGGGTAGTTAGTTAGTTGACAGTTGATACCAATGAACAACTTGATATTTCTTTTACAGTTTGAATTGTGTAACGATTTTTAACGGTTTGAACACGGTGTGACACCGTGGTACTATCGGTTTACTTTCGTTATATTTATGGATTGAGACTTCTGTTGCTATTAGTTATTAAATATTGAAAATTTTTAATTAAACGGTATTTTTGGAAACCACAGTGTTACATTAGGAGTTAAAGAGCTTCTAAATTGGTCTCACCCTACCCAAGTATTAAATGTTGAGTCCGGTGCAACAACGGAGATTGGCATTGTGAAAACATGCCTAGCAACGAGTGTACAACTCATCTAAGGACTTACGAATTTGATTCAAAATGTCATCACCACATTTGGTTGGATATTTGCTATAAATCTACCCTAAACAATATTCAAGTTAATATTTAATATTCATCATTCACCTGTTTTTTAAATCTTCATTATCAATGTAACATATTACTATATACTTTAGCTGTCAAATAATATATTCATTGATGAATCTAATCATTGACCAAACTAAAGCAAAAATCTGCCATAAACTATGAAATTTAAGGAGAGTTGATATGATATATATTCATTAATATATATTTTTACTATTTTCTCCTACTTACCATTCTACTTATAAAATCAAAATTAACGTGTCCAATAGTGTATCGAATTTTTAATAAAACAGTAAATAAATATTTGTTTCAGATGGGTGATTGTCCCTTCACATACATTGTTTATGGAAACATATGCATACTATACTAGATTAGATCTCTATGTTGTAAATGAATTGATTTAGAACATGATAAACATAAACATTAACAATAGTATTTATAAAACGTGATAAAAATAAGAATTAACAAATAGTGATAGATGTCATCAACACGTAAATAAGTGGTGGAATCATTAATGTGAGGGAGGATAGACGTAGGAATGGCAACGGGGCGGGTTCGGGGCGGGTTTTGGTCGCCCCGTCCCCGAACCCGAAATGAAAACCCGTCCCTGTCCCCGCCCCGTTCCCCGTCGGGGATTGTTTCGGGGCACCCCGTCGGGGCGTATGTCAAACCCGACCCCGAACCCGAACCCAAAAAATCCCCGAACCCGAACCCGAAAAAACTTAATTAATGTATAACTTAAAACAACATAAGTATTATCATTTAATAAAAAACTTCATCATTTTAGAAACTTCTTCATTAATATATATACAACCGTGCACTTTGTATATTCATATACATTATTATATACATAAATATATAAAATATATATGTATATAAATATATAAATATATAAAAAATATATATATAAACATATATCGGGGCGGGGCGGGGCGGGGATAGTGTGCCCCGTCCCCGAACCCGAACCCGAAAAATCCCCGAAAAAAAATCCCCGAACCCGACCCTAACCCGAAAACATCATCCCCGACCCGACCCCGAAACTAGTCGGGTTCGGTTTTCCCCATCGGGTTCGGGTTGTTTTGCCATCCCTAGATAGACGTGAAGTTAAAAACGTGGTATCATAATAGAAAAAAGTGATTTTATTTATTATACAAGTCATTGGTCGTTATTATTACAATTAGAGGTAATATGATCAAAACTTTATTGGTTATAATTTAAAATAATTTTATAAATGAGGATTAAATATTTTAAAATGATTATTAAATATTTTTAAATGATAAAACTAAGAATTTGGTACAATATGATATTTTAAAAATTATTATAAAGAGTATAAATTAGAATGAATAAATACGATATTTAAATTTTAAGAATGAAGTATATGAAACTCTCTCTAATAATTGTAATTCAATTTTTCCTTTAAAAAAAAATTGTAATTCAAATTATAATTAAAACTGAATTTAATTAATAAAAAAGTCAAAATTAGGTTTTAAATTTTACTAAAATAAATTGTTTTGATTTATTAATCTAATTTTATCTAAATTAATAGGTAAAATTAAATAATAAATTTTATTCATATTAGTTTTTTATTAATACTAAAACATTAACTACACCACCAAGTGTTGCAGAAGACCGAGTCTGATAATTCTTTCGTATATCATCATCATGCATTTATGACTGCTATGCTATTTATTATCGACCAAGTAATATATAATAAGTAAAAAGATTAAAAATAAAATTTGTCATGGTGTTCGTTTAAGGCATGACACCTTTTCTCTTTATTATCGCTATATAAGGTTTGAACAATTGAACGTGATCACGCTTGAAGCTAAAAATTCTGGACACTTCAGGGCTATAAAATTACCTAACAATGGTTATACTATTTCTCATGTTTTATTTGTTGATAATACACTGTTTGCTTAGTCATTGTCAAATATATAAAACTAGCTAAGCCACCCGTGTATCAACACGGAGATGATACTAAAATTTTTAATTTTTAAAGAAATATCGTGGCAATCCAAAATGGAAAATCACTCGTGAAACTTCTTTAGGTTTAGTAAGTTCTTCGGATTTAGTCATTTCCCCTTGAAAATAAAAAAATGCGTCATGAGGATTGACGCAAGCATAACTTGATCATCTCAAAAATTGAAAGTTATGGTATACATTGCTGCATTGCTGCATCAGAAAGCATGAAATATAAAGACCCAAAACAACCAATAAATGTTTTAATAAATGACTTGATGAACCGAATGACTTTGGAGGAGAAAATCGGCCAAATGACCCAAATTGACAGATCTGTAGCTTTTGCTGATGTAATGCAGAAATACTTCATTAGTAATCAAAATTTTTGAGTATAATAATACAGTCATAAGAGTTGGACATGAAGTATACCGTGTTATGACCCTTCATAATTCATAATAGTATATTAAATTTTTCATAAGGATAAACACCACTTAAGTTTTAGTATTGTTCTTCAAATATAGTATGATAATTACAGTTCTCTCGTTCTTCAAATGTAAGATTTAACTTTTAATGAATTTAATTTACAACTTCAAAGATTCAAATATATAAATGGCATCAACCATAGTATGATAATTACAGTTCTCTCGTTCTTCAAATGTAAGATTTAAGAATTTCTTGCATCTTTAAACCAACTTCAGCATTGGTGCCTGTTGATACTTTATCCACAAAACTTTAAAGGTTACATTCAGATAAATTTTAAGTTATATGTGCGATTCCTGGATTTAAAAGCATGTTTTAGTAGCAAACATGGATTATAATGAGAGTATTTTTGGGAAATAAAATGTGCAACTTGATTTGAATATCTTAATATATACTTATACCCTTCCATCAATATTGCAATGTTAGTGAGAGCTGCACATATATTGTTGAAGTCTTTCACTATGATTATGGTGAATATTTGCAATTTTGCATCCACAATCCCAAATTAGCATCGTGATTTCTTTTCTAAGTCAGACAATAGGTATATCAGTAAATGTAAGTTTACACCTTCTGAATCATAAAATTGAAGAATCTTAAGCAAGAATTTACATCATTGATGAGAATTAAACTTGCTCAGCTCCAAATGGCTCACAGGTTCATGTGTCTGTCTAATCAAACCAGACAAATTGAGACCAAGTACTAACCAACATCAAAGAAATTGAAATGAGCAAGATCAAAAATAATAAGAGGTCGACCTGTTTACTTATAAATTGGTCAAGTACAATTTATATTACATATCTAACAGGTCAAATGAGCAAGATCAAAAATTTGGCAGAAAAGGATATGGGTCAAAAGTATCTCAAAGTGTATTTCTAATGCACATATCCTCTTAAGTCAATTTGCTCAAGAAATTGTAATTATTGTTGTACCTAACGTTGAGCATTTTTAACTTAATCAGATTGTTAAACTTGCAGATTGGTAAACAAATTGGGTATCATAAAGATGCTTGGTACTTACTTGGGTAATTGTCATACAAAATAGAGATTGATTTCGTTGTCTTTCTTCCCTAATCCTTGCTGCCGACCGCAACACACAAAAGCACCAAGAAAGAAACTGCCGCCTTCGATATCAGTGAAGTCGGAAATAGGGGAATCGAAGAAGAATGATAGTTCGGAGTTAACATCTTCGAAGAAGGATGGGGAAGTCGCTTATGGGTAGTCGGCGATATGAAAGTATCCATATACCCTAGAAAGTAACGAAGCCGTATAAGGGGTAGTCGCTTAAGGAGTTTGGGGTTAAGGAATTTGGGGGAAAATGACGTAAGCAAGTGAATTTTTTTAATTTTTTTAATAAAATCTAAGGAGGTGATTGGTGGAGTCGTGGATATATTTTAGGAAACATGAAAAACCCTTTTCTTTTAATATATATTAGAGATTTTATGAGAATTTTGATATGTTTCTATCTAGCTTCTGGTCTTAAGATGAATTTATCTAAGACTATGTTTTATGCAACTGGTGTTACATGGTTGCCTCCAGATTTCATGTTAATGTTGGAACTTTTACTTTTAAGTGTTTGGGGCAGCCAGTGAGTTCGTCCATGTCTAAATGCACTGCCTGGCAACCTCTTCTTGATAAATTTCAATATGGACTTTCAGCTTGGAGAACCTCTTCCCTCTCAGCAGCCAAAAGAATGGTCCTTTGTAAATATGTTATGGGGTCACTTGGTACTTATCTTTTTTCTCTATATAAGGTTCCTTAGAAAAATCTATCTGAATTCGAGAGCATCAGATGTAAGTTCTTTTGGGGTGTCTCTTCTAATTCTAATAAGATATCGTAGGTTGCTTGGAAGGACTTATTGGCTAAAAAAGAATGTGGTGGTCTTGTTGTCGGTAGTTTGAAAGCCTTAAACATTGCTCCCTTATTTAAATGGTGGTGGGGATTGAAGATAGAAAATTTCTTATGGCATAAAGTTATTTACTCTTTGCATGGTTTAGGAGGTCTCAAGCAATGGATGACTCAATATTGATTACTTCTCATGGCATACAGATTATTTGGCTCAATTCCGTTCCCTCTAAGGTTAATGTAATGGTTTGGAGACTGATGCTTAAAAGATTAGCAACAAAAAATTTTGGTCAAAAGGAACATTTAAGCTAATAACATCTTTTGTGCTTTTTGTGGATTTAGGCAAGAATGTGAGGAACACTTGTTTTTATCTTGCCCATTGCCATCCCTTCTATTGAAAGAAAGTAATAAATGGTGGTATTTGAATTTGTATTATCTAGATTCTGTATCTAGTTTATTGCAATGGGGTCGAATTCAGGTATGAAAGGTAAGCAACTATTAGCACTTAACACGGTGTTGTTCACTCTCTGTTGGGTGTTTGGGATTAAGGGAAAACTTGGGAGGAAGTTAAATTGGTTCAATTGGTGTAATAATCCAAAGTTGGAGTCAATTATGTAATTTTGTTTTATGATGTTTTGTACTTTCTCGCTGCTTGCTAGATTTTTTTATTAAAAATTTTTTTGCCGTTCAAAAAAATTTGTTCGATGTCCTAGTTTTATGGACCGGTTCGGTTTTAGTTACCGGTTTAGTTCGGATCGATTTAAAAACCTGATACCAAGCCAAACCAAAAAAATTTCCTTTTAAAGAAATTGAAAACCAAAACCAATATCGTCTTGTTCGTATTGGGATCATTAGTTCGTGCTCACTTTGTGCCAAATTTTCTTACACTTGAAAGGCATATATATAGATATAGTGAACAACAACGCACTGCTTCTAATGATGTCTAGATCGAGTATCATGTTCTGGTAAAAGAAGACATAAACTTGAGATTGATGAGAAAATGAGAAGTGAATTATTATAATTGATGTATGAAAAGAGACCGTTGATCAAATATGCATTTTTATTGTATTCATGAACATTTGTCGTGTATTAATTCTGTTGTGTTCTTCAGTTTGTACACTACAAGGAGCATACGTTATTCAAGTGTTCGATCACTATTATAAATGAGATATAAGATGGTCCGTCTCAAATTAAAGGTCATCAAATAGTGATTTTAAGGGAATATGGTATTGGTGATAATTTGCGCACAATAACTTTTTGACATGCATAATAATAGGACTTTTATGTCTCTATCAAAGCACTATCTATTATTCGTATCCATAAATTTAAGGATATAATGGTCAAAACAATCTCTTTTTACTGTGTTTGTCAAATATAATTGTGTACCAATCATCATCCATAAGATATAAGATGGATATATGAGTTGGTTGGACTACTTGTTATATCAACTTTACATCACTCCGCGTTCCCTGTAACTCTAATCACGAAAATGCTCCTCCACTATACTCCTCCACATTTCTCCTATTTTTGTACATGAAAGTGTTAATGTGTGTAAGAGATACAAAGAGAGTATGTTTGAGAGAAAAGAAAATTGATGGGATGACAGGCGTTACAAACTTGTAATGTGGGATTGTCGAAGTGAACACACTGTAATTTGTCGACACCTATAATGGAGGTGGTGTTCCTGCCAGCTCCGAGTTTCTACGTAGACCCCGAAGCAGGGTGGAATTGGTATTTCGCCCACTCGGATGCCGAATTTGATCATTTTGGAAATATACACAGTAAAGTTAAAGACCAAGACTTGACACTTCTAAAATTGTGGATTCATTGATTTAATCTTCACATTATTACTTTGTGTTTAGTTCCTATATATATATATATATATATATATATATATATATATCCAATTTGTCACATTTTCTATTGTGTGCATCCAACTTTAAACTTACTATTTAATGTATTGGATTCTCAAAACTTACCATTTAATGTACCCAACCTCTTATAGCAAGTTACATGATGATGTGACACCGGTTTTGTTGACATGACTAATGATGTGACAAATGACATGACACTTTAAACTAAAAAAATAAAAAATAAAATTAAAATTTACTTTTAATAATAATCATAATAATAATAATAATAATAATAATAATAATAATAATAATAATAATAATAATAATAATCCATGTTCAGATTTGTGTTCATGCTCCATGTGTGACTCTATCTTCACAAATCCACCGGACCTCTATTTCCTCAAATTCGAGTTCATCTCACATTCCCACCAGACCTCTGATTCGAGTTCATCTTACGATTTGGTCGCTGTCTCGATTTAAGGTTTTTCGCGGGCGATTCGAGTTCATCCCACTAGAACTCTGATTCGAGTTCATCCCACCAGATTTGGGAGTCGAGTTCTTGTTCATCCATGTCTGTATTTTCTTTGTCGATTTGGTGGTTGTTTTGATTTAGGGTTTTTCGATATTCAGGGATTTACCAACTTGAAATATTTATACACACAAACACAAAATATTTCAATTTTAGTAACACTACCCGAAGAAATAATCTAAAACTTGATATATGATTTAAAATAATAAACAAGTATATATGAATTTCACTAGTTTGATTTATATCATTCCAATTGCTACTATTCATGTAAGTGATTAATGAAATCTTTAACATGGATTTTTTATTTTAACAAGTTTCCAGAAAAGTCGAGTTATGCTCTAATGTAAGCAGTTTAACCATTTATATGGTCAATTTCTTACACTTCTCATGGTTATCCAAAATGTTTACACCCAACGAGAATTGTACATTGATCTCTTCTGAGACTTTCAGACATTTTACCACTAGACGATCTTAAGATGATTATAAATGAACACCTAACTGAAAAATCGATAAATCTTAATAAACATCTAACTAATTGCCACATGTCCATTTTTAGGCATCCTTTTTCTCAATTTCTCGCTCATTTACAATACATTGTACATCTGCCACGTGTCCCACTTTTATTACATGCATGCTTTTTAGACGGTTTTAATGGATAAAAAGACCGGTTTTCCTTTGGTCTTACTAGGATGATCTTTTAGACCGGTTTTAATGGATAAAAAGATCGGTTTTACTTTGGTTTTATTAGGGGTGATCTTTTAGACCGGTTTTAATAGATAAAAAGACCGGTTTTTATTTGGTCTTAATAGGAGCGGTCTTTTTGTAACATCCTGAAAATGGGCCTAGAAGTACCTAGTTGTACCCCGTGCTTAAATAGTTGTACGTTGAGTTTAAGTGACTTAAGTTAAGGTGTTTTAAGTTACTAACGCGTGTTATGCGTTGATTAGAGTGATTATGTGAAAAGTGTCAAACGTGTCTAAAAGTGGTAAATTGTTATACGGTTTCGCGTAATGATTCCGTAGATATCCCTGTTGGTTAAAACGGGATGTCGTGTGTTAAGTTGTAAGTTGGAAAGGGGAACATAATACCCGGGTTTAATTTAATTAAACCCAAAGGCGGTTCTCTTGTTGTCTTATCCCCTAACTATATTCAAAACACACACAAACACACCATAGCATACGTACACACACTTACACTCAAGTCTTTGGAATTTTGAGGAGCAAAACAAAGAAACCAGTAGCTAAGGATTGTAAACCAGTGTTTGAGGTGATCAATCTGTGCTTGTATCTTCTTATTGTAAGTCTTCTTCTTCCTAATCCTAAGAATTGTGTTCTTGAGGGACTTACACCAAATTAATGGTGTAAATCATGTTCTTGTGTTAGGTTTTAGTGTTTATTGTGTTAGTAAGTATCTATGGATGTCAAACAAAGTGTATGGATAATTGGTGTTGAGTTTTGGGTCGTTTTATGTGTCAAAAACGCGAAGAACAGGGCTGTCGTGAAATAGAGACGAAGGCCTGCTGTGCAGGAACCTCCTACCCCCGTAGGAGAATGTTCCTACGGCCGTAGGAGGTGTGTTTTTCAGATTTGTAGAGATTTAGTTCCTACCCCCGTAGGAGAATGTTCCTACGGCCGTAGGAGGGGTGTTTTTTCAGGGTTATTGAAATTAAGCCTTCTTTGGCCGTAGGAATAGGTTCCTACTGCCGTAGCGCGTGATTCATTGGAAATGTGTCCTACGGCCATAGGACATGACCTCTACGGCCGTAGGGTGCCTGTCCAGTGCTGACAGTTCGTGTAACTTGTGTTTTGATCTAAGTGTACTATGTGTAAGTGATAACCAAGCGTGTGTACGATGTGTTAGGTATATCTGTGGAACCGGAAGACTCAAGTGGCGTATCTGCTTAGTGAGGACTCCAGGTGAGTACCTGTTTTCCCATGAGACTCAATAAGTAGGGCTATCTGTAGTGTGTTGAAACATGCTATTGTAATAGTGACGATAGATAAGTGATAGTGACGTGTTGTGATATAACACGTGTAATATGATTATGATACTGACGATATGTAAGTGATAGTGACGTGTTGTGATATAACACGTGTAATGTGATTATAGTAGTGACGATAGATAAGTGAAGTGATACGAGATAGACCCAAGTAGGGTTATGAATTATGTGACAACTGTATGCGATGTTTTAAGTGTAGTTTGTATTCTGCTCATCAAGAATGAGCAGAAGCTAATGTGATATGGTGATACAGTGATATTGTGATACAGTGATATATGTGATGCCATGTGATATAAAATGTGATATATGATACGCATGCGTACTGTGGACCCTATGGGTCAAACGTGTTTATGATTCCTGTCCGGACAGACGCAGTGGTTGAGGTCAGTCGCCAATGCGGCTTGGTCCCTTGAGTGTTATTCAGGGATTAGCGGTTCCCACATGTTTTACACATCGAAAACCCTCGCATTTTATCCATAATCAAGGTGAATTGTACAAATTATTGTCTTAAATGTTTAATATTCACCATTGCAGGTAAAAAGGACTCAAAGAGAAAATATCAAGTGAAATGAATACAGAACTGAAGAAAAATAAAGAATTGCTGAAATCCGTGGAGCCTTGCGATCGCAAAGCCCTGCCATGCGATCGCATGGTAGGCTGGGAATCTAGCTTTAAAACCTGGCATCGTCTGCATGTAGAGATGTATTGTCAGCCGCCCAAAGTCACCCCATGCGATCGCATGGACATTGCATGCGATCGCAAAGACGCCTATTTCAGCTCTATATAAACAACTCTTCTGCAGTTCATTCAAGACAGCAACACAACACCAAAAATCGACAGAAAAGCTTCTCTCTGAAATTCCTTTCGTTTCCAGATATATACACATGTTTTAGCTTAGTTTTTACACACACACCACACACACAAAGGTGTTTTTACACCTAGTTTATCATTTGGTGATAGTAAAACATCCCAAAGGTGTAGAAAACAAGTGGAGGTTCCGCTCACGTATACAACTGGGGATAGCTTGGTATAATCTAAACCTTTCTATTCTTAATATGTATCCGAGTGTTGATCTCGTTGTTGTACTTGTAATCATGTGTAACTAAACTCTTTCACTTGGGCCAAGATGATTCTTGGCCAAGTTATGGCAATATAAACCTTTTCTTGATGATTTGATATAAAAAAGTATGTTTTGATTGTTGTTTTAATTGTGTTTAACCATGTTCTTATGTTAAATATGTCCATGTTCATGTTTCATTAAATCTTTTACGTGAAAACATAAAGATTTCATCCCATGCATATTCAAAGGTGATGGTTTTCAATATCAAGATCTTGTGTAAGTTATTACTAGAAATGGTATAACAAAGCAAGGTTGTCATTCGAAAAGCATCTTTGGAACGTGTCTTTGATTATTTTGGATCATAACAAGATTGGTCATGTTCATCATATTGTGATTTTACACAAGCTTAACATGTTAACGAAAGTTTAAGTGTTTAAGTTTATCATTCGATCATAACAATTATAAAAGAATAAAAAGGATTGAAAAGATGTTTTTAAACATGTTAATGTTGAAATGAACTCCTAATGTCATTAAGAATCAGAGATCTACGATTCTATGTGCATGCTTACGTGTTCATGCTTTACATGTGTTAAGTATTAGAAATAATACTTAAACACGATGATATCTGAAGAAAATAACGTAAGGCTCGATCTTAAATCCAACACACGCGGTTTGAGTCTTGTTGGGTTCATAACATCATAGTGTTCTTTTCTATCTACTTATAACTTTGAATGGCATTTCAGGTTGTACGTATTCAATCCTTGGTGCATAAAATGAATTCTGCTGTAAAAAGAAGTCATGCGACCGCATGGTGTCTCCATGCGATCGCATGATCTATGCGATCACATGTCTTTGACATGCGATTACATGTACCTTTGCGACCACATGTCTTTGACATGTGGCCGTATGCACCTTTATTCCAGTTCAGTTTGTTGTTCTTTTATTCTAACCAATGTTTTAATCACCTTAACACCTTTCTTATGTTTTGAAGGCTATGAGACATATCATTTGACCAAGAGTGTATGGTTTGTAGCTGGATTTAAACATGGTTAGGTGGATCTGTGATTGTCTTTTGATTCTATGCTTACATGTTATATTTGATTGTAAATCTGAGTCTTGATAACTCGAGTGACGATTTACATGATAATATAACTTGTAAGTATTAGATAGAACAACATGCTGTGTGCTTTAATGTATTTTATCTAGTCATCAACATCTTAATCAAACTAAATATTGCCATAACTAGCCAATGATGATTCTGAAACCTAAGTGATATTTTATCTATTTATCTGCGCGTTTGTTATTACTCTGATAGTGTTACTTGTTTCTTTAATTAGTTTAAATTCAAAAAGCTAAAAATCACTTGTTATTTAATTACCAAACAATAACGATGGTTGAATACTAGTAGCTGCCAAAATTATCCCTGTGGATCGATACTCGTTCTTACTCTTACTATACTACTACTGACCAGGTCATACTTGCCTGAGTCGTGTGTAGTATTTATTTTGTAATTTCGTTTTATAAATTTAAAACATCCGTGTGAAAAAGCTTTTAATCATCTTAAAAATACCCATACGTGGGCTGCACACCAGTTCTGCAGGCCGCCGTTCCTCGACATACAGTGAGGATCTTGGTCTATGATCAGATTCAAACGGAGTCCTAGTGGCTCAAACGTGATGGTGGGCTGCTCTTCGCTCCCCCACCGATACGGATGGTTGTGACTGATTCCCCAGCTTGAATCGTTGAGCCAGGCTATGTGATAGCTTAGCTTTGTGTGCCTTATTGTGATATGATAGCATACTTATTGATGCTTATGTGTAAATTGGTGCTCACTAGCTAGTTGATGCTTATGTGTAAATTGGTGCTCAAGGACAGCAGCAAGAAGCTTCTTATATTTTGCTTCATAATCAATCTTGCTGTCTGAGCTTGAGGAACCTTTGAAGCCTATGCTTCCTCTGGACTTACATTCACTGGCATAGTGACCAGTCTTGTCACAGGAGAAGCACCCTTCAGAAGCATTTGTTTTAAACTTGGCTTTTTCTCCCTTGAAAGGTTTCTTCTCAAACCTCTTGACACCCTTTCTTTTCAGGAAAGGTTTGAACCTTTTAACCAACATGGCAGCCTGCTCAACAGCAGCTTCAATGCTGTCCATGTTCTCCAGATCTTCATCCCCATCAGCCACTTGCTCTTCATCAGAAGTTTCCTCTTCTTCTTCCTCATCACTTGATTCATCCACCGCTGCTGCAAAACTCCTAGATCTTGTATCCTTAGATACAAGGGCAGTAGTTGGAGCTTTTGCAGCCTCCTTCATATCCTTGGTAGAGAGTTTCCTTTGTTTCACTGATTGTTCATGATTCATAAGGTTTCCATATAAACCAACCAGTGTAAGACCCTTGATTTTCTCACCATGTTTAAGCACAGTGATAAAATGATCCCAAGATTCTGGGAGAGAGTCTAGAAACTTGTTTACAAGCTCTTTATTGCTCTTGGGAACATCTGCCCTTCTTAAATCATTAATAAGGCAGTTGAATCTGGTGTAGGTCTGAGTTAGACTTTCACCTTTATGAGTAAAGAAGAACTCATATTCTCTTACCAGAAGAAGTTTCTTATTTTCCTGCACTTCTTCAGTACCTTCATATGCAACGGTCAAAGTGTCTAGCATCTCTTTTGCAGATTTGCAATTAAGAACTTGATGATAGACATCATTTGGTAGTGCAGAGACAAAGGTTGTTCTTGCTTTAACATCAAGATTAACAAGCCTTTTGTCTTCACCAGACCATTGATTTATAGGCTTTATAATTAGTCTTTCAACGGCAGGAACTTCATCAGTGGCTTCAGTTACTTGGATAGTTGAGGAAGAAACATAAGGACCTTCAGTTATAGTTTTGAGCATCACATCATCTAGGCTTGACATATAGAGAAGAACTCTACTCTTCCAGAGAGAAAAGTTTTATCCATCAAAAGTTGGACACCTAGTGAGTGAGCCATTATTTGAAGAACCATTTGAAGCAGCAACCGGAGTGGCCATTTTATAGTGTGGGATAGAAGCAGTTGAAGAGTAATCAAAACAGATCTTAGATATGAGTTATCTAGCCTGCTCTGATACCAGTTGTTGGTCCCGAATGGATACTACAATAACAAATGTTTGTAGAAGGGGGGGTTGAATACAAACTTTAGCAAATTAAAATTTAAGAGACACACGGTTTACTTTTATATAATTCTTATTGATGTTAATCAAGAATTACATGAACTAGATGCGGAAAATCTAAGTTCAATAAAAGGTGGCAACTAAATTTGTCTAACACATAGACAATGTTAATCTTAAACAACTAATGTCTAAGATGTTCAACACATGAACAAGTTTGTTACACTGAAAGTAAAATGCTAACTCTTCTAATTCTCAACTTATGAGATTTCAGTGATTTTCAACGCATACTTAGCATGTTTCCATGCATGAGTATATATAAGCAAAGTGTGTCCAGGTTGATGAAGAGAGAAGTAGACAAAGGTACTTGGTTTAATAATATTATAATAGATAAAGTTAGTGGGTGAAAAGTAAGTTAACTTTATACACAAAGTGTGTAAAGTGAACATACTTTTCAGTAATGAGTATACCCACTATCTATTATTATATTATTAAACTACTACCTTTATATCTTGGAAAAGTAAACTTCTCCTTTCATGCTTGTGCTTTAATCAACACCATGCTTTCTGAAGATTTGACTTTACCAAGTATGGAGTTGTCAGCCATACTTAACATCATATCTTCGAGATCTTCTTTTCAAGAGTATCTTTCTCCTTTTCCAGGAGATAAAGATCTATCCTTTTTGTTTCTTTGCAGATACAAAAAGTGCTAAGTACTTTTACAAAGAAAGATCTAAGGCATAATAAGAACAACACATGTTCTGCCTTTAACTAAAGAAAATATTACACAGAAAAACTATTAACTGAGATGTAGAATAAATACTCAGCTAACAGACACTGAACTGCAAATGTAAATTTGCTCAGCTAAGGATAAAATGTGAAAGACTCAGTTGACTAGATTTGCTCAGCTGATCGAAATGCTCAGCCAACAATACAAATCATGGTATAGCTAACCAACTGATAAAACTAAACTGTCAGCTGATCCCAAGGGCTCAGCTAATCGTTTGAGTATGATCAGCTTATGAAGGAAAGATTGGATAAGTAGTAAATACCTTATCTGACAGATGAGAGGCATCAGCTGATCAATGTGATTGTGTCAGCTGATCCTTGATAGCTCAGCTGATCTTGAAAATTTCCTCAGCTGATTGTTTTGGACTATCAGCTGATCAATTGTAGATACTCAGCTGATGCTTCTTGACTTGAAACACCACTTTTCTAAAATAGCTTTTATAACTCTATTACTTAAGAATTAGCACTTTCAAAAGAACAGGCTTTGCGGAAAACAAGCTTTCAACACTTTAGTGCTAATAGTCTCACAAAAGTAGTGTTAAAAGTACTCTGTTTAAAAGCTTGGAGCTATCCAACTCAGCAAAACACTGGGGCCTTACCCTTGCTGGAAACTGGTTACCTGCATGCACAACAATAAAACGTAAGCTTTCGCTTAATGAGCATACGAACTGAACATAAAACACATAAAGCATGAGTAACTCTTCTGGGGATGTCTCACATCCAAGCTGAATACCTGCAAAACTGTTCAAACTATTATCTGATCCAGGGTATGATCACACCTCGCGCGTAATCATTTTCTGACACTCTGTTTGGGTATAAGGATCTCAATATACCCTTATCTCTATACTGAATAATATATCTGAGTTCTATTATACCTTGAAACAATAGTCTTAACTCATAACATAAACATATCATAACACGGATATCATATTGTTCACTTTGTGCATATATGTATGTAGATCATACTAAATACTACAACATAGCGTTACTGAATCTCACATAATCAATCACATATCAAATACAATTGATATACTAATCACTTAAAGCATATACATATGCTAATCTAATTGAAGGTAAGTACACTCACCTTAGCAGCAGTTAATAATAATACACTTCTATGACAAAGGTAGCAGTCTCTTATTGCCTACAAGCAATAAAAAAATACCTCATTAACTTCTAAGTGTTGCAGCAAAGAATCTGTTTGACTAGCAAAAGTTTAACTGAAAACTACCTCCTACGGCCGTAGAGGAAAAGCCCTACGCCCGCAGGAGTCAAAATCATCAAAAACCTAAAAACACCTTCATATGGCCGTAGAGAACCTTTCCTACGGCCGCAGGAACAAAAACAACTAAAAACCTGAAAACATGTTCCTACTCCCATAGGGAATAATCCCTACGGCCGTAGGGACAAAAACAGCTAAAAACCTTAAAACATGTTCCTACTCCCGTAGGGAATAATCCCTACGGCCGTAGGGACAGTCGGTACAACAGACTTCTAGCTCTGCTCGTGAACAGCAGCCGAATCCAACTCTTTTTCATACAATACTTGATTAAACTCATATTCAAACATACAAATGAGTTCTATAACATCATTACTAACTTTATAACATGAAACTTGATACAAAACAACACTAAAACACATGAATCAAACCACAAACATGGATTCAACCCATGAACCCATTTCTTGACCTAAAACTCACTTTAAATCATGAAGAACTCTTACCTCTTGCTTGTAAATCACTATAGGATTGACTTTGGATGTTTAAACTTCACTTTGGAACTCAAATCCGCCAAAAACAAAGGATGTATGTGTGTGTACGTGAATGTGTTTGTGATACTGATGGTTTGACTACAAATGAGTCAAACAACCTCATATAAATCCATAACTTTGGGCTAATTGCAAAAGTAGCCCCTGTACTTCTTTAACTTTCTGTATTGGCAATACTAACCCCTTAACTTGTAACCAATTAACACATAAATTGGTATAAACTCATATCTAGAATCTTACAAACTTTGGGGTGTTACATCTTGTCTTGTCTTTTCTTCTCAGCTGATCTTTTTGAAGTTGGTCCTTTGGCTGAAACTCAGTGTTCAGCTGACATTATGATTCGTCAGCTGACATTTCTCACTTAGAAATTCTTTAAGTCTAAGATGAAAAACAACACATATTTTTCATTAATCTAAGTCCAAAACTGAATATATGGTTTTGTTAACATCAAATCCTATTTTACTTAATAGATAGGTTTGATTTAGGTTTGATATTGCTATCTCCCCAACAGTGTTAATAAGGGTTGTCTTTTAGACCGGCTTTTATCATACGTGACCCTAATCAAATTCTACATAAAGCCCGGTTTATTGCACTCTAGAGACCGGTTTTCATCTCATCTCTCAATGGTATTATTTATAAAGTTGTTGTATTAAAACTGGTCTCTATGTAACTGTTTAAAAAAAATACCATAATTTATGACTACTGTGTATGCGCGTGATTGAATTGAGAATATATAAAAACAACAATATAAGACAAAACTAACTTATTATTTTATGAACAACAAAGATATATCTATAAAAAAGTCTCGAAGATTTAGATACAAAGCTCTTACAAATTAAGATCTCTAAATATAAACCAATATAACAACTATCTAAACCTTTTGAGATTGCAGTCTTATGTTACAACTAATTATAATAATGCTGAAGACAAAGTTCTAAAATTCTTACTTTTGCTCAAATTTCCAATTTATGATTTATATCTGATTTTGTATTTCATTTCTTTAGTAATTGTTCTATATGTTTTTTTTAATTTATAAGTTATATATAACTAACCCGTGTAATACACGGGTCTCTAAATTAGTTCTAGAATAAGTTTGAGTCATACTTAAAACTTATAATATGATCGATGTAAAAAACGACATCGACTTGACTTGGTTAGACTAGATCTTACCAGTCACGAGTCACGACCTTAATTAGCATCTTATGGCAATCTAGAATCCTGGATTTTTGTTTGAAGATTCTTAAATGGGAATCTAAAATCAGAACAAGGGATATTATTGAAGAAAGATCCATTTTGTGATCTCAAAGGGTCCAACTCCAACTACCACCACGATGCATGCATAGCCCACATGTTGGCTTTCAATAATATTATATCTGTAAAATCTGAAAATACCCTAAAATAAAATATCCTCTTCAAATCATTTTTTATGCATTTTTTATTTTATTTTTTTAAAGGCCAACAACATATATATTAGCAAAAAGCAGATGCTTTATGCCTCATCCTCCCCATATATCCTTTCCCCATATATACTTTTGATAACATTAACCCAAAGGGATCCCACCTCAATCCGGAAACGTCACCACCATTTCCTGAATAGAACTAAGTTTGCGGTCCTAAGACTACCAATGTTTAGACCTCTGAAGTAGAAATCACCTAATCATTTCCCCATTTTATAAGAGACAAGCAGAGGAAATTTCTTATCCTCGTCAACCTACACCTCCACCATAAAAAAGAAAAAAAAAAGAATGCCACAACTTTTACAAAAGATTAGAACATTTTCGGGGCCCTAAGGCTACTAATCGGTTTTATGTTTTTATAGCCAAAAACCAATAAAAATATGGTAAACAAGTTAACAATTTCATACAATAAGACATATTAAAAGGTTGATGTTACCTTTTTATATAAAATAAAGTTAGTTATATATATAATAATTAATTGAAGGTAATTATGAATCTATTTTATTATTTTCATCTGGATAATGTTCTTATTTTGAATGTTGTATATTGTTATCATTTTTATCTGAAAAATATTATCATTTTCAACTGAAAATTGTTATTATTTTCATCTGGAACATGTGCATTTTTATCATTTTCAACTAGAAGAAGTGTATTTTTATCATTTTTATCTGAATGATGTTATCATTTTGAATGTTTCAAATGAAAAACGTTATCATTTTCGGTTGGAAATGTTATCATTTTCGGTTTGGACGAGACTTAGAGAAAAAAAAGAAGGGGTGTGATTTATTGGTTGAGAGATTATCATAATACTCTTCCTTTTATAATTACATCTCATAATTGTTTAGTTAATTACAATAGTGTCACTATTAGATTTTGACTATTGATTTATAAAATCTAATGGTCCAGATTTGACTTGTGGGATCTATGTTTAACCATATAACCTATATTGATCCAATTTATATATATGGAGAAGTTCAATCCATAACTATTTTTCGTATAAGAATTATGAGAACTGTTTGTAACATCATAAATAACTAATAAATAGGGATCTTTTGGTCATTTATATAATTACCCACCCGTGAATTACGTCCGGGTGAGCCGTCATTAATTTACAAGCCTTAATTTGTTCCTAAAACCCTTCATTAGTACGTTATTAATGAATGAATCATTATAAGTCGCCAAAATCTAGTTAGTTTTTTTGTTATGTCGTTTTTATTCTTTTTTGTATTTGTATTTAATTTATGTTATTCTTTTATGTCGTATATGATTGTATATATGTATCCTTTTTATTTTTTAAATTTTAGCTTATTATATATATATATATATATATATATATATATATATATATATATATATATATATATATATATATAATATCTTTTTTATTAATATTATTTTTCACCTTTTTTTTTTTTGCATGAGGTCTTTTGAAAAGTAGTCTCTTACTCTATTTATATATAGAGATATGATTGTCTACATTTTACATTACTATACCATGCTTTGAGGTTCTTGTTGTGTAGATCATCCCAAAATTTTCCTCTAGAATCTGGATTAAACTTCAAATATTAAACAGATCTACTTAATCAACTAAATTTGATTTTATTTGATTTCGAATTGGTTTTACTCGAATTTGGATCAAGTTTTCAAATTTGGACAGAAATTTTCCAAATTCTAACAAACCGATTCAAACAACATAAATTTACTTCGATAAGCATCCTTAGTTTTTTACACGATGTCAAGAACAAATCAATTCAAAAACCGGTCAATTTTACACAATGATTGAAACAAGTCATACATGTAGAAAACGTGTCAAATAGCATACTGAATAATTTGTTTCTATTCTTAAGAAACATAATAAATATCTATATGAATTTTTAACAAAAACCTGTCTAGATCTATTATTAGCACTTTGTGTTTAATATTCTTACATGTTATTCTTTTTCTTATACCATGTGCATCCAATTAAAACCTTAGGAGGTTAGGGCGATGGTTTCACGCTAACGGCCTGTTCTCGAGTTATTTTAAGGAGGGGGAGGAAAGGGTTGGGAGGAGTTAGGAGGGGCAATTTTACTATTTTTGTGAGTAAAAACTTCCCTTCCACTTTTGAGATGATTGTGAGGGAAATTTTTTATATCTTTTCCTTTCTTTCCTTCCCTTTACTTCTTATCTTTTCATTAAAAAAACTCAAGAACAGGATGTAAGTGAGAGAGACTTACACTCCATTCCGCGAGTTAGATGTGTATAGTCTTAAAGGGACTTGAACCTGGGTTGGTGAGCTGATAATATTAGTTAATGAGAAATCAAACTCACTATAACTTTAATTTATAATACTATTAATTAGAATAAAAAGCTGATAATTGCCACAATTTTGGTGTATAAATAATGCATTATTAAATTTTGATGTCACTTTCTCATTATTTCCAAACTCTCAAACCATTCCCTTCTTCAAGTATACACATACAATACAAGACCATAATTCCTTCTAAAAACAAAACAAGTCAAAACAAGCAGCTTTCATAATATAAATGAACTTAGAGGGCAGTTCATAGACTCTCAAAAGGCCAAAGATTGTTGAACCCCCATTCTTCTCTTTCTGAGCCGCTCGGCTATGATGAAAGCGAGCTCTAAAGATTGAGATGCATTGAGTCTAGGGTCACAGTGGGTGTGGTAGCGTGAGCCGAGGTCATCAAAGGTCACGGTTCTTGAACCACCAATGCATTCTGTCACATTTTGACCCGTCATTTCAAGATGAACTCCTCCCGGGTGGCTTCCTTCTTGCTCGTGCACATCAAAGAACGCTCTCACTTCCGCCTGTTACAAATTATTGTGTTATTAAACTTCACACAAATGAAAGCTTGAAAATTTTCTTGAAATTTGGTCATTTTGTGCATTTTCTTGAATATTTCTTGAAAGTTGATATTAAAGAAGAGATGAGTAAGTTTACCCTGATAGCATCGAAGGGGCGAGTTTTGAGCCCAGATGGAGCCTTGATGGTGTTGCCATGCATAGGATCGCTGACCCACGTGACAATTTGACCAGCCCTTCTAACCGCTCTGATAAGATGTGGAAGCTTGACCCTCATGTTCTCGGCCCCCATTCTTGTTATGATTGTAATCCTCCCCGGCTTGTTCTGAGGGTTCAAGATGTCAATGAGTTTGACCAACTCGTTCGGGTCCATCTTGTCACTCACCTATAAGGGCAAAAAAGTAATTTCAGCTTTCATGTTTTGTGTTTTTAAGTAAAAGATTGTAAGAAAGGTGAGTCAAGAACCATATATACCTTGATTCCAAGTGGGTTTGCGATTCCTCTAAGGAATTCAACGTGTGCACCATCAAGTTGGCGGGTTCGCTCCCCGGCCCATAGGAAATGAGCAGAACAATCATAGTATAAACTTGAAGTTGAATCCAATCTAGTAAGAGATTGCTCATAAGGCAAATGCAAGCATTCATGTGAGGTCCAGAAGTCGGTGGTGGTCATGATAGGGTGGTCCGTTGTAAGCCCTATAGCCGACATGAACCCAAGTGCCTCATCAACTCGGCTAGCTAGCTCAGAATATCTATGTCACCAAATCAAAACCCAAATTACTAAGTATATCAATAGTGAACAAATAACCAAGATAAAAACATCATACAAAATTAAAAAATCAGTTTTGGTCTCCATATCTAATTTTCATAGGGGTGTGTCTTGAAAGATATTATATGATATTAAGTAATTATAATAAGCTACTCAGTTGTAATAAAACTGCCTGTAGAAGATAGTTATTCTTTTAATATCATTTTGTTATTTTAAGTTGTAATAATCAGATAGCGAGACTGGCGAATCTAATCATTTAAGGACTTACTTTATAGATAAAATGATCTAAAAAGACACTATCGCGGAAAAAGGAGAGCGAGTTTCTAGGATGAGGGTAAAAGTATCTAAATCTTGTTAAAGAATTATTTGATCTCAAGGTAACCATATAATCAAAAGCAGCACTAGTTTATCCAATCACTAAGAATGCAGCCTAAAGAACTTTAGCAAGATATTTTGGTTCAACTAGAAGCATCAGATCTTAGATGTTAAATGTCTATTATACCCTTTTATCAATTTCAAATCTTGTGAAGATTCCTGTACATGGATCAACTTAACACAATGACATACCCCTATCACTCTGATATTTGTGCTCAATATATCAAGATTAAGAAAAATGATTTTAAATATATATTATATCCTTCATAAATTTCAAAACTTGTGAAGCTATATATATACATACCTATCACCCTGTTCGCTATGCTCAGTGAAATCAAGATTCCATTGAGTCACTCTCTGCATAGCAGCATAACCTCCAGTGGCAAAAGCCCTCAAAAGATTAAGAGTTGCTGCTGATTGGCAGTATGCACGAATCAATCTTTGAGGGTCTGGTGTTCTTGATTTCAGATCAAAAGCATCACCATTTACATTATCCCCTCTGTAACTGGGCAACTTCACACCATCTTTCTCCTCAAATGAATCTGATCTCGGCTTTGCAAATTGACCAGCCATTCTTCCTACCTGTTTTTCAAACGCCAAGAATCCAAAATCACTTCGAAATCAGATACATACAAGATCTTAAAAAATGTAACATTTTGATGGTTTTTTCTGGCACCCAAAACAGAAATTTGACCAAATTTTCGCACTTCATTTTCGAAATTAGCCAATATATGATCATAATCCATAATCAGAAATTTGTGGAACCCTAAACAGAAGTTTTTGGCCAATATTTCATAATTTTTTGTACTTTTTTATGCGATTAGCCAATATATGATCATAAACTAAAGCCATTAATCTAGCCAAAGAGAGAAGTTTTTGGCTGAAAAACTACTCTAATAACACATCAAACATATGTTGGTGTCCATAAAGATATAATTTGATAATGAAAGACAGTGTAATCAATTGCATAATATTGGCATTAAATTTTAGTTTTAAGAGAACAATATAATAAACCACAATTAACTTACTACCAGACAAATAGCTCTCCACTTTAAAAGACCTACATGTTTTTCATGATTTAAATTGTTTATTTTTATTACATTTATCATCAAATTGAATCACAAATTGCATAATTTACAAAAAAAAAAGCAAAAAAAGATGAGCTTGATGACAGTCTAATCAATTGCATTAATATTGGCATTAAATTCAAGTTTTAACTTAAAATTATAAACTTCTAGAACCACAATTAACTTACTACCAGACAAATAACTCTTGACTTTAAAGCCTTCATGTTTCTCATGAATTAAATTAATTTGGTTATTTTACTTTAATTTATCATGAAATTGAATCACAAACTGCAAAATTAACAAAAAAGTTAAACAAGGGTCGACCTAAAATCAAAAAAAGATGAGTAAAATAGCAAAAAGATTTGACCTTGATGACAGGCATTTGACCACCGAACATCAACACAACACCCATCTGAAGAATCACCCTGAAAGTATCACGAATATTATTCGCATTAAACTCCTTAAAACTCTCAGCACAATCACCACCCTGAAGAAGAAACGCATTCCCCATGGCAGCCTCCGCCAGCCGTTCCTCCAAATGACGTGCTTCTCCGGCGAACACAATCGGCGGGAACGAATCTAGGGTTTGGAGTACGGAATCGAGCTCTTTCTGATCCGGGTATTCCGGAAGCTGAAGGGCCTTCTTTGTTCTCCAGCTTTCTACACTCCATTGTGGGGCTTTTGTTGTAGCGGTGAGTTTTGGAGTGGCAGCTGAAGCGGTGGCGGCGGTCGCCGGAGATGAGGGTTTTGAGGATTTGTCAATTGGGGTTTTTGATGGGTCAGGTGAATGGACAGCGGATATTGGTTGGATGAGTCTGGTGGTGGTGGCGGTGGCGGCGGTGGTGGCCGGAAGAGATTTGAGCTGTGGTGGTAGAGATTGAATTTGGAAGGATTTGGTGGGGAGGAGAGAATTGGAGGTTGAGAGTGCCATTTTGGTAAATAGCTTGGGATCCAGGGGTATATGTATCTCTTGAAAGGATTGTTGGTGAATGAAGAGGTGAGGGCTTATATAATAAAGATGGTGTAGGTGGGTGGGAACTGTGAAGGGGGTTTGGTAGGAGGAGGGGAAAAATCTAAATAAAATATATATTTTTTTATATTTTGAATATAAGTTAATTATATTTCCAATTGCAATAGTATTCAACATTATGATTTTTTTCATTATAATTCAAATTTAAACAATATCTCTTTCAATCAAAAGTGGGTGATAAAATATCTAGGTTTAGCAGTTAAAACATGTTAATTATATATATTACCACACTTATATCAAAGAAAATTATAGACCATTATAATATGCATTTTTATATAGTATATTAGTAAAGCGAATAGGATACGTGTAGCTAACAAGATGTTAATAATATCACTCGTCTTTCTCTCGCATAAATTTTTCATATGGAAGAAAGAAGGAAAGATTTAAGAAAATGGAATGTTAACATTATTTAAGTTAGATGATTTTAACTTTAGATATCATTTTATTATACAAGAAAGATGAAGTCATATGACAAAAGAAATTAAAATACTAATAAGTCATTTATAATTATGTGTTATTATTATATTGTTTAGGGGCTTATAATTAAAATTTTATTAATATATTGTTTGATTTGATTTTAATTAATTATTAATAATCGTATTAAATCCATACAATACTGCACGAGACAAAATAAATAAATGATGATCGTACAAAAATATATAACACACCTAATGTATGGATTAAAACTATATGTTTCTTTCGTATGGTACAACTACATCATGTGAATGCAAATTAAAAAAAAATGTAGCGGTTGCTACTTTATTTTCTCATAATTTTTATATTTTTGAATTATTTTTTTTCTACATAAAGTATGCAAAATTGACCGAGTAGTTTGTCCATTGTCATGTAGATTAGGATGTTTAAACTTAACAAAAACATAATAAAATATGTTCTCTTAAAATAAATTAAGATCATTTGTAAAACACGCTATATCTATAATAAGGTAATATGATAATCATAGTCCTTTCAACTTGAATGAATCTCAATTCTTATTTAAACAATAATATATTAAAACAAGTGAAAGAGGAAAAAATTATTAAAAATAGTTTAAAAAGTATAAAAATCATGATTATTATGTATAACAAAGTATTTTAAGAGTTAATTGCAAATTTGGTCGTTATGATTTACTAGAAATTATGGGTTTGGTCAATGACTCTGGAAACTTATAGGTTTAGTCTCTATTAACCCGGATATATTGCAAATTTGGTCCCTATAGATGTTAAATAGGTATAAATGATCATTCTATCCTTATTTTCTTATCTATGCTAATATGCTATTTGTAGATAATTGCAAAATTTTTTCAATCTTATTTACTAATTAAGTTAATCATTTATTACTAACTAGACTAAATACATGTGTGATATACGGGTTGGTTTTAAAAGATAATAAATACTAAAAATTAATAAAAACGTAGTAAATAATAATAAAACGCGAATTAAATGAGAATTTAAAAAAATGACGACGTATGGTATCAACACTACCAATGGTGGAAACATCGACGCGAGTGAAAGGGCAAAATTGAAGACAGAAACGTAGTCCATGATACGAAGAGACGTGGTTGTATTTTTTATATAAGTCATCAATCATTATTGTTACAATTATGGGTAATAAAGTTAAACGTTATTGATTATAATTAAAAAAGAAATTTAAAATGATTAGAAAATATTTTAGAATGATAAAATTAAGAATTTGCTTAAATATGATATTTTAAAATATTAGGGTTTAGTTCCTAATAGTACATCGAAGTTGTCACTTTTTGCTATTGTGTATATCCATCTTTAAAAACTCCCATTTAGTACATCAAAGTTCCTAAAACTACCATTTAATATATTAGGTTACCTGCTAAACAGGTAACCGGTAATTATGAAAATTTTGATTTATTTTAATGTTCCTAAATGCCACATCAGTATAACCACATCAGTAATATTTGCCACATCATTAATGAAGATGAAGATGATGAAGATGATGAAGAACATGAAGATGATGAAGAACATATCTGTGAACTAAACCCAGAAAACATGAACATGAATCAGATGCTATGGAATTAGATTAAACATGAAAATATTAAACAATCAGATTAAACATGAAAATGAATCGATTAAAGAAACATATCAAACAAACCCAGAAACATGTTATGGAATCTCGTTTGAAGAAAACAACAGATTAAACAAACCCAGAAAATAAACCCTAATAGATGAACTCTAAATCTGGAGCAAGATGAGAGATGAAGATCGAAACCCTAGATCTGGAACGGTTTCAAAACCCTAACCTGAACTTACCTCCGGCGATGGTGACCAAATCGTACAAACCCAGATCTGAACTCAAAAACGTACAAACCCAGATCTGAACTCAAAATCGTACAAACCCTAGATCTGGGTTGATACCATTGCCGCCGTTCTTTGCAATCGATGGTGGTGTTGAAACCCAGACAAAACCCTAAATCGTTATTTGCAATCGAGCCCTGTCGTTCTTTGCAATCGGCCGTTCTTTGAATGATGGTGGTGTTAAAACCCAGATTTGAAAATGGAAAGAATCTCGAGACCCGCCACCGCTGCGGCCGGAGATATTCAAATCCATCGATGATATGGGTTTCATCGAGTTGAAGGCGGTGGGCGGTGGTTCATCGAGTTTGATATGGGTTTCATCGAGTTGAAGGCGGTGGGCGGTGTTGAAACCCAGACAAAACCCTAATCGTTCTTTGAACGTAGCAGATCTTGAACGAAGCTTGATATGGGTTTCATCGAGTTGAAGGCGGTGGCGGTGGTTCTCAAATCCATCGATGATGGTGGCTTCTAAACCAGATCTGTGTTCCTGGTGATGAATCGATGGTGATGGAGAATCGATGGTGATGGAGAATCGATGATGAAACCAGATGTGTGTTCCTGATGATGAATCGATGGAAGCAATGAAGCATATGGGTTTTTGTTTTTATTATTATTATTATTATTATTATTATTATTATTATTATTATTATTATTATTATTAATTAAATGAGAAAGCCATGTCACCATAATCTTTGCCACATCACTCATGACATTTGCCACATCACTGGTAACCTCTTATCATAGGTTATGATGTATTAAATGGTAGATTTTAAGACTTGGATGTACTAAATGGGAGTTTTGAAAGATGGGTATACACAATAGCAAAAAGTGACAACTTCGATTTACTTTTAGGAACTAAACCCAAAATATTATAAAGGGGTAAATATGATATTTGTAAATTAAGATGGGTAAATACGATTTTATATGATTTAATAAGGGTATATATGAAACTATCTCTAATAATTTTAAATAATTTTGACTCTAAAAAGTCAAAATTGATTTTATGATTTTAAGTGAATGAATGGTCAATATTAAATATTTTTTTAAATGAATGGTTCAGATCGTCTAATAATTATATCAGAATAGTCTTTTATTTATTTTAGAAGAATATTATTATTATTATTTTAACCATTATTACAACAACTAAATTAACCAATTTGTTATTTAACAATTATTATTATTAAGTTTATTTAAATAACTATTATTATTCATATCTATATATCTATATATAAAAGGCTTGCAAATTTTTTTAAAATAACTATTAATTCAAACCTATTAACCAATCAAAACCTCCAATTTCAAAATTCTTTAGTTTTACAAAACAATTTTAGAAAGATAGCCTAAATTCGATTTCAATTTTAAGGGTGTTAGATGAAAATTTTTAGGGGCTTTTAAGAAAATGTTAGGGGGTTTTATAAAAATTGTATATTAATGTAATTGATTATAAGTTGTTTATAAATTATGTATAGTAACTTGTGATATATTTTGTTTAGAGAAAAAATAATAGTATATTTACGAGCGTCTTATTTTTATCTACGTTTTGATATAAATTTTATTACAATATGACAATTTTTTAGAATCAGTATATTTTTTTAACTTTTTGTTATCCATTAATAGTGGTGAGTAGGTAATTTTTTGTTTAGCTGAGTGGGTTTTTTTTTTAATTATAGTGATGAGCTTAGTGGTCAACTTGAGTATTCAATTCAAAGTATTTAGTTATTGATTTTAAAACATTTTCAATCTTATTAGAAAGATGTATGAAACCTTTTATTGAAAGATATGGTTTAAAATAAATGTATCATTAAAAGATGATATATTATATATTGAAAAATCTAAATTTAGAGATTCAAATATAGATTTTCTTGATGGTCCTGAAACTATTTTATTAGTGTATGTAGTTAGCCAAAGGTAACACTAAAATAAAAGTGTTAGTTTTTTATACACGAAACAGTAAACTATTCTTGATTTTTTAATAATTAACACGTGAGTTGTTATTTTTTTTCTCTATTGATTATGTTGGGTTTCACGTTTAGTCATCCAATGTTCGTGTGTATAAATCTGTATGCATATTTTCTTTCTTTTAAACATGTGCTCTTAAATCGTAACTAAGTTATTAATTATGCGAACTTGAATTTCCTTTTTCTCTAAGTCTGAAAAACTATTAGATGTTCTTTATAGTTTATACATGTGCTCTTAAATCGTCACCAAGTGGAATTGTTGTTTATTTGAATGTTGTAGCTTTCTCTTGATTTAATATTTCATTTATTGTATTTATTAAAGTTGTTCCTTTTGCTTGATTTTATTTGTTTCGTAATTCAAAATATTCCGTAAATAATTTTATATTTTTTTAGGTTACTTTTGTAATACCCGTGATCCCACGGGTCAATCTAGTGTTTATGTAAAATATTGTAAGCTTAAACTTTTTTTTTAATAATATACAAATGAAATACGGTAGATTCAATTAACTTGGAAATCAGTCGGGTGGTATCATGTGTACATTCATTTAAGTCGTAACTAAATTCCTAAACTTAAAGCAACTGACGGTTAAAGAGATTGTGTTTCCATGTAGGGTCCTAGCCTCTTAGGGGAAGTGCCCTGGTAAGGTTCAAGAGGCAGTGCTAAAGTTAGTCTTATGTTAATGTTGTTGAAATTGACGTGGGTTGAAGATAACTAATGTTGCTGAAGATGAGCACTGATGTTAATACAATGACATCAATTCCACTGCTGACTTTATTTGTTCGAAATTTGTTAAAGTTGTTAACCCTGTTTCACAACTGTTATCAAAGTGCCACCTTTTAGTTATATAATTGCAAAAAGTTAGTTATAATCATTTGACAATTATAGATAACTATTTTACGTGTCTATTTAAACCAATGTGAATTTGAGAAGGTTATAGAACAGAAATTTTTTAACTATCACTAATCAATATCGTGATACATATATAAAGGTCGAATAAGTTATTCAAAAAAGTGATATACACACAATCTAGAAATCCCTAACTACTGAATTTTGATACACCTTTATAAACTTTGAATCATACTACCTAAAACAAAATTGATATTAATAATTGCTTAAAATCACTCAAATAAGTAATGTTCGTATTTTGAGACAAGGTTGATTGTGACATGTATCACATAAATGAACCATATTACAAATCTATTATATGACAGATTGTTGTTAGAACTATCTTCCTAAATGGAAACTTGGCAGAAGATGTGTATAAGATAAACCTGATGGTTCAAAGGATCCTAAGAATCCTAACAGGGTTTGTAAACTTTTGAAATTCGTGTATGGATTAAATAGGAATTATGAAGTTGAAACTTGCATTTTGATAATAAAATCAAAGAGATTACCTTTCTAAGACGTGAGTTCGAGCCCAATGTTTAATGAAAGTTTGATAAGAGCGTTATAACATTCTTAGTCTTGTATTTGGATGATAAGTGATCATATATATGACATACCAACACTACAAGACATTAGGTATTACGTGAGTTAGTATTAATAAATAATATATACAATAGGCAACCCTTAAAATGAGCCATAGGTATTGTTCATAGCTAGGTTTTGCTAAGTTGTGCCATCCGCTTTATAATATATTTATTGTCTGCAATGACTTAAACAAATGTGCTCCTAGCAGAGATGGTAAGTGCCCCTCACCTGCACCCACAAGATGAGGGGTTCAAATCTTGCAAGCTGGGTTTTTTTTTTGCTTGCTTTCTATTCCTTTTGTTTATACATTTTTCTTTATTATTTTATTTTATTTTGCTGTTTTATTATTTTTTTAGTTTTTCTCAGCGGTCATGTATTTTATTTCTACTTACTTTTTTTTGTTTTATCTTTTTCCAAATTCTATTTTATTTCTTATTTTATTATATCTATTATAGAAACTAAAATAAAGTTTTTACTTTACTATTTTTTTATAGAACAAATATATACCTTATTTAATATAATATACTTATATAATTGGATTATATAAACGAACTATTAAATAATTTTATTTCGTTTTACTCCTGATTTTATATAATATACTTGTAGAATTGGATTATGTAAAAGAACTACTAAATAACTTTATATGTAACCTTATGTATTATATAATGAATCAAGAATTAGCATGATGATTATTTATATTAACGTTAGTGATGATAGGTACGTTTAAATTTGAGATCTTTAAAACTATTATTTATATTTACTTGTATCTATATATAAAAGGTTTGCAAATTTTCCTTTTATAACTATTAAATCAAATCTATTAACTAATCAAAACCTCCAATTTCAAAATCTTTGAATTTTACAAAACAATTTTAGAAAGATGACTATAGTCGATTTCAATTCTATCTCAATCTGGAGGGTGCTACATGAAAATTGTAAGGGGCTTTTATAAAATATGTGGAGGGCTTTTAAGAAAATAATAGGGGGTTTTATAAAAATATTATATTAATATAATTAATTATAAGTTGTTTATAAATTATGTATAGTAACTTCTGATATATTTTGTTTAGAGAAAAAATAATCATATATTTACGATCTTCTTATTTTTATCTACGTTTTGGTATAAATTTTATTATAATATGACACTTTTTTAGAATTCTTATATTCATAATCTTTTGTTATCCATTAATAGTAATTGGTAGATAATTTTTTGTTTAGCTGAGTGGTTATTTTGAGATTATGGTGATGAGCCGAGAGGTCAACTTAAGTATTTTATTCAAAGTGTTTAGTTATTGATTTTAAAGAATTTTCAGTGTTATTAGAAAGATGTATGAAACATCTATTACAAATATGGTTTAAATAAAATGTATCATTAAAAGATGGTATATTATATATTTAAAAATCTAAATTTAGAGATCTTTTATGATGGTGAAAAAATTATATTGGCAATAGATGTGTTTAGAAATTTGAGTCGGTTTTCAGTTTGAAGTTATTATCTGATTGACTTCAATATTTGAATTTATTAAAAATGACATCAGATAATACATGTTCTTTCAAATTAGATTATTGTTGTTTTGGGTTTAATGAATTATATGTAAGTTTTGGGTGATATTTCATTTATTGTATTATTTTTATTTGAAAATTTTAATATCTCAAATACACTTTCGAAATACCTGTGCGTGCACGGGTCAATAAACTAGTTTAGTTAAACGTTTCTTATTAATTATATTTAATCATATTTACTTATTTAATTTACCATTAATAATACAACATGTATTTAACCATTTATTATAGCAATTAAATTAACCATTATTGTCAAAGTACTAGTCGGGACTGAAGTTATAGTGGTCCGGGCTGCAACTCACCAGTTCGAGGGCAGTCCAATCTTTGATGGCCTAGTGATGTATTGCATATGCACTTCTTTGTATCACCTGGTTCTCTCGTATGTGAGGTTTTGAGATGATGTTTTGCATTACAATGCTCATGAGGTAGTTATCGTAGGATTATTTGAAATTTGAATTGATTTTTTTGGTGTTTTTTAGGTATGCCTGGTTTAGTTTTTGTTTAGATATTTTTCAGTTTAGCTTTTCAAATTTTGGTTTGGTTTTTTGAGGTCAAGTTCGAATTTTTCAATTCATCTTTTCATTTAAATATTTCTATATTTTTATACATAACTGTTTTTTGACCGATTAGTGAATTGAACAGTGAGTGTGTAGCGCAAATATTGCGCAACAGGGGTATAGTGCAATAACTTCTCTAGCGCAGTTTGGGATTGCACACTTCGTCTGCAATATAGTCGTCAGTTTCACAGGGTGGACTACACAATTCTTTACTCAATGTCAATGATCGATGTATATTTTTAAAATTTGTATGAATGATATTGTTATGTTAGTTGAGAGCGGGTAACTTTCTATTAATACAACAATAATAATTACATATTTACAATTTACTAACAAGATGACAAGTATGCACCCATTTTGGGGATGTTATAAATAGAGATAATCAACCATCATATTTTTAATTTGAGTTAATTTAATTGTAATAATAATTGTTTTAATAATGAATCTCATTAAAGGTTATATAATTAAATAAACAATAATAATGGTTGGTTACATTAAACTAATAATAATTCTTAATTTGTAATAAATGTTTTAATTAGGATTAACTTATATGTAACAATAATGGTTGAATAAATTAAAATTTTTTATCAAGGGACCAAACTGAAATTAGATATAAATCATAGGAACCAAAAAAGAATAAAATGGTTATTTAGAATTGTTTAACGTCTGACTAATGACTTAAGGATCAAATCTATAATAATGATTTAGGTATATGAGAGTTTACAAGCTTTAGAAGAATAGTGATGTAACATCAAACTTTGTAACAATATACATGTAATTAAAAAGTTTTACAAGATTATATATATATATATATATATATATATATATATATATATATATATATATATATATATATATATATATAGGGTTGTGATCTGCTACAAAAAATATAAAGCTAATTAAAGTAAGGAGAGATCCTGGCCATAAGATCAAGTACAAAGTCAAAAACAAAAGTCAATAAAAATATTAAAATTCGGAATAAAAAAAAAAGGTTAATTTGGTAAATCAACAAAAGGACCAAATTCAAAAAACAAAACCGCCGGCCTTGTTACTGCTGCTCCTCCGATCAATCATCCAGTGCATCCATCCCCGCCGGCGTGCATCCAGTGGACGGCTCGTCATCACCGACGTGCATCCAACCTTCTCCCCGACGTGCATCCACCGACGACAGTGGGATTCGACTCTAACGTGCATCCATCGCCGACGTGCATCATCCCTACCCCCTTCTCTGCCGACGTGCATCCATTACCGGCGTGCATCCACCGGATGGAGCATCCATCGACAACCTCAGCGGCGGTTACGATTTGAAACCGTATTCAGATAAACGGTCGGCGGCTGTTGTAGATGATATTTACAGGGCGGTAAGGCGCGAATCACATATGGCAGCGAAGCATGATGGGGATGAATAGGGTGGCGCCGCCCAGATCTGACGGTGGCGTAAGACAGGAACGCGGAGGTTGCCGGTGACGAGGCGCATCAATGGAACGGCGGAGGTTGCTAGGGAGGCAAAAGACTGAGGCGATTAGGGTTTGTGTGAGGGTGGGGACGGGAAACAAACGTGAAACGTGGGTATAGGTTAGAGGAAAGAGAATTTTTTTTTCAAACTTCTTAATTCACCCTTTTACCTTTTATGCCACTTGTCAATCACATATTACTCCTTACATTAACTACTTTAAGAAATTTTTTTACTTGAACCCAACTCTCTCTCTCTCTCTATATATATATATATATATATATATATATATATATATATATATATATATAATTATATCTTCTCTTAAATGATTTGTTACAACATCACTTAAATTAAATAATATAAACAACATGAATCATTTCACCACTCTAAAACTATGATATAAAACTTAAATTCTAAACAACTCCTTGAAAATAAATAACTAGTTACATAAAATAAAATGAAAATTATGCCGATGAAGATTGAGATTGGTGAGGTGTGATTATAGAAACCATAACATAAATCACAAGTAAACAAATATGAAATAGAGGAGAGGTTAGGTGGAAGGGTAGTGTTGTAATTTACTACAGAATAAAGTATTTGTATGGTGGAATATTTGCAAATGGCTATCAGTATAATGATTGTTAAGTCAATGTTTGTTTGGTTTGTGTCAAGTGTCTACCTACTCCCGCTCGGTTCCTATTTTTATAATACTATGAAATGTATTAATATTATATATTTATGGAATAAATTACTTTTTTAAATATTTAGAGTAAATTATTAATTTGTCCAAGTAGTTTGGTGATATTACGGATTTGATTTATGGATAAAAAAATTACGTGTTTAATCTATCCTGATCCAATTTTATTACACCTTTTGTCTTTTATAATTTTTAATTAACGAAATTACTCTTATCCTTTGTTATTCATTTTACGTTTTAATTTATGTTCTAATTATTTAATGTAGTTAATAACAACAATCTCCGTCTTATCTACCCATCTCTTTCGTACTCCTTTTTTTCTACCGGCGACTTCTACCATTTCCATCACTTGCAACTTCATCAACCTCACTACCTCGCTATTGGTATAAAGCATCAGCAAACACCTTAACCGCAATAAATCCAACCATTACCAACACGCAACAAACCCTAAGTTGACCATGGTAAAAGGGACCATCACAACAAATCCCAAATCAACCAACCTCCATCTGTTTCTTCCAATTTCTTCGCTGGTCATGCAAGAGAGAGAAAGAGAGAGAGGTCAAATTAAGGTGTGTGAGTAGAGAGACTTTAAGAGATAGTGAGAGGTACTTGAGCATATCCGGTGGTCGCCAATGTCGAAGACTGCGATGATGAAGGTACTTTTGTTGAAGGTGAAAGTGATGTTGGCTTATATATGCGTTGAAGGCGGTTACATGTTAGTGAGGGTGAGAGACGATTAAGGGTGAGAAGTGAGTGTGAGAGGTAAGATCAGCTGAGTGAGGCAGTGTTAGTTTTTAAACGATAAAGACCTTAGTGAACGATGATCGAATTTGGTGACTTGTGGTAATCATAAGGGTTGTGAGAGGAGAGATATATGCAAGATGGATGATTACGCATTAAATCAATTCACATATAAATGATGATTACGCCTTAATCACTTACTAAAACTAAATATACATAGTGTAGCGTATACCAATATTTCAAGTTAGGTTTACGATTTGTTCATGACATCGATTCAATTCATTTGCCAAAATTAAGACCACTTCGCTACAATTAATCACATTATATATGTTTGTTGTGTAAAGATAAGTTCTATAACTTTAAATAAACAAACAATTAATTTCTAAAAAACTAAAATATACGCAACTAATATAAATACGCAATACATAAGTTACTAGTTTAAATATTCATATTAATCTACTGAACCGATAATTTAATCAAAATCGAGATGATAGTCACATAAATCATACTTTCATGGAAAGAAAATTAAGAAATAGAACAAAGATTACATTTTCATTACAGGCTTACAGCTAAGATTAGATCAAACCTCGATGCCATAAGAACCATGACTAAGATTTATGATGATTATTCAAAGGTGCATTAGATCACATCCTAATTGGTAGTGTTTGTTTTTTTTAAAACATATCAGTTTTTTTCTGATGGCTGCGAGTATGTAGATATCTAAAAAATGGTATATTTGTTTTTGCAATTAGAAAAGAGTTTTGAAGATCTTATTACATATATTTTTCAGCAGAGGTGTATCGACTTTTTTAAAACAAATATTCTCACGTGTGTGTGTGTATATATATATATAAAGGAAAAATTCATTTGAGAACTAATTTATTACGAGAACCAATCTGAGCTGTCAAATTATCCTCCTTTCAATGTCATCACTCACTCATGAATTCATCATATCCACCCTGCCACACTTGATCCTCCACGCTCTATATCAATGAATTCCACTTATCAAATCAACAATTAAGATTGGTTATCGCGGTACTCACACTAAAATCGATTTTCAAATAAACTTTCCCATATATATATAGGAAAAAGTTCATGCGAGAACCAATCTGAGCCGTCCAATTTCCCCTCTTTCAATGTCATTGCTCACCCATGAATACCTCACATGCACCCTGCCACACTCTATCCCTCCACGCTCACCATCCATGAAACTTCCCATATCCAAGGAACGGCCGAGATTGGTTCTCGCGGTTTTCGCACTAACAACGGTTCTCGCATGAACCCTCCCCTATATATATATATATATATATATATATATATATATATATATATATATATATATATATATATGTGTGTGTGTGTGTGTGTGTGTGTGTGTGTGTGTGTGTGTGTGTGCGCGCGCGCGCGCGCGCGCGTGTGTGTGTAAACCACTCTCGTACTTCGTTCTAACTCCATAACTCTAGTGTTTTAAACTCCGGGTGTGATGAGCGGATCAATATACATATATATATATATGTAGTGAGAGATTCAAATAAGTAGGGGTGTTCACTGATTGGATAAAACCGAATTACCGAACTAAAAAATTTGAATCGGACTATTTGGTTCGGATATCTGGATCAAATTGGAACAAAACCGAATAATTACTATGGATTTCGGTTTGGTTCTGGCTACTATTATCTAAACCGAATAAACTGAATAACCCGAATAAGAATATATATATATATAGCACTACTGGAACAAAATCATGTCTATATTTATTTACAACTTATTATTGTTAATTATATATTTATACCAAAACCACTAATCTCACTAGTTATTGTAACTTGTACAATTATATTTTAATCTTTAATAGTTTAAATCTAGTTTTTGAAATATATTGACTCTTTAAACATGTATTTATGAAAGAATGAAAACTAAATTGTAAAAAACCGATTGTAATTTGAATGGTTTGGTTCGGATTTTAAGATTGTTTAGATGGATTGGATCTCACTTTTTCAAAACTGAAATCCAAATGGCCGGATTTACTCAATTAGGTCGGATTAAACCGACCCATCTGAATGTAGACCCCTATAAATAAGAATGAGTATTTAGGTGAGAATGAGATAATTTTTTAACCCTTTATTTGATTTGAAATAACTCGACTCTCAAACTTTCAAATCCTAATTTAGTTTGCTTCTTATATTTAACTTTTTTGTATCATTACAGTTGTTTGTTTTAGTTATAACTAATAAGGTTAAGGTGTATAAAAAAATAAATTTAGTTCTTTTATCTTGTTAGATCTGCTCGTTCATCACATCAACCCATCTGTTCTATTCGGTATGTCGTCTCAACTAAGTTACATTGACTTCTTTTTAATTTGGTGCTAACATGGTATTACGAAACCTGAAATTTCTTGGATGATTATAGTAGAATACTTTTTTTGAAAAAATAAACTATTAAACTACATTATATATTTATGCAATTCACCCACATGGAGCAAGATGATCACAACATTGAAGAATCATAGGAGACATCCAATTTGGTCCCCACTGCCAATATAAACCAAAATCAAACTAACAGCCATTAAGACAACACTTCAACCATTGCTTTTCTAAGCAAAAGAACCAACTCTATCTCAGGTTTGATATTATATTTTTATCATAAAATGACTAACTTTAGAATTGCAAACCCAAAAACATATATGTTGCCTAAAATAACTACTTTTATGTAATGAATGGGTAATTAAATGAAGAAACTCATATTTTAATTGTCGGTATAACTATTTTAAGACAAATACAAAGTTTGGTGACATTTTGTACACATATTTGTGATTAACGAACAAAAGAGTTGTAACATGAAATAATAAAGACATCAAATTAAAATATCCGAATAAACTATCACTTGATGGTCTATTGGGTGGAGCACTTTCATATAAGATCTCAAAACCAAAGAGTTCTAGTCATACAAGGGGAATTAGTTTAGAGAATGAGAATTGAATCTTCTGGATAATGAAATTGAATCATCTGTTTGGTAGGAGAGAGATTTTAACCAAAAAATGTAATAGATAATCATTTCTCTTGTTCTGTAGCACAGAGATTTCAACAGAGAATTGTACCAAATTAATCATGTGCATCTGTGTTATTTCCATAACAAACAATTAATTTGGGTCAATTAACAATCCAATTCTATATATTTCAAGATCCATTGACGGTCAATATAACATCAACACATAATCAACTCATAACAATAATCTATTTTAAATTGAAAAAACGTATAAAAGGACATATATTAATCATTAAAATGCAATACTCTTACTACAAAGAGTAAACAAACATAGTTCATAATGTTAGATGATAATGGCCGGAGTTCGGACTTGGTGGTGGCAGCAAGATCAGGTGCCTATTGGCTGTAGCTGATGATGAAGAAGAAATGATTAAACAAATTAATTAATCTTAATCAAATAGTTTTTCTTTCTACTTTTTAAAAAGGTAAATATTAGCTTAAAGAACTAAAAAATGAATAAACAAATCAAATAAGGGCACATTGGTCATTTCAAATTAAGGAGGGACCAAATTTGCAAGAGATTCGGGTCGAGAGGGACCAAACCCGTAAAAATTGCGACCCAGAGACCAAATCCGTAATTTTAAACAAACCACATGGACCAAAAATGTAATTAACTCTTTGAATTTTAAACCAATTTTATACCCATTTTTTAAGTTAACCCTTCAACCATTGCCACATATATAACATCATTACGACCCGTAGTCATACAAAAAGTAATAATTAAATCATGGCCACAAAAAGTATCTTCAACCAAAGTCTAACATAAAAACAATAATGAAACCATGGGTATACATTATACAATTCCACCATGCAAATTTTGTTAACCCAAGAAATGATTGTCCAATAATTACATCCTTATCAGTCAAATGAGCTGCTTTAAAACTATTCTATCTCAAAGATGATCTTGTCACCTACACATAAAAAGCCAACAAGATTCAAAACAAGTAAGATTTCAAAGCCAACAATATTCATAACAACTTCAACCATTTCCATAAGTACATATTTAATTTGACATCTACAATCTTGTAATAAAGTTTGTGATATTGACATCTATATTTTTAACACACAAACAACATAATAAAATAGTATACAAACAGCATAAAACTGCATACAAAACCATCTATAATTTTAACAACATAAAAAACAACATTATATCTTAAATCTACCACATTCTCAGGGCTCTAAATCTGAATTTTAACAAACAGGTAATCAAATCTGAGGTTAACAAGCATAGTCTTTAGCGTTACAAGGTCCACAATGGATAATGTTAATTTCTAGCTTATTGAACTTTCAATCATGTTTCTGTAATCTGGTAATCTATAGTACTTTTAACACACAAACAACATTAATTCTGAAATCTCCCACATTCTCATGGCCCTAAATCTGAATTTAACAAACAGGTAATTAAATCTAGGTTAACAAACAGCATAAAAAACACACAAACAAGCAAAAATTTGAGAAACATTCAGAGTGTCGGTGCTGTTGTTGGTCGGCGCCGGAGAAGGACGTCAGCGCGAGGGTCGGCGCTGGAGAAGGAGCCCGTCGCTAGAGGAGTGCTCGACGGAGGAAGGCGACTGGGGGAGGAGTGCTCGATGTCGATATCTCTGTCGAAGGGGGTCGCCGTCGATGTTGCCATCGCTGGAGGAGGAGTGCTCGATGGGAGAGTCTATGGGTATGTTTGGCGACAAGCTTATAAGGGATTATAGGGGCTTGGGCTTCTAGTTTTTATAATCCTCAACCCTCAAGCCTCGTTTGGGTGAGGGGATTATTAAAAATATAAGCCCCCATAATCCCCTATAAGCCCCCAAAATAAAAGCATTTTCAAGTAGTTTATGGCTTAGGCTTGTGATTTTCAATTAATAAGCCCCAGCCCCAGTTTCAGTCTAAGCCCAGCCTCAGCCCCAGCCAGTTTCACCAAACATACCCTATGGGAAGAAGAATTGGGTATTGAATTCTTCCCATTTTTGTCCTTCTGGTAGAGAAAAGAAAGAAGGGAATGAGAATTAAATTATTTCTCTATTTACAATTCTCATATATAACCAAATAAGAGAATTCATTTTCATTTTTATTTCTTTATCCTTAAATCCCTCTTACTATTTAACAACCGCTAATTATATGTAATTATATAGACATGCAAATTAAGTTCATGTGTTTTGTGTTTATAGTTTAAAAAGATTGAAGGAGTGAAACTATTAGGATATAGCTTACACAAGTTAGAGTTTTTGTTTTAGCTTATTATATGTTTATAAGCTTCATTATTTTTCATAAGCATATTTTTTTATTATTTTAATATAATAAATTCGTAAATTAGAAAATAAATAAAAAATAAGCTTGTTAGAAAGAAAGAGATTTATAAACTCTTCACCAAACGCGCTTTAGGCTTTACATACCCAAAATATTCCTCGCAGTCAAATTAAACTTCCATCTTCTAGTATAAATAAATTATTAAGATGCATCAAACTTATTAATTGATTCTACTCCTTTATTTAATAAAATAAATTTAATTGTTCAATCTTGACAATTCATTTAATTAAAAGTAATTTTTTAATTAAAATTTTTCTTAGTCAAAATTGAATTTAGTTTTGACTTTTCTATGAATCAAAATTAACTAAGAAATTTCGTATATATTCAAATAGTCTTAAAATATTATATTTGTCCACCCTAATTAAATATTATATATACTCTTTATAACATTTTGAATTTTCATACTTAACAAAATTCTTATATCTATCATTTCAAAATATTTTATAATTATTTTAAATTTTTTATTTAAACAATAAAAACTTGACATTATTGTCTCAACTCTCAAATGTAACAATAAAGACCTATGGCTTATACATGAAATGTAATCATAATATTTTTTTGAACATCATCATATTTTTTAATATCATGATATTATGCTTCTGTCATCGCATCTGTCCTTAACCTCGTATCAATGCTCTCACCACTGGTCTGAGTTTTAACACCATATATTATCGTTTTGTATTCTCATTTCTTTTGTGTTTAATAATTATTAATATATTTTATTAATATTTATTATTTATTATTGTTAAACTAATTAGTGTATCATATGTATCTATTCTAGCTATTTATATAAAACTATAATATTTTAAAGAGGGCCCAAGAAACAAAAATATTTAGAACCAAATTCCAACCCGTTACCAAGGGAAGATTCATGTTTTGTAGTCTCAATTCTTTTAAATATAAAAAAATGAAAAAAAGATATTTACGAATATTATTATTGAAACTAATAAATCGTGGAAATTTCACGAGACATGTGCAACAAGTACGTACTTTTGTTCGTAAGTGAACCGATCGAATCGCATGTGACTTCCGAGCCTCGGACAAAACTTGTCTGGTCAACACATGTTATGTTTTAAATATGGAAAAAAAGTTAATAAATAAATAAATGAGTTAATTACAAAGATGGTCCATGTGGTTTGCGCTGAATTTCACATTTAGTCCTTTAAAATCAAAAATTACACTGGTAGTCCTTATGGTTAACGTTTTGTTTCACTTTTAGTCCTTTAGACTAACTGGTGTTAAAGTTGACCGTTAGTCAAAGGGTAGACTAAGGGTATTCTGGTCATTTTCCATCTTATCCTTATTACCAAACACACATTTTCATTAATCATTAATTAAAAATAATAAAATAATACAAACACACATTTTCATTCATTAATTAAAAATACCAAAAAAAAAACCCCAAAATGTTCATCAGAATCAGAATAAGAACAACAACAAGATGAAGATGATACATAAACATCTAATAAATACAGTACATAACCATTAGCAGATGAAATCGTATGGATCCTTAAACCAAAATCTTGTAAAACATTAAGAAAGAATCATAACCACAAGAAACAAAATATATTACCTGATATATATCAACACATCTCAATTTGGAATCAAGAACATATTCTGAACTTGGAATCAAGAAACAAAATATATTACCTGCTATATTACCAGACTTCCATCAAGCATTTGCAGATCTGGATCTATGAAGAAACAAAATATATGGCGACGGTGCTGGATCTATGAACTTGGACCCATTATCGAACGATTTTAAGAACATAATCTATGAAGAAACCCTAATCGAAGCATTTGCGTATCTGTATCCGGCGGTTAGAAAGTGATGGTTTTTGATCCGGTGGCGACGGTGGTCGTTGGTTAAATGGCGACGGTGCTCGATCCAGCAGCGACGGTGGTCTGACAGCGGTTTAAATCCAAAAATCGACGACCTACCCAGATCCAACCGTGGTGATGACGACGAGGCTGGAATGTTTAAATCGGAAACCTACTACGATGGTGGTTTGGTGGCGGTGGTTAGATCGGAAACCTACTACGGTGGTTTGGCGGCTGAAGATTTAGGGTATGACGATGGTGGTTTGGCGGATGTGGTTAGAGTGAGAAGGTTTAAGGGTTTGACGACAGTGGTGTGGAGGCGGTGCTTCAAAAACAAGCGAACAAGAGGGGCGATGGTGGTGCTCCGGTGATGGTGGGGTGATGGTGGTGCTCCGGCGATGGTGCTCAAAGATTGTAAAGATTTTAGTGAGGGAGAGAGATATGAAGAGATGTATGAGTGTTTGAAGAATAAAAGGAGCAAAATGTTGTTTGGTTACAAGATTAAAAGAAAAACTTTAAAAAAGTATGTTTGGTAATATGATAATGTAATAATATGTTTGGTTACTAGAATAAGTTGGAAAATGACTAATATACCCTTTGACTAACAGTCAAAGATAACTGGAGTTAGGCTAAAGGACCAAAAGTGAAACAGAACGTTAACCATAAGGACTACCAGTGTAATTTTCGATTTTAAAGGACTAAATGTGAAATTTAGCTCAAATCACAGGGACCATCTTTGTAATTAACTCTAAATAAATAAAACATGGTTTTCATGTTTATATAATTTCTTTTCCATTATTGTAATTTCAATGGCAGACACCAAGACTTCCGAGGAAGGAGATTTAGAAGAAGAGGAAAACTTTTGATTATGATCATGTTTTGCTTTTTGATCTTATTTTTGGAAAAGGAACTTTTTTTATTTGGAAAAAATCAAGGGTTTAATTTCAAAAAATGTATCAAACTTGTCACTTTTTGCTATTGTATATACATATATTTTAAAACTACCATTTAGTGTACCCAACTTACCAAAACTACCATTTTATGTATTGCAAAAGGGAGTTGATTCTTCCACTTATAAATTTGATTCATCCACTAAAGATACAACAAATTTGAAGCTATGTTACAAGTTAGTTAAGCATGAGTTTGTAGTGGATGAATCAACTTTATAAGTGGAAATATCATCTTCCATTGCAAAAACTACTATACAAGTTGCAGGTAATTTTTTATCTTTAAATTATTTTTGAATTCCACATCATTTTAAAACATGCCACGTCATTAAAAATTGTTTTTATCATATACCAACATGAAGAACACTATGAATATGAAGAACACCATAACACCATGAACATGAATAACACAAGCATAAAGAACACATGAAAACTCAGATATGAACAAGGAAAAAAACCAAATCCATCGATGAAGAATCTATATCTGAATAGAAAGATTGATGAACAGAAAACAAGAACAATTAAGCATAAACCATATCTGATCGAAGAACCCTTAAACGAGAACAAGAACCCTAAATTGAAAACAAGAACAAGAACAGATATGAAATCAAAAGAACAAAACTTGAAACGAAAAACTTACCAAATGAAAGAACCCTAAATCGCCGAAAACCCTAATCTTCGAGAACCCTAATCTTCGAAAACCCTAATCGATGAGAAACTCAGATGGTGCCCTCAAACGGAGAAACCCGTAATCTCCGATATGTGCTTCATAATTGATGTAGGTGGTAGTGGTGGTAGCGCCTGATGAAGATGAAGATGAAGCCCCAAATCGAATTTATCAGAAACCCTAATCGATGAAACCCAGATGTCGATGGTGGCGATGGAGTTCAAGGGCGATGAATCAAGGCGGATGATGGTGCCGATGGTGAAACCCTATTTTGAAACCCTAGTCTTAGAAACCTAACTCGACTCTTGGCGATGGTGGCGAGATGTTTACGGGATGATGGTTAAGATGGTGACCTGATGATGGTGGAGTCCAGATCTCAGATCGATGATGCCCCAAATCGATTCCCAGATGGTGGTGGATGTTTTTCTTTTTCTTTCATTATTATATTAATTATGGGAAAATGATCCGTAATGTTAACATCACATAACTTAGGTGATCTTACACTCACAAACCATTTAAATGAGTAAATACTGAAATGACTAAACTACCCGTCATTAAAGTAGATTGTGAGTGTAACATTACGTAAGTTGCGTAATGTTAACATTACGGATGATTTCCCCTTATTGGGGAAATGATACATGCAACTAGCATCATCTAACATAGGTGATGTTGCTCTCACTGTCTCACATACTACTTAAATGAAGGATATTAAAGTCATTTGAGTGTTTTAATGATTTAAGTAGTATGCGAGAGCAATATCGCCTAAGTTGGATGATGTTAGCTGCATGTATCATTTCCCTTATTTATTATTAGTTTATTACAAAATAAATGCTTCTGCAATTTATAATATTTTACCAAATTACTCCAAAAAAAAAAAACTATATGTAAAATGATGATGTGTATATTGCTAGTATATCATTCTTGATGAACACATTATCCTATCTATCAATTGGCAAAGTAAATTGCCAATATCTCATGAGATTTTCAAGGTGTATTTGGTCATTTTGTTATATAACTTGAGATATATGGATCTCATGAGAATTTTAATTTCTCATATTATTTTTAGGTTTTCACTATATTACTTCCTTTCAAACTACGGTCATTATAATGTAAGACATATATGATATAAAACTATCAATATTTTATATAATTATAATAATAAAATTATTGGTTAATTTATTCTTCCCCTCGCATGTTGCGAGGACAATTAATGCTTGTTAATATCAAATTTTAACACAAAATTGGGCAAGTATGAGCATGAATAACTAGTTAACTACTAAGAAACTTAGGCCCAACAAGCCCACAAGAGTACTTTTAACTTTCAAGTTTCAAGTGCTGAGCAAAATTTATTAGGTATATGAAAAAGAAGCTATTGTTCACATAGCCCAAATAAATATAAAAAAAGCATATTAGAGTTATATAGATAATTAGATATATGTAGTTTGGTCGAGGAAAAAATTAACCAAAATAAAATTTTTGTAATGATATAAAATTTAGATCTATAGATAAATATTCTTATACTAGCTTAACACCCCGTGTATAAACACGGAGAATGATTAAAATAAATATTTAAATGTTTCTTGTATTATAAGTACTAATATATGGTAAAATAATTGTAAATCATATAAGAATATCATAATAATAAACATCACAAACATTGTTATAAAAATAGATCGCTTGAACAATATGCATGCTTTAAGGTTTTTTTATGTGAAAACAACTAATTTAAAGCCATTTAAGAAAATAAATGAACATGATAGAGAAAAATATTTTAAAACTAATATAATGACATCATAATACTATTTTTTTAAAAGAAAAAATTAAAATTAAAGATAAATTTTATTTTGTTTTAATTAATTGGTCAAACTCATTTTTTGAAATGTTGTTATATCTAACGTCTTTTAAATTTTAATTTTGTTTAATATATGTTAAAGATGGATATAATTGCTGAAAAAGATTCTAAAAATAAGATGATATCTTTATTTAATTTACATTAGTTTGACTCTAAAAAATCAAAATCAAAATTTTAGAATTAAAGGGATTAACGGTTAAGATTAAATCATTTATTAAATTAAGGGTCCAGATCATCTAATAATTTTTTTTAAATTAGCCTTTTATATATATTAGAAGATGTGCAATTTCAAAATATACTTGGATTCATATATGTGAATGTTACAAATGATTATATTAATGAAAAAAAAGAGCTAGAAATCTGAGTATTATATTTGAAATTCGAACCCATGCTTTTAATGTTTGGTTTAACATATATACTCTGTTTTCGAGTTTTTTTAGCGAAGTAAATGAAAGAATTTAAAAAGAAAACCAGAAAAGATGTTCACGAGTTTCATTTAAAATGAAAAAAAGTGACAGATCTGGAGGGGTAGTTTAGTGTTATTTTACATCAAAACTTATCCTACAAAAAATAAGAAATTTTTAGAAGAAAATGATTCCTTTCCTTTTCTTTCTTTTTTATCCTTCTTAATAGTTAAACTCGAGAGAAGGTCGCATTTGAGCCTTTGAGGTAGAGGTTGAGTCAGAAAAGGGGGATTTCTTGTAGGCATCATTCTTGGCCGAAGGTTTGACCCAAAAAAATTCAAAAGTGGATCAAGTTTTTTTTTAGTCTGTTTTCAAGTTTTTTTTTTTGTATCAGAGCTTTGAGTCAAAACATTCTTAGCTCATAAATTTTAATGGAAGGTTAGACTTCCTGTGTATCCAGGCAAAGCAGCGGATTACTATATCAGTATGAAATTTCTTGTTTATTTCTAAACTTTTTATAATCTAAAGTAACTGTTTTATAATCATTTATAAAAAGCAAAAGACCGAGCAATTACTTTAAGCAAGAAAGTACCAGGTAGGTAAATCCATTCTTGAAGAAAACCTTTGGGTGAGCTTTTGTAAAGTTTTTAAAACTGATTATGTCAGAACGATTTGAACAGGAAATTTTAAACTGGTATGATAATTCTAGAACTGCTAAGCCTGAATACATAGTTTTTAATCCAGAAAGTTATACTCCAAAAATTCCAGATTTAGCTAATAATATTGATTGTATTTATAGTCGTCTAAACTTATTTTCAAAAATCGCTTTAAGAAATTATAAGCTGATTTTAGAAAAACAAAGTGCTCTTGAATTAATTGTCAAAAGACAGTCTGAAAAGCTTGAAGCTTGTGAGGAATTATTAAGAAAAACCCAGAGTGAAACCATAAAAAGCCTTAAGCAAATCTCGACCGAGGTACAACAAACCAAACCACTCACAAAGAAAGAAGTTCTAAATCTTGTTCACGAAATAGCTGAACAACCAAAGTTAGTGGAAAAGGAAGCTCTAAGGCTAACGGAGGAGCTCAATCAGAAAATCCAGAAGGTCGAATACCTTCTACACGAAGTCAAGCAGCTCTTAACTGGATGAGACTAGCAAACTCAAAAGCCAGCACTGAATATCAAGAAGCCGTACAAGTTACAGAAGAATTGGAGTCCCTTGCAGTTGGATACGCTAAACCATCTGACTACAAAGGAGCACTAACCCCATCTGCTGCAATAATCAAGAAAAATAATACCATAATTTACCTTTTGGTCAAACAAAACCAAAGGATAACTAAGTTAGAAGAAAAGCTTGAAAGAATTAAGAAGGCAAACGGAAAGCAAACAGTCCATGGAACGCTTCTAGAAGATGACGCAAGCAATGACGATGATGAGGAAATCATAGTGGATCCTGGATGGGACGACTTTACACTCAAGTATTCAGAATGTACAGAGTTGATCTTCTAGAAGTGTTCCATGGACTGGGTTATATTTGTATTGGGCTTGTTTAGATATTGTTTCGGCCCAATCTTTGTGCGAGTGCTTCGAGCTCAACCAGTATTCTTCGGGCTTCTTTGTTTTGGATTCGTACATCTTCTCGTTGGTCGGCCCAGTGGTTATCTTTTGTGGTCTTTCTAAAGCATATCTGGGATTTGTGCTGGATGACGGTTTGCAGATTTCTGACTGCTTTAACGGCTTCTTTTGCTGCTGCAAGCTCAATGTTTTGGGCGATGGCTGAGTATGCACTGGATTCATCCATTCTGATTGGTGACTGATTTGCTTTAAGTTGGTAGTGTCGATATAGTGTTCCTGGATCATCTTGGCTGATAATAGTTTTTGTGAAGATTCTTGGTAGAGGTTGGAAATCCTCATGAGTTCTTCTGAGATGATCTTCGTATTCTGAGGACATATAGTATGGGATTGCAATGCGAGTTCCGCTGAGCCTAGAGCTGCTTGATTCAGTTCCATCATATCCTCTGTACATTCTGAAACACAAACATTAACAATTCTAGAAAGTGAGTCTGCAAGAATGTTATGTTTACCATCTATATGCTCGATATTAATCTTGACTCATGTTTCTGTTAAGGCATCTGTGAATTTTGCCCACCTAACCCTCGATGACTTGTTGCTATTAGTTTTATTATGAAAACTAATAATTGCTTGGCAATCTGTTCTTAGGGTTATTTCTTGTTTGTCAAGATAATATATTTTGAGTTTTTCTAAAGTATTGAGGCAACCGTAGATTTCAGCGTCAATTGTTGATTGAGCTGTCGCAAACTTTCCGCTTGCGTATGCGCATACTTTTTCTGAGCTTCTTGGATCGTTTATCTTGCTTTTCCATTTGACAACCCCTCCCCATCCTTCCATGCATCCATCTGTTTCTAGAATGATATAAGCATTTTCTGGGGGAATTTCCAAATCTGGTAAGTTTTGGACTTTGGCCTTGATTTCTTTTATTAATTCTTAATCGGAGTCCTTGAGTCTTTTATCACCATGTGCTTGTGTCTTCTCATACAATGGTCTGAGAAGAATCCCCATTTTTGGGATGTGCTGTCTTGCGTAGTTCAAGATTCCTAAGAAGGATCTTAAACCTTTCTTCGTTTTCAACTCCTTTTCATCAAATTTTACAATCTTTTTGATGACATGCGGTTACAGCCTTATGGTTCCTTCTCCTATGATAGCTCCGAGAAAGTCTATCTGTGGGACTGCTATCTTCATTTTTGTGGGTGACAGGACCAAACCATTTTCTTCACAGATTCTTAGAATTTCCTTTAAGTGTCTTGAATGGTCTTGTTCGTTATTGGAGAATACAAGTATATCATCTATGTATACTGCAATGAACTGCTCAGTCCCTTTGAAGCATTTGTCCATTTTTCTTTGGAAGATAGCGGGGGCATTCTTTAATCCGAAAATCACTAGCCATTCATACAATCCTCCTAGGACTATGAATGCAGTCCAAGGGATTGATTCTTTCTCCATGGCTACTTGATGGAATCCAGACTTAAGGTCGAATTTGGAAAATATTTTTGCATTTCCAATTCTTCCGATGATAGTGCTTATTCCTGGAAGTGAGTATTGATCTTTGTAGGTGTTATCATTCAGTTTTCTGTAGTTAAACACCATCCTCTCTTTCCCTTTTACCTCCATGCCTGTCTTTGGATCCATCGTTGTTCCTGAGTTGACAATCATAGCCATCGTTCGATGCCTACTTTTACTTGGTCTGATGGCACCAATTTTTAGTAAAGCATCGATATGTCTTTTGAAGGAGTCTTCCATTGCTGGTGTGACATGCTTCAATGGTTTGTCTCCTATGGTTATGTCTGGATTGGTTATTTCTAACTTGCAGAGTTCTCCATTCTTCTTCCAATGCTTCATGGGTTCTTCACCAATATATCCTTGGGCTTTCAGCCTTTCGATAACTGGTTTGAATTTTTCTTTAAATGAAGTCCCATTTATTGTGTTAAGATAAATGGCTTCATTTATTTCGAGGTACTCTTCTTCATCAAGTTCGAGTTCCTCAATAGCCATTTGGGCTATCTCTATTTGCTCCGTCGTTTTGATTTTTGTGACCTTTTTGTATATCGTAATTTCATCACCTTCAATCCTTATTCCTCCTTTCATTGCCCTTATGAAGTTTGTTCCAATGAGCATTTCAATGCCGTCACTGATGTCCATGTCGAAAGCATATATCAGTGGCATGTTGAACTTGTTTCCTTCTATATAGAAGGATCATGTTTTGAGTCTATGCGTTGCTTGTTGTCTTGGATTTAACCCATTGAAAAAGACTGTATGGGTTAGCTTCTCCAGGGCTTCTTCGGGTACAACTTTCTTGTTTATACAACATGTGGAAGCACCAGTGTCAATGATTGCCATTGTTTTGAAGGCTGGGCAATCAATGATGTTGAATTCAACTGATACATTGTACAGTCGATTCGTATTTTTGGTGCTTTTGTTGTATTTCTTGCTGTATGGACTTCCGATTGTATGAAGGGTCTGGCAGTTTGAAGGATTTCCAATTCAGGAAAATCTTCTTGATATTTCTGCTTTTCTTTTTCTGCTTCTTTCAATTGTTGGACTTCCTTTTCGAGGTTCTCAATTCGTTGTTGTTGTTGTATTTCTTTCTTCTTCAGGTGATTGATGAGTTCCTGGAAATCATTAAGGTCTTTGATGAGTGACAAATTTTCCTTTTGCCAATCATTCATTTTCCTTGCTTCTTGGAATTGTTTAGTTGTGTGTTCATTGCTTGATCCCCGATCATTTGTTGCAATTGATTTGTTTTTTCTGTGAGTAGGTCTTTAAGCAACTTGACTTTTTGTGACTCTGATCTACTGCTTGTTTCTTGTTTAGCTTCTTTAGTCCTAACATGCACTACCTTCCCTAGGTAGTTTCTTGAGCATAAGGTACAAGTAGTTAATTGGCATTTTGAACAATGCAGTCGTGACCTATCAGTTGTGAGTATGCCACAAAAATAACATAGGACATAGCTTGTCACCATGTTTTCTTCCCATTCATGCTCACATCCCTTGCTTTTGGGTGGCAACTCTTTGGTTGGTTTCCAGGATCCCGCGTTTTGCACCATTTCTTCAACCTTTGATGGTGGTCCTGGGTGAAACATGTAGGCAGTATGATCAACATATATTTCATCTTCGCTTTCGCTTTCTTCAGATCTTATAACAAAAGCCGTTTCTTCAAAGGGGGTGTCTTGCACTATTGCACTTATATTTTGGTTAATGTCTCATTCTCCTTCAGAGATACTGCATACGCTACTATCATCGAAGTCTGCGGATACAATATCCTAGTCTTTATCAAGATCAAGTTCTTGATAAACAGCGGACCTAGCAATGTTTCCGCTTTTGCTTCGACAGTCTCTTGCGAAATGCCCCTCTTTTCCATATACGAAACATTTGCACTTCTTGACTCGTCCCCTGTCGTCTTTGTATTTTGTTTTGAAAGGCTTGACATGGGAACTGTGTGGTTTCCCTTTGTATGTTCTTGGTTTCCTTAGGCCATACTTCCTCTTATTATTTTTATAGTAGCCTGGGATTGGGATGGCTGAACAAAGAGATAAGTCTCTTAGTTATTTTGCTAAAGCTGCCCTTTTACACATTTCTGAGACAAATGTGTGTGTGAACTTTATTGCTGGGATTAGTCCTGCTGTGAGGCCTGGATACTTTGCTTTGAAGGCTTCTTCTCTTGATAGAGAAGGGGGAAGTTTCACAAAGAATTTTTCTGTTGTTGATGGAAAATAAAGTTTTCCTGACATGATTGCTAATTTTTTGAAATCTTCTAAAAATAGCCACAAGTTCTTTGTTTCCTCACATGTGATTCGATCCAGGTCTCTGTAGGCTCTGTCTTGTTCATCAGTAGATCCCCTGTATGGATCTTCCATCAGGATTATTTGTCTGATTTGGGACGTTATGTTTTGGGGGTCATCAGCCATTATTTCAAGGGCTGAATAGGCTTCTGGATATGTCGTTCGCCATTGTTGCCACATCAATTTTTCACTTTCTCCTAAGAGATTTTCGACGAACACTAGCTTGGCCTTATTGCTTTCCCAGACTTGATTATTTAGCCTATATATCGTAATCGACTCCCATCTTGCAATCACTTCTACCCATAATCCCGGGTCTGCTGGGAGAACCAACATGACTCCCGATTCTGACCAAGCAGGTGGTAAGGTCCACTGAGAGTTATGATATTCTCCATATCCTCCATTGAATGGTGGTCTCCGCCTAGGATACTGAAATTCGGTCCCATGATAATGTTGAGGGTTTTGTCTTGATGGTGGATAGACTGGGGGACCCATGACGTGATTTGGTGGTGGTTGATATACTTCGGAGTCTTCTGTAGACGGGAATGCCGTTTCTACTTTCTGCATGATCGTCTCGACGTTATTTTGGAAATTTTTGAATATAGGATATGGCAATTCATCTTCTGCCATATGGAATGCCACTTGATCCTCGTCAAGCTTTGTTGCGAATGGGTTTTCCCACTCGTTGGAACTCCGATGATCAATCCATTGGTGTAGATGTTCACTGATGAATTCTTGTTGTTGTTTAGACAATTTATCAGTGTCATCTTCTTTGCTTCCCCAGCCTGTGGCAACGACTTCCTCTAAGGGTGTTGTTTGTGTGGGGCTATCATATCGTACATAATAGTCCCATTTTCCGGATGACTCTCCTAGGGTTGACCATTTCTCCTATGGCTGTCGTTTTCCCTTTTTTGGTTGTCCGTACCGTTTTTGCTTATTCAACAGTTCTTGTTCAAGGATCCATGCCTCCTCTTTGCAATCCTCACAGTTGCATACATCAAAAGGGTTATGTGGGGTTGGTCGTTCTTGGATAAACATTCCAATGAATTGTTCTTCATCTTCCTCTAGGTGGCCATTATCCATGATTTCTCTATCTCTTTGATCTACGGAATACCTTGGAGGTTGTACATGTCTTCTGTAATTTTCAAACCTCAGACTGATTGAACTTTTGAGCCTCTCATTGACTGCAACAGTCGTTGGTACTCTTGGGCTGATTTGTTCTGTTGGTCTTAAATTCCAACTTCTTCCTTGTAATTCTTCAATTGTCCTTCGTTCTCCTGGTATTGCTGTAATACCCGTAGTTGTTAAATGATCAACCACATTTGAGACACTGTATTCAAACCCGGTGTAACTAGTGTTAGACAATCTTCCGATCATAGCCATTGTGATTAGGAGGTTACTGTCCCCTCCTTTCGAAGCATCATAACCATGTGTCTGAATTGCAACTTGTATATGTTCGTGAAAATCGGTTATACTTATCATCATATCCGGGAACATGTATACCAGTTGGGTTCCGGATGACAAGTCAACCTCCATAGTACCAATTATCTGGGTACTGTCTTCCCACCTTGTGTCTCGTAGGACGACTAAGGCGTTAGTGCCAGCACTTCTTTTATGCAAGGCATGCAGTCAAATCATGAAGATTCCTATATGGATGTGTTGTAGTCCGGACTGCCTCAATCTTTCATAACTCTGTTGATTACAAAGTTGCAGGTTTACTTGGCTCCCTTCTGTGCACAATATTCTTTGTTCAGAATAGTGCTGATACACACGGTGGTTTGTAGTATCATTGTTGTTGGAGTATAGTACTTCTGCTGGTACTAGACTTGCTCTTCTTTGCCTTGAAACTTCAAGTTGATGTTCTGGGCTTAGGGTTGATTCTAACGCCATGTGGTAACGGTTGTTCATCCTTCTTAGCCCTCTCCGGATGTTATGTTGGTGTCGGGCTAAATTCCGATAACCTCGGATCTGGTCTTCCTGAGTAGGGAGCTCTGTCTGAGTGTTGGTGGAGCTTCTGTCCAAGACACTTGGTCTTCGTGTACTCATTTCTTTTCTTTGTCAAATTGTTCTTTGAAGATTTTATTGGGGTCTTCAAAGACGTATATTGGACCCATAGGCTGTTTTAGTGGTGTTTTTCCACTACTTGAGAAATTATCAAGTCTTTTCGATAAGCTTGATATTGATTCTTCAAGTTCTGCAAGGACTGTCTGCTTTCCGTTTGCCTTCTTAATTCTTTCAAGCTTTTCTTCTAACTCAGTTATCCTTTGGTTTTGTTTGACCAAAAGGTAAATTATAGTATTATTTTGCTTGATTATTGCAGTAGATGGGGTTAGTGCTCCTTTGTAGTCAGATGGTTTAGCGTATCCAACTGCAGGGGACTCCAATTCTTCTGTAACTTGTACGGCTTCTTGATATTCAGTGCTGGCTTTTGAGTTTTCTAGGCTCATCCAGTTAAGAGCTGCTTGACTTCGTGTAGAAGGTATTCGACCTTCTGGATTTTCTGATTGAGCTCCTCCGTTAGCCTTATAGCTTCCTTTTCCACTAACTTTGGTTGTTCAGCTATTTCGTGAACAAGATTTAGAATTTCTTTCTTTGTGAGTGGTTTGGTTTGTTGTACCTCGGTCGAGATTTGCTGAAGGCTTTTTATGGTTTCACTCTGGGTTTTTCTTAATAATTCCTCACAAGCTTCAAGCTTTTCAAACGGTCTTTTGACAATTAATTCAAGAGCACTTTGTTTTTCTAAAATCAGCTTATAATTTCTTAAAGCGATTTTTGAAAATAAGTTTAGACGACTATAAATACAATCAATATTATTAGCTAAATCTGGAATTTTTGGAGTATAACTTTCTGGATTAAAAACTATGTATTCAGGCTTAGCAGTTCTAGAATTATCATACCAGTTTAAAATTTCCTGTTCAAATCGTTCTGACATAATCGTTTTTTCATCAGTTTTAAAAACTTTACAAAAGCTCACCCAAAGGTTTTCTTCAAGAATGGATTTACCTACCTGGTACTTTCCTGCTTAAAGTAATTGCTCGGTCTTTTGCTTTTTATAAATGATTATAAAACAGTTACTTTAGATCATAAAAAGTTTAGAAATAAACAAGAAATTTCATACTGATATGGTAATCCGCTGCTTTGCCTGGATACACAGGAAGTCTAGCCTTCCATTAAAATTTATGAGCTAAGAATGTTTTGATTCAAAGCTCTAATACCAAAAAAAACTTGAAAACAGACTAAAAAAACATGGGCATAGAAATTTAAGAAGTTGCAACATGTATAACTCCTATTGTTGGCTTGAAAAGTGAAACACATGAAAAAAAAGTTTATAATTAAAAAAATTACATTAATTCCAATTACAAAGGTAAAAGAAACACCATAGTTATAGTATGTGACATTCTTGTAAACATGCCAACTAAATTTAACTCTTAACACACTTGCCCTCAACTCTTGAATCATTCTAATAATATCTATAGTTGATGAATTACATTAACTTATACTGATTCCATGTAGTTGATGAATTAGTTTCTGCAGATTCGTAACCGAAGAACCATAAGGTAAAGCGCATGCCGCGATAGCCTTGTTTTTCAAATTTACGGCATTCTTCCTCATCTCTTCCCCCTTTTGTTTAGCCATCAACTCGATCACTAGTTTCTTGATTTCGTCCCTTTTTACATCATTGTCAATCTCCATGGCAACTCCCCACTTTGTGCAACTCAACCAACAATTTGGAAACTGGTCTGAGAAAAAGGGCCAAGAGATCATTGGCACTCCACTCGAAATACTTTCAACAGTTGAATTCCACCCACTATGTGTCAAAAACCCTCCTATTGATGGATGGTTTATAACTTGTTCTTGAGGGCACCACCCTGCCAACATACCTCTACCGCTTATCTCTTCAAGAAATTCTTGCGGAACCGCATTCGACTCGCCACTCACGAGCCCCGGGCGTAGTATCCACAAGAACGAATGATTACTATTAGCAAGCCCCCAACTAAACTCAACTAGTTGTTGATGTGTCATGACAGTGATGCTACCAAAATTCACATAAACAACCGAGGACGGCGACTTGGAATCTAGCCATTTTATGCATTCGTGTTCTTCTATCCAAAGGTTCGACCCAATGGATGCAAGAGATTTATCACCAAAGTTACTTTCAAGTAGATGCAAAGGACCGAGTCCATAGCATGTCGGAAATGCTGAACCAAGAGCGCTCAAGATGTCATGTTCTAGTTCGTCAAAAGTGTTCAAGATAAGTCCTGATGATGCTTTGGCTATCTCAATTTGTACATTTGTAAATTCCACCATAAATTCATCTCCAGGATTGATATATCGAATAAAAGGTGGAATATATTTTAGACATATTCCTGTCATACTAGGTATAAAATCTACCACTGTGTCTAGATACCCATTTACTACATAACTTGGATCTGTAAATTATTCAAAAAAAGAAATTTTAATAATGTAAAAACAATATATAATCTTAATAAATGGATTCCAATTAAGAAAAAAAATCTTTTGTTAATTTAACAACAAGATTACGTAATCCGGTAAAAACAGGATATATATAGAGAGGTATGATATAGACACTCATATATCTACTCAAGTCGTGAGGTTAGAGAGACTGTTTCGTAAAAACCCCGGCACAATATAATCTCTCATAAATACACCAAGGTTAATGGTTAAAATCATAAACAAATTTTCTTTGATCAGCAAAACAGGAACATGAATTTCGACATTATCATAAACAACTATAATTTGTTGCGACTGATCATAGTAACATATATGAAAATATATTTTTCTCCTGTTTTTTTTTTCAAATCTTTAAAGAATTCATATTTAATATAGGGAAAATTATCAATTTTGCCAACATACTATTTATTTTTTTCCAATTTTACCAACATTCTTTTTATTTTATCAATTACACCATTACACTTTCAATATTTTTCCAATAAACACAAGGTTTACCTACTAAGCATTAAGGCTGGCAACTTGGGTCGGGTTCGTGTTATTGGGTTCGTGTCAGTTTCGTGTCGACCCAATTTCGACCTATTTATTTTCGTGTCAGGTTCAGGTCGTGTCACTTTTTTCGTGTCGGGTTTGGGTCGTGTTTTGTGTCAACCGATTTCAGTAAAAAGTATTTGACTAGTTAACAATTAGATAAACATCAAGCTACAAAAGTTAAGATAAGAAATTTATATATCGTAAATAAGAGCCTTAACTATAAACCTTTGCAAATTTACTTTAGTACGTGATTTCCGTAATTCTAAATTGCATAGTTTGTTTTTTTTTTAAAGTTAATATAAGAAATTTATATATCGTAAATAAGAGCATTAACTATAAACCTTTGCAAATTTACTTTAGTACGTGATTTCCGTAATTCTAAATTTGCATAGTTTGTTTTTTCTAAATATTACTGCAAAGTTTTTTTTCTCCATTTTCATATAATTTTAAGAATTTCTTTTCATTTATGGTTTATATTATGTTTAATCCAAAACCGTATTTGAAACCCATAATCGAAAACCGTAATTGATAACCGTACCCGAAACCCGTATTCGAAAACCATAATCGAAAATCAAAAAAATACTAGTCAGATACTTTTGACCGAAATGGGTTGACACGAAACACGACCCGAATCCAACACGAAAAAAGTGACACGACCCGAACCTGACACGAAAATAAATAGGTCGAACTTGGGTCGACAAGAAATTGACCCGAACTCGAACAACACGAACCCAATATATAACACGAACCCGACCCAAATTGTCAGCGTTAGTAGGTAAACCTTGTGTTTATTGAAAAAATATTGAAAGTGTAATGGTGTAATTGATAAAATAAAAAGAATGTTGGTAAAATTGAAAAAATATTGAAAGTGTAATGGTGTAATTGATAAAATAAAAAGAATATTGATAAAATTAGAAAAAAATAAATAATATATTGACAAAAAGGTAATTTTCCCTTTAATATATGTATGAAAATATAGTTATTTGTTTTTTTATGAACGAAAAATCCCTTTAAAGATTTTGGACTTTGTTGCCGGCTTTTTGGACTATGCCTCTGATGTCATAGTCCACAATACTGAAGAACTCAGATGTATTCAATTTGAAACAACTCTCTTCTCTAATATATAATAATATTATAATATATCTCACACATAAGAAAAAAAAAGAAAATTAAATTTATTTAATTTAAGATGAAATATTATTCGGCACCAAAAGTCGAAATTTTTTGCATGGAGTCTCTCAATTTATGAGTAGAAATATAACGTTCTTACAGTATTAGGAAAAGCTGCTATTTTTATTATTTGTGACTGAAAAATTCAAAAGAAATTTATAATAATTCCAACTTAGTTAAGAATTATCAGTCATAAAACAAATTATTTTCAACTTATAATTAATTACATAAAAAAAAGAAATAGGTACCTTTGAGTGGCATCAAACCCTTATCAACAAGAAGAGGATATTTCTCATAACATACAAGAGCACCAGCACCACCAGTCCAAAACATGAACTCTGGTATATCAAGTTCTTTAGCAGCTTCAAGAGTGAACCCCATAAGCACATCCGATATTATACAAGTCACCGGCGAAAAACAGTCACTCAGTCTTGCAATCAGCCTTTTGAATGGCTGTAAACAAGTTTCTTGGGTGGATTTGCATATGTCGTACACGTTTTGGGTGGCGTCGATGTCTTCAGGCAGCGGAAGGCCATCGCGGATGCTTTCGAAACGGAAAGACGAGAGGCCGTTCAGGGCGTCCGGACCACGGGATCTGAGGAGACGACGGTGGTTGAATTCGGTGTTGACGAAGGTGATGAGGAAGCCGTTTGAGTGGAGGATTTTGGCGAGTTTTAGCATGGGGTTAATGTGTCCTTGTGCCGGTGCTGCAATGCACAAAGCATGCGGCTTCTTTTCTTCTTTCGAACCCATGAATTGGAGAGCTCCAACACACACACACACTTTTTAAGGTCAAACACTACTGGTTAGTAGTGTTTTCTTAGAGGAAATGGAAATGAAGGGATGCAAAATGTCAAACATGTGACAATGATATAATATATATATATATATATATATATAGACAAAAGTTCATGCGAGAACCGTTGTTAGCGCGAGAACCGCGAGAACCAATCTAAGCCGTCCAATTCCCCCTCCTTCAATGTCATTGCCTACCCATGAATTCCTCACATGCACCCTGCCACACTCTATCCCTCCACGCTCTCCATCCATGATACTTCCCATATCCAAGGAACGGCTGAGATTGGTTCTCGCGGTTCTCGCACTAACAACGGTTCTCGCATGAACCCTCCCCTATATATATATATATATATATATATATATATATAGGCAAAAGTTCAAACGAGAACTGTTTTTCGTACAAGAACTGCGAGAACCAATCTGAGCCGTCCAATTCCCCCTCCTTTAATGTCATTTCTCACCCATGAATTCCTCACATGCACCCTGCCACACTTAATCCCCTCCACGCTCTTCATCCATGAACGTCCCATATTCAAGGAATGGTTGAGATTAGTTCTCGCAGTTCTCGTACGAAAAACAGTTCTCGTTTGAACCGTCCCCTATATATATATATATATATATATATATATATATATATATATATATATAATCTTTAAAAAAAATTAATAAAGACAATAAGGCAAGCAATTTATGAATAAGTACCTTCTTTGATTAAACAATCTTGATTACACTTGTCTTTACGACAATCTTGACATAGATCTGGAGATATGAATATTTGGAAATCTAAAGATTTTGAACATTGAGAAGTTGAAAATCTAAGAGAGGGTTTCTTAGAGGGTTGCATAACATTTTGTAAAACTAAGGGATGATTTATTCTAAGTCTTGAGTCTTCCTTTTATAGGCATCTTGATGACTTGATTACCTTGAATAGCCGGTTACGGATTTCAAGTTTGATTTAATTTGCTTTTGAAGTCTTGATAATTGAGAACCGTTGCTTTTGCTTTTGTCTTGGAATCTTGCTTTTGCTTTTGAAAAGTTTCTTGTCTTCTTTTGATAATTTGAACATTGGCCGGCAACCTTTTGGAAAGTTGAAAAGTCGTTTGTCTTGACATCTTTATCTTTGTCTTTTGTACCTGTAGTTATTTGAGAAATCTTTCTGTTTGAATAATATGTTCTTATGGAATACCAAAGAGCGTATTCCATACGTTTGAATAATATAGTTTGAATATACAAATGAATTTGTCTACAAAGACAAATCACCAAACTCACACAACGCTATTACATTGTATTAATCAAAAAGACTAAATTCTTCGTATGGATCTTGAGCATCTTGAGTTATATCTTGAGTAGAGCTTGTAGGAGAACTTTGTTTGATTTCTTGAATTAATCTTCTGATCTCATCTCTTGAATTTGCAGCCATGAATTGCTTTATTTGATCATCTTCATTTTCTTCTAGTGGACTTGGAGGAGGTGCTATGGACGCAGCTGTAGCTCCAAAATTCATTTGATAATATCTTGATACACCTTGAATAGTCATATTTTCAATTTGTCCTGCTGGAAGTTTGTCCCACCATTTGACTCGGACAATTCTTTGAAGTAAAGGGGGAGATGTTCCAGTACTAGGAACAACCTTGAATGTCCATGCCATAATCCATGGGATTTTGAAAATAATTGAATATTGAAGCACATATTCAAAGTCAGGAATGTTTTGAATAAAGATATCTTTGAATTTTGAAAAACCTTCCTTAACACAAGCAGGAAAGGTATCAAGAAGATTTCCTGAATATTTGAACCATCTGACGAACCATCTTGGATAAACACCATCAAAATTCTTATCAAAGAAGAGGAACCAAGAATGGCCAAAACTTCTTAGATAAAGAAAATTGAACCAAGCCTCTTGATAATCATAGTAGTTGTATGAGGGATATTGAGGAAAATTTGATAAAGTCTTATTGGTGTATGGTCTAGCTCTCCATTCTTGAATAGTCATGATATGGAATATTTGAGCTTTACTGTATTCGATTAGATCAGTATCATTTCCATGTTCATCTTTCTTGTAAGAATGAATAACTTTAATAGATCTAGTATCTATTAATATAGCTTGATAATATTCTCTTGTTTTGTGAATATTTCCATTAAAAAAGAATGAATCTTTTGGGAAAATGAAATCTGTTAAAGTAAGAAAACTTCTTGCATGTAATTGCAATTCGTAGTCTTCTAATATTTTAACAGTTTGAGAAGTTGGATTATTAACATATGAGCTAGCTGTTTGGTTTGAAGAAAAAGGTCTGGGTTTCTGTTGAAACGGAGAAATAGTAGTATTAGGTTTGACAAGTGAAGAACTTGAGGATCCTGGTATTGAGATAGGTGTTTTAACTAACGATGAGTATGATGATTTCTGTGAAGGAGGAGTGATTGGGGAGAATCTATTTTGAATAGGCAAAGGAGTAGGTGTTTGGCTTTTGAATGGAGAAAGAACTGATTTTTTCTTTTGATCATGAGTAGAATTTTGAGTATTACTTTGAGACGTCATTTGCCCTGTAAAAATTCTCTTGATAAGAAATCTGGTAAAGAGTTATTCTTGCCTTTGATAAATTCGATTTGGAAATCAAAATTGCTAAGCAAGGCTTGCCATCTTGCAAAAATTTGTTTTGAAATAACATTTTTAATATCATTTTCTAAAATAGGCTTCGCAGATTGACAATCAATTCTTAATAAAAATGGTTTCATATATAGATCATCTTCGAATTTATTAATACATAAAACAATGCTTAAAACTTCTTTTTTGACTGTTGAATAATTTTTTTGAGTATCATTCCAAGCACCTGAAAAATATCTAACCAATTCTTCCTTAGCTTGATCATTAATTTTTTGTTTTAGTATACCACCAAATCCTAGATCACTAGCATCTGTTTCAACTATAATTTTAGCATTTGGTTGAGGAATATTTAAACATGGTAAATATTTGATTTTTTGCTTAATTTGTTTAACAACATTTGTATGTTCTTGAGTCCAAGGCTCAGGATTCTTCTTGAGTCTTTTATATAAGGGTTTACATATTGTCCCTAGATTTTGAAAGAAATCATGAACATAGTTTAAGCATCCTAAAAATCTTTGAAGTTGTGTTTTGTCTTTGATTTCGTCAGGAAATTTATTTGCAAATTCTAAACTTCTTTGAATAGGTCTAATGGTTCCATTAATAATTTCATGTCCTAAAAATCTAATTTGTGTTTGAAATAAACTCATTTTAGAAGCCGACACAACTAATCCATTTTTATGAATTAGTTCATAAAATATATTTAAATGCTTAAAATGTTGATCAATGGATTTTGAAAAGATTAAAACATCATCTATATATACAATAGCAAAGTTACTTATAGGAATTATAATGTCATTCATGATATTCTGGAATTCTGAAGGAGCATTTTTAAGCCCGAAAGGCATAACATTCCATTCATAATGTCCAAAAGGAACATTAAACCCAGTTTTGTATTTATCTTGTTCATGAATTTGTATTTGCCAAAATCCGGATTTCATGTCAAATTTTGAAAAAATATTTGAATCATGTAATCTTTTTAATAAATCTCTTTTGTTGGGTATTGGATATCTTATCCATTCTAAGACTTTGTTTAATGGTTTGTAATTAATTACTAGTCTTGGGGCACCTCTTTCAAGTTCAGCGGCATTCATCACATAAAAAGCTGAACATGACCAAGGAGATTTAGATGTTCTTATAAGTTTTTTATTTAATAATTCTTGAATTTCTTTTTTACAATATTCTTGTAATTCTGCAGTCATATGAATAGCTCTTGATTTTGAAGGTATATCTTTTTCATTAAAATCTTTTATATATGGTAATCTAACAATATGTTGCTTTCTATCCCAGAAAGCATTTGGGATATTAGAGCAAACATTTTTTTCAAATTTTTCTTTTAGTTGTTTAATTTTATTTTGAGTAATTTTTTCTTGTATTTGATTAGGAATTCTTAATATACTGATTTCATTTATTAAATAGTTTGCTTGATTAATTTTATTATTCAAGTTATTAAGTTCTGTAAAAGCAATTGGTTTGGTGAACTTGAAAACTATTTCTTTGTCTAAAACTTTAGTACTAATTCCGGTTTCGTCAATTGTAATAGGATAAAGTTGATTAAGAAATGGTGTTCCTAATATTAAAGTAGAGGTTAAAGTTTTTGAAAGAACGAGAGAGGTTTTATAACAAAAATCATTGTTACATATGTGAACATTTGTAACTTTGTATTTAATATTTAAAGATGATCCATCGGCAGTAGAAGCTCGATTAGTAGTTTTTTCATAATATTTGGTTGGAATAATCCCTTCTTGGATGCAATTTATATCAGCACCACTATCCATTAATGCCAGAACTGTTATTTTAAATTCATTTGCTATACAAAGATGTATGTAAGTATTCCATCTTTGATATGATATGACTTTTGGTATTTTATTTTGACTTTTATTAATTTTGTTGATATTATTAGTATCTATTTTAGTGTCAATTTCTTTTTGTTTTTCAACTTTAATTAATCTATCTTTTATTAATCTTATATCTGTTTTGACCATTTTAAGTTCTTCTTGTAAATCTTGAATTGTACTCGTAGTTTTTGGTTTTGAAAATCTTTGATAAATTTCTTGAAGATTAAAAGGATTGTTATTATAATTGGTTGTTATTGTTGTTGATTCAATCTCTTTATTGTAATTAATAAATTTATTCATTAACTGAGTTTTTATAGTTTTATCTTGAACCTGATCTATTAATTCTAAAAAATCTCTATCTTTATCTGTGATGACATTTATTTTATTACAAGTACAGTTTCCTATACATTCACATTCTGATTCATTATCAGTTTCATCGGTTGAATAGTTTTGTAAAATCTTTAAATCATTGTTATCGTAATCTGATAAGCTTGATTCAGAACTCTCATAATCATTTAAAAATAATTTACTTATTTGGATTTTTAATTGATCGGAAACATCTAATTCATTTATAGTCTTCTTAACATAACAATTTTTTGCCATATGACCAGTTTTTCCACATTTATAACAAATAATAATATCTTTTTGATTACCTTTAAATTTTTGTTTGTTATTAAATTTTTTATAATTTTTCTTCTTATTAGTATACCCTTCTGTTTTGTTAGGTTTAGAAACATATTTTTTATTTGGAAAACGTCTCTTGTAAAATTGTTTCTTAGGTTTAGAAGAAGAAGGTTTAGAAATTGGTTGATAACCATATTGTTGACAAAAATCTCCTAATTCATTTTTACTAGTGATTTTATCCTTTTTGAGTTTAGCTTTTAATTTTAAATCTGAGCATATTGATAATCCTTCTTTATTAACATAACTAATTATTTCTCCATAGGTAAGATCTTTATAAGGAATTTGATTATTATATTTTTCTCTTAAATTATTTCTAATTTTTTCGGCAAATAGGTTAGGTAACCCTGCAATGAATCTTTCTTTCCAATATGCTTCTTTACAATCTGTTCTTAACATAACTTTTGTTAAAAACATATCTTTATACCATCTGAAATCTTGAAGTTTTCTACAAGTTAAATTGAGTAATATTTCAGCACTTTTTTCTTGAAGTAATGTTGGATCTCCTATATAATTTTTTATTATTGCATAAATGAGAGTTGGAATAATGTCATCTTCTTGAGTAGTAACAGTCTCATTATTTTCTTGTTTTATAATTACCTTTTTTGCACTAAGTATATGAGTTCTTTCTTCATTAGTAACGTATGAATCCCACCATCCTTTTAAATTACTAGTAAATCCAGAGGTTAATAATTCAGCTATTTTCTTTTGGTTATTTCCTTTTATTAAGTAAGCATTAGAAGCCATATTCATTTCTTGAAGTGTATTTAAGATTTGATGTTCAGAAAATCCATCTATGTTCCATTCATAAACAGATGTTCCATCATAAGCACTTCTTTGTAAAGTGAATTCCTTTTCTTCATATTGTATATCTGGAAAACTAGGTCTTGGGTAGTAGTTTAAAGTAGTGGGTCTGTTGTAGGTATTTGTATTTGTATTTCTAAGTTTGTTAACATTTATTAAGAATTGTTCTTGTAATTGAGAAATTTTTACATCATTATCTGTAGAGTCTTCTTCAGATTCATCAGTTTGATTAATTACATTAATTTTTATATCACTTAATTTTTGTTCTAACTCATTAACTAATTTTTTGTTGTATCCTAAATTAATTGTTGAATCAATTTGTTGTGGTGTAAAAATGGGTTTTTCTTCATAATATTTTATTGTATTACTGTTTTCAGTTTTGTTACTTTCTGTCTTATTATTATTACTTTCAATTCTATTAAGTTGTTGACTCATAGTATTAAGGATTTCATTTGTATAATTATTTTGATATATGGTTTGTTTGGTTATATCTTCTTTATTCATCTTTTCATTAATTGCGGTAAATGGTGTAGCTAAATATTTATTTTGAATTAATATTTTGGTTTTTGGAGGATGAATAGCGGTTATTTTTTCTTCTGTAATTAGGTCTACATATTCTTGAGTTATTTTTGGAGATTCGTAAACATTTAAAAAAGGATATGATATATTGTTTTGTTTGCAATATATTTCGTACCATTCAAAAAATGTTAAATGAATATTATTTTGATTTATATAAGTTCTCCATTCTAATTGATGTATAAATTCTTTTTTACTATCATTAATAGTATTATAATAATATTCTCTTTTTTCTTCATTATGATTTGCATAAAATTCATTTTTAAGATATTCCATGTTGATGTATGATTCAGTCATTTATTAATGGATTAATTCTTTTAATATTTCAATTGTTAGAATTAAGTTATCACGAAGACGATGATTTAATAAAATTTCTTCGAAAAGTGGTGAGTTATCCCAGTAAGATGATGAGGCATCAGTAATTTTATTAGTTCTAATTTCTTCAGTAATTTCAAGTTCGAGCCTTTCTATAATATTATTAAATTGTTTTATTCTGTTTCTTCTTTCTTTTATACATCGTTTAATATTGTTAGAATATGAACTCATTTTAGTGAATTTGGTTTTTTAAACTTTTTAATCTTTTTATTAGTATTGTATGAGCAGTTTTTTGTATATTTAAAACTCGAATATGATTAAATCTGCTAAAAACATTTTCTCCAGTAATAATTTCGTAATTTAGAATTTTTATTCTATGATCAACTTGTTTAATACTTGAAATTGTATCTTTTATTTCTAATTTAAGCTTTTCTGAATAATGACTCATGTTAACAAATAACTAATTCAGATCTAGCTTGATTAATCCATGAGATATGTAATCTAATTCTATCAATTATATGATTATTTCTTACTGTGAGATTTGCTAGTTGTACCCATTGGACATTTGTTAAGTCTTTAGGTTGTTCCCATTGAATATTTTTTTGATCTTTAGAGGATGATATTATTTGTTGAAATTCTTGTTCAATTTCTATTAATTCTAATCTATAGTCATGAATAATTTTCCAATATGATTTTATTTCTGTTATTTTTGTGATATTAGAATTACATAAAACTTGAGTCTTATTACTCATATTTGATTTCTTAAATTATTAATTTCTGTTATAAAATCTGATTGAGTTGGACTATATCCTTCAGACTCACTTTGTTTATCTTCATTATAAATGGGTTGTGGAATATTTTGATTAAAATCTACATATCTTAAAGACTTTGATTTTTTAATAGAAGGATTTCTTAAGTCTATAGTACTACTAGTTGAACCGGTAGATAATCTTGAAGAAATGGTTGGAATATTTTCAAAACTTATATCTACAGAACCATCTTCGTGTTCTATAACACTAGATGCTCTATTAGATTCTCCTATGGGTTTGGGTATATTAATATCTTGTAGGTTCCAATTACAAGATTGACTTATTTCATTCCATTTGAGACGTTTTGGGATTTGAACCTTGGTATGTTGTGGATTGGATTCAAAAATTATTGTTTCATTTTTAGGACTAACTATTTTGGATTTAGGTTCTATTGTTGAAGACATAGTTTTATAGCAAACTCTATATATAATTGCAATAGCCTTTGTTTCTTCTTTGAACTCTAAATTTCTTGTTTTAATTGTTAAAACTAGAGTATCAAGAATATTTGAGTCAAATAAACCTACTGAAAAATTTGGATAACAATTAAAATATATAGGACCATTTGAAATATTAGTTTCTGCCATAGCTAATATTGAATTTTGGAAATTAGTATGTCTAGCATCCCTTAATATTAATAGAACTGGAGCATCTATACCTAATCTAAATAATGGTTTAACAGCTACTTGAACAAGCCCAACATGTAAATATTTGTATTTATTTCTATGTTGAATTATAGCAGATTTGGATAATAAATGTAAATTATCATAATCTTTATTAATAGATATAGTTTGTTCAGATGCTTTGATTGAATACCCTTGTAGGAAGTCAAAATTTCCAATCTTATAAATAGTATTAAAATCTTGTTTTGGAATTGTCCAATTTGATAAATTTTGTTCGATATCAGAGATATGAATTTCCATAGAATTCATATGTAGATCAGTTTCTTCAATATTTTCTTTATCAGGATTATGTTTTTTAGAAAATAAATTCATCATTTTATTTGTAATCATAATTTGTAATTTTAAAAGTAGTATGATTCGAAAGAAATTAATTTTTTCTAATGATTTTTTAAATAGACAACGAAGAATACCTACAGTGCTTTATTGTTGTGGTCCGGCTGGGCGTCTTACAGACCTTGCTGCGCCACTTACACTAATCCAACCAACAATAATGACTAACACTGACAATAATAGATCTTCTATCGTTATTATTTTGAAATCATTAAAAGATTTAATATTCTTTAAAATCATAACTGCTTGAAAAATTATTTCTTTATGGAAACAAATATCAGACTTCATTATAATCCAATAATATAATCAGGATAAATTAAATAGTGAAGAATGACTAAGAGCACATGGCTCTGATACCAATTTGATACAGGATCTTTAAAAAAAATTAATAAAATAAGTACCTTCTTTGATTAAACAATCTTGATTACACTTGTCTTTACGACAATCTTGACATAGATCTGGAGATATGAATATTTGGAAATCTAAAGATTTTGAACATTGAGAAGTTGAAAATCTAAGAGAGGGTTTCTTAGAGGGTTGCATAACATTTTGTAAAACTAAGGGATGATTTATTCTAAGTCTTGAGTCTTCCTTTTATAGGCATCTTGATGACTTGATTACCTTGAATAGCCGGTTACGGATTTCAAGTTTGATTTAATTTGCTTTTGAAGTCTTGATAATTGAGAACCGTTGCTTTTGCTTTTGTCTTGGAATCTTGCTTTTGCTTTTGAAAAGTTTCTTGTCTTCTTTTGATAATTTGAACATTGGCCGGCAACCTTTTGGAAAAAAAAAATTAATAAAGACAATAAGGCAAGCAATTTATGAATAAGTACCTTCTTTGATTAAACAATCTTGATTACACTTGTCTTTACGACAATCTTGACATAGATCTGGAGATATGAATATTTGGAAATCTAAAGATTTTGAACATTGAGAAGTTGAAAATCTAAGAGAGGGTTTCTTAGAGGGTTGCATAACATTTTGTAAAACTAAGGGATGATTTATTCTAAGTCTTGAGTCTTCCTTTTATAGGCATCTTGATGACTTGATTACCTTGAATAGCCGGTTACGGATTTCAAGTTTGATTTAATTTGCTTTTGAAGTCTTGATAATTGAGAACCGTTGCTTTTGCTTTTGTCTTGGAATCTTGCTTTTGCTTTTGAAAAGTTTCTTGTCTTCTTTTGATAATTTGAACATTGGCCGGCAACCTTTTGGAAAGTTGAAAAGTCGTTTGTCTTGACATCTTTATCTTTGTCTTTTGTACCTGTAGTTATTTGAGAAATCTTTCTGTTTGAATAATATGTTCTTATGGAATACCAAAGAGCGTATTCCATACGTTTGAATAATATAGTTTGAATATACAAATGAATTTGTCTACAAAGACAAATCACCAAACTCACACAACGCTATTACATTGTATTAATCAAAAAGACTAAATTCTTCGTATGGATCTTGAGCATCTTGAGTTATATCTTGAGTAGAGCTTGTAGGAGAACTTTGTTTGATTTCTTGAATTAATCTTCTGATCTCATCTCTTGAATTTGCAGCCATGAATTGCTTTATTTGATCATCTTCATTTTCTTCTAGTGGACTTGGAGGAGGTGCTATGGACGCAGCTGTAGCTCTAAAATTCATTTGATAATATCTTGATACACCTTGAATAGTCATATTTTCAATTTGTCCTGCTGGAAGTTTGTCCCACCATTTGACTCGGACAATTCTTTGAAGTAAAGGGGGAGATGTTCCAGTACTAGGAACAACCTTGAATGTCCATGCCATAATCCATGGGATTTTGAAAATAATTGAATATTGAAGCACATATTCAAAGTCAGGAATGTATTGAATAAAGATATCTTTGAATTTTGAAAAACCTTCCTTAACACAAGCAGGAAAGGTATCAAGAAGATTTCCTGAATATTTGAACCATCTGACGAACCATCTTGGATAAACACCATCAAAATTCTTATCAAAGAAGAGGAACCAAGAATGGCCAAAACTTCTTAGATAAAGAAAATTGAACCAAGCCTCTTGATAATCATAGTAGTTGTATGAGGGATATTGAGGAAAATTTGATAAAGTCTTATTGGTGTATGGTCTAGCTCTCCATTCTTGAATAGTCATGATATGGAATATTTGAGCTTTACTGTATTCGATTAGATCAGTATCATTTCCATGTTCATCTTTCTTGTAAGAATGAATAACTTTAATAGATCTAGTATCTATTAATATAGCTTGATAATATTCTCTTGTTTTGTGAATATTTCCATTAAAAAAGAATGAATCTTTTGGGAAAATGAAATCTGTTAAAGTAAGAAAACTTCTTGCATGTAATTGCAATTCGTAGTCTTCTAATATTTTAACAGTTTGAGAAGTTGGATTATTAACATATGAGCTAGCTGTTTGGTTTGAAGAAAAAGGTCTGGGTTTCTGTTGAAACGGAGAAATAGTAGTATTAGGTTTGACAAGTGAAGAACTTGAGGATCCTGGTATTGAGATAGGTGTTTTGACTAACGATGAGTATGATGATTTCTGTGAAGGAGGAGTGATTGGGGAGAATCTATTTTGAATAGGCAAAGGAGTAGGTGTTTGGCTTTTGAATGGAGAAAGAACTGATTTTTTCTTTTGATCATGAGTAGAATTTTGAGTATTACTTTGAGACGTCATTTGCCCTGTAAAAATTCTCTTGATAAGAAATCTGGTAAAGAGTTATTCTTGCCTTTGATAAATTCGATTTGGAAATCAAAATTGCTAAGCAAGGCTTGCCATCTTGCAAAAATTTGTTTTGAAATAACATTTTTAATATCATTTTCTAAAATAGGCTTCGCAGATTGACAATCAATTCTTAATAAAAATGGTTTCATATATAGATCATCTTCGAATTTATTAATACATAAAACAATGCTTAAAACTTCTTTTTTGACTGTTGAATAATTTTTTTGAGTATCATTCCAAGCACCTGAAAAATATCTAACCAATTCTTCCTTAGCTTGATCATTAATTTTTTGTTTTAGTATACCACCAAATCCTAGATCACTAGCATCTGTTTCAACTATAATTTTAGCATTTGGTTGAGGAATATTTAAACATGGTAAATATTTGATTTTTTGCTTAATTTGTTTAACAACATTTGTATGTTCTTGAGTCCAAGGCTCAGGATTCTTCTTGAGTCTTTTATATAAGGGTTTACATATTGTCCCTAGATTTTGAAAGAAATCATGAACATAGTTTAAGCATCCTAAAAATCTTTGAAGTTGTGTTTTGTCTTTGATTTCGTCAGGAAATTTATTTGCAAATTCTAAACTTCTTTGAATAGGTCTAATGGTTCCATTAATAATTTCATGTCCTAAAAATCTAATTTGTGTTTGAAATAAACTCATTTTAGAAGCCGACACAACTAATCCATTTTTATGAATTAGTTCATAAAATATATTTAAATGCTTAAAATGTTGATCAATGGATTTTGAAAAGATTAAAACATCATCTATATATACAATAGCAAAGTTACTTATAGGAATTATAATGTCATTCATGATATTCTGGAATTCTGAAGGAGCATTTTTAAGCCCGAAAGGCATAACATTCCATTCATAATGTCCAAAAGGAACATTAAACCCAGTTTTGTATTTATCTTGTTCATGAATTTGTATTTGCCAAAATCCGGATTTCATGTCAAATTTTGAAAAAATATTTGAATCATGTAATCTTTTTAATAAATCTCTTTTGTTGGGTATTGGATATCTTATCCATTCTAAGACTTTGTTTAATGGTTTGTAATTAATTACTAGTCTTGGGGCACCTCTTTCAAGTTCAGCGGCATTCATCACATAAAAAGCTGAACATGACCAAGGAGATTTAGATGTTCTTATAAGTTTTTTATTTAATAATTCTTGAATTTCTTTTTTACAATATTCTTGTAATTCTGCAGTCATATGAATAGCTCTTGATTTTGAAGGTATATCTTTTTCATTAAAATCTTTTATATATGGTAATCTAACAATATGTTGCTTTCTATCCCAGAAAGCATTTGGGATATTAGAGCAAACATTTTTTTCAAATTTTTCTTTTAGTTGTTTAATTTTATTTTGAGTAATTTTTTCTTGTATTTGATTAGGAATTCTTAATATACTGATTTCATTTATTAAATAGTTTGCTTGATTAATTTTATTATTCAAGTTATTAAGTTCTGTAAAAGCAATTGGTTTGGTGAACTTGAAAACTATTTCTTTGTCTAAAACTTTAGTACTAATTCCGGTTTCGTCAATTGTAATAGGATAAAGTTGATTAAGAAATGGTGTTCCTAATATTAAAGTAGAGGTTAAAGTTTTTGAAAGAACGAGAGAGGTTTTATAACAAAAATCATTGTTACATATGTGAACATTTGTAACTTTGTATTTAATATTTAAAGATGATCCATCGGCAGTAGAAGCTCGATTAGTAGTTTTTTCATAATATTTGGTTGGAATAATCCCTTCTTGGATGCAATTTATATCAGCACCACTATCCATTAATGCCAGAACTGTTATTTTAAATTCATTTGCTATACAAAGATGTATGTAAGTATTCCATCTTTGATATGATATGACTTTTGGTATTTTATTTTGACTTTTATTAATTTTGTTGATATTATTAGTATCTATTTTAGTGTCAATTTCTTTTTGTTTTTCAACTTTAATTAATCTATCTTTTATTAATCTTATATCTGTTTTGACCATTTTAAGTTCTTCTTGTAAATCTTGAATTGTACTCGTAGTTTTTGGTTTTGAAAATCTTTGATAAATTTCTTGAAGATTAAAAGGATTGTTATTATAATTGGTTGTTATTGTTGTTGATTCAATCTCTTTATTGTAATTAATAAATTTATTCATTAACTGAGTTTTTATAGTTTTATCTTGAACCTGATCTATTAATTCTAAAAAATCTCTATCTTTATCTGTGATGACATTTATTTTATTACAAGTACAGTTTCCTATACATTCACATTCTGATTCATTATCAGTTTCATCGGTTGAATAGTTTTGTAAAATCTTTAAATCATTGTTATCGTAATCTGATAAGCTTGATTCAGAACTCTCATAATCATTTAAAAATAATTTACTTATTTGGATTTTTAATTGATCGGAAACATCTAATTCATTTATAGTCTTCTTAACATAACAATTTTTTGCCATATGACCAGTTTTTCCACATTTATAACAAATAATAATATCTTTTTGATTACCTTTAAATTTTTGTTTGTTATTAAATTTTTTATAATTTTTCTTCTTATTAGTATACCCTTCTGTTTTGTTAGGTTTAGAAACATATTTTTTATTTGGAAAACGTCTCTTGTAAAATTGTTTCTTAGGTTTAGAAGAAGAAGGTTTAGAAATTGGTTGATAACCATATTGTTGACAAAAATCTCCTAATTCATTTTTACTAGTGATTTTATCCTTTTTGAGTTTAGCTTTTAATTTTAAATCTGAGCATATTGATAATCCTTCTTTATTAACATAACTAATTATTTCTCCATAGGTAAGATCTTTATAAGGAATTTGATTATTATATTTTTCTCTTAAATTATTTCTAATTTTTTCGGCAAATAGGTTAGGTAACCCTGCAATGAATCTTTCTTTCCAATATGCTTCTTTACAATCTGTTCTTAACATAACTTTTGTTAAAAACATATCTTTATACCATCTGAAATCTTGAAGTTTTCTACAAGTTAAATTGAGTAATATTTCAGCACTTTTTTCTTGAAGTAATGTTGGATCTCCTATATAATTTTTTATTATTGCATAAATGAGAGTTGGAATAATGTCATCTTCTTGAGTAGTAACAGTCTCATTATTTTCTTGTTTTATAATTACCTTTTTTGCACTAAGTATATGAGTTCTTTCTTCATTAGTAACGTATGAATCCCACCATCCTTTTAAATTACCAGTAAATCCAGAGGTTAATAATTCAGCTATTTTCTTTTGGTTATTTCCTTTTATTAAGTAAGCATTAGAAGCCATATTCATTTCTTGAAGTGTATTTAAGATTTGATGTTCAGAAAATCCATCTATGTTCCATTCATAAACAGATGTTCCATCATAAGCACTTCTTTGTAAAGTGAATTCCTTTTCTTCATATTGTATATCTGGAAAACTAGGTCTTGGGTAGTAGTTTAAAGTAGTGGGTCTGTTGTAGGTATTTGTATTTGTATTTCTAAGTTTGTTAACATTTATTAAGAATTGTTCTTGTAATTGAGAAATTTTTACATCATTATCTGTAGAGTCTTCTTCAGATTCATCAGTTTGATTAATTACATTAATTTTTATATCACTTAATTTTTGTTCTAACTTATTAACTAATTTTTTGTTGTATCCTAAATTAATTGTTGAATCAATTTGTTGTGGTGTAAAAATGGGTTTTTCTTCATAATATTTTATTGTATTACTGTTTTCAGTTTTGTTACTTTCTGTCTTATTATTATTACTTTCAATTCTATTAAGTTGTTGACTCATAGTATTAAGGATTTCATTTGTATAATTATTTTGATATATGGTTTGTTTGGTTATATCTTCTTTATTCATCTTTTCATTAATTGCGGTAAATGGTGTAGCTAAATATTTATTTTGAATTAATATTTTGGTTTTTGGAGGATGAATAGCGGTTATTTTTTCTTCTGTAATTAGGTCTACATATTCTTGAGTTATTTTTGGAGATTCGTAAACATTTAAAAAAGGATATGATATATTGTTTTGTTTGCAATATATTTCGTACCATTCAAAAAATGTTAAATGAATATTATTTTGATTTATATAAGTTCTCCATTCTAATTGATGTATAAATTCTTTTTTACTATCATTAATAGTATTATAATAATATTCTCTTTTTTCTTCATTATGATTTGCATAAAATTCATTTTTAAGATATTCCATGTTGATGTATGATTCAGTCATTTATTAATGGATTAATTCTTTTAATATTTCAATTGTTAGAATTAAGTTATCACGAAGACGATGATTTAATAAAATTTCTTCGAAAAGTGGTGAGTTATCCCAGTAAGATGATGAGGCATCAGTAATTTTATTAGTTCTAATTTCTTCAGTAATTTCAAGTTCGAGCCTTTCTATAATATTATTAAATTGTTTTATTCTGTTTCTTCTTTCTTTTATACATCGTTTAATATTGTTAGAATATGAACTCATTTTAGTGAATTTGGTTTTTTAAACTTTTTAATCTTTTTATTAGTATTGTATGAGCAGTTTTTTGTATATTTAAAACTCGAATATGATTAAATCTGCTAAAAACATTTTCTCCAGTAATAATTTCGTAATTTAGAATTTTTATTCTATGATCAACTTGTTTAATACTTGAAATTGTATCTTTTATTTCTAATTTAAGCTTTTCTGAATAATGACTCATGTTAACAAATAACTAATTCAGATCTAGCTTGATTAATCCATGAGATATGTAATCTAATTCTATCAATTATATGATTATTTCTTACTGTGAGATTTGCTAGTTGTACCCATTGGACATTTGTTAAGTCTTTAGGTTGTTCCCATTGAATATTTTTTTGATCTTTAGAGGATGATATTATTTGTTGAAATTCTTGTTCAATTTCTATTAATTCTAATCTATAGTCATGAATAATTTTCCAATATGATTTTATTTCTGTTATTTTTGTGATATTAGAATTACATAAAACTTGAGTCTTATTACTCATATTTGATTTCTTAAATTATTAATTTCTGTTATAAAATCTGATTGAGTTGGACTATATCCTTCAGACTCACTTTGTTTATCTTCATTATAAATGGGTTGTGGAATATTTTGATTAAAATCTACATATCTTAAAGACTTTGATTTTTTAATAGAAGGATTTCTTAAGTCTATAGTACTACTAGTTGAACCGGTAGATAATCTTGAAGAAATGATTGGAATATTTTCAAAACTTATTTGTACAGAACCATCTTCGTGTTCTATAACACTAGATGCTCTATTAGATTCTCCTATGGGTTTGGGTATATTAATATCTTGTAGGTTCCAATTACAAGATTGACTTATTTCATTCCATTTGAGACGTTTTGGGATTTGAACCTTGGTATGTTGTGGATTGGATTCAAAAATTATTGTTTCATTTTTAGGACTAACTATTTTGGATTTAGGTTCTATTGTTGAAGACATAGTTTTATAGCAAACTCTATATATAATTGCAATAGCCTTTGTTTCTTCTTTGAACTCTAAATTTCTTGTTTTAATTGTTAAAACTAGAGTATCAAGAATATTTGGGTCAAATAAACCTACTGAAAAATTTGGATAACAATTAAAATATATAGGACCATTTGAAATATTAGTTTCTGCCATAGCTAATATTGAATTTTGGAAATTAGTATGTCTAGCATCCCTTAATATTAATAGAACTGGAGCATCTATACCTAATCTAAATAATGGTTTAACAGCTACTTGAACAAGCCCAACATGTAAATATTTGTATTTATTTCTATGTTGAATTATAGCAGATTTGGATAATAAATGTAAATTATCATAATCTTTATTAATAGATATAGTTTGTTCAGATGCTTTGATTGAATACCCTTGTAGGAAGTCAAAATTTCCAATCTTATAAATAGTATTAAAATCTTGTTTTGGAATTGTCCAATTTGATAAATTTTGTTCGATATCAGAGATATGAATTTCCATAGAATTCATATGTAGATCAGTTTCTTCAATATTTTCTTTATCAGGATTATGTTTTTTAGAAAATAAATTCATCATTTTATTTGTAATCATAATTTGTAATTTTAAAAGTAGTATGATTCGAAAGAAATTAATTTTTTCTAATGATTTTTTAAATAGACAACGAAGAATACCTACAGTGCTTTATTGTTGTGGTCCGGCTGGGCGTCTTACAGACCTTGCTGCGCCACTTACACTAATCCAACCAACAATAATGACTAACACTGACAATAATAGATCTTCTATCGTTATTATTTTGAAATCATTAAAAGATTTAATATTCTTTAAAATCATAACTGCTTGAAAAATTATTTCTTTATGGAAACAAATATCAGACTTCATTATAATCCAATAATATAATCAGGATAAATTAAATAGTGAAGAATGACTAAGAGCACATGGCTCTGATACCAATTTGATACAGGATCTTTAAAAAAAATTAATAAAGACAATAAGGCAAGCAATTTATGAATAAGTACCTTCTTTGATTAAACAATCTTGATTACACTTGTCTTTACGACAATCTTGACATAGATCTGGAGATATGAATATTTGGAAATCTAAAGATTTTGAACATTGAGAAGTTGAAAATCTAAGAGAGGGTTTCTTAGAGGGTTGCATAACATTTTGTAAAACTAAGGGATGATTTATTCTAAGTCTTGAGTCTTCCTTTTATAGGCATCTTGATGACTTGATTACCTTGAATAGCCGGTTACGGATTTCAAGTTTGATTTAATTTGCTTTTGAAGTCTTGATAATTGAGAACCGTTGCTTTTGCTTTTGTCTTGGAATCTTGCTTTTGCTTTTGAAAAGTTTCTTGTCTTCTTTTGATAATTTGAACATTGGCCGGCAACCTTTTGGAAAGTTGAAAAGTCGTTTGTCTTGACATCTTTATCTTTGTCTTTTGTACCTGTAGTTATTTGAGAAATCTTTCTGTTTGAATAATATGTTCTTATGGAATACCAAAGAGCGTATTCCATACGTTTGAATAATATAGTTTGAATATACAAATGAATTTGTCTACAAAGACAAATCACCAAACTCACACAACGCTATTACATTGTATTAATCAAAAAGACTAAATTCTTCGTATGGATCTTGAGCATCTTGAGTTATATCTTGAGTAGAGCTTGTAGGAGAACTTTGTTTGATTTCTTGAATTAATCTTCTGATCTCATCTCTTGAATTTGCAGCCATGAATTGCTTTATTTGATCATCTTCATTTTCTTCTAGTGGACTTGGAGGAGGTGCTATGGACGCAGCTGTAGCTCCAAAATTCATTTGATAATATCTTGATACACCTTGAATAGTCATATTTTCAATTTGTCCTGCTGGAAGTTTGTCCCACCATTTGACTCGGACAATTCTTTGAAGTAAAGGGGGAGATGTTCCAGTACTAGGAACAACCTTGAATGTCCATGCCATAATCCATGGGATTTTGAAAATAATTGAATATTGAAGCACATATTCAAAGTCAGGAATGTTTTGAATAAAGATATCTTTGAATTTTGAAAAACCTTCCTTAACACAAGCAGGAAAGGTATCAAGAAGATTTCCTGAATATTTGAACCATCTGACGAACCATCTTGGATAAACACCATCAAAATTCTTATCAAAGAAGAGGAACCAAGAATGGCCAAAACTTCTTAGATAAAGAAAATTGAACCAAGCCTCTTGATAATCATAGTAGTTGTATGAGGGATATTGAGGAAAATTTGATAAAGTCTTATTGGTGTATGGTCTAGCTCTCCATTCTTGAATAGTCATGATATGGAATATTTGAGCTTTACTGTATTCGATTAGATCAGTATCATTTCCATGTTCATCTTTCTTGTAAGAATGAATAACTTTAATAGATCTAGTATCTATTAATATAGCTTGATAATATTCTCTTGTTTTGTGAATATTTCCATTAAAAAAGAATGAATCTTTTGGGAAAATGAAATCTGTTAAAGTAAGAAAACTTCTTGCATGTAATTGCAATTCGTAGTCTTCTAATATTTTAACAGTTTGAGAAGTTGGATTATTAACATATGAGCTAGCTGTTTGGTTTGAAGAAAAAGGTCTGGGTTTCTGTTGAAACGGAGAAATAGTAGTATTAGGTTTGACAAGTGAAGAACTTGAGGATCCTGGTATTGAGATAGGTGTTTTGACTAACGATGAGTATGATGATTTCTGTGAAGGAGGAGTGATTGGGGAGAATCTATTTTGAATAGGCAAAGGAGTAGGTGTTTGGCTTTTGAATGGAGAAAGAACTGATTTTTTCTTTTGATCATGAGTAGAATTTTGAGTATTACTTTGAGACGTCATTTGCCCTGTAAAAATTCTCTTGATAAGAAATCTGGTAAAGAGTTATTCTTGCCTTTGATAAATTCGATTTGGAAATCAAAATTGCTAAGCAAGGCTTGCCATCTTGCAAAAATTTGTTTTGAAATAACATTTTTAATATCATTTTCTAAAATAGGCTTCGCAGATTGACAATCAATTCTTAATAAAAATGGTTTCATATATAGATCATCTTCGAATTTATTAATACATAAAACAATGCTTAAAACTTCTTTTTTGACTGTTGAATAATTTTTTTGAGTATCATTCCAAGCACCTGAAAAATATCTAACCAATTCTTCCTTAGCTTGATCATTAATTTTTTGTTTTAGTATACCACCAAATCCTAGATCACTAGCATCTGTTTCAACTATAATTTTAGCATTTGGTTGAGGAATATTTAAACATGGTAAATATTTGATTTTTTGCTTAATTTGTTTAACAACATTTGTATGTTCTTGAGTCCAAGGCTCAGGATTCTTCTTGAGTCTTTTATATAAGGGTTTACATATTGTCCCTAGATTTTGAAAGAAATCATGAACATAGTTTAAGCATCCTAAAAATCTTTGAAGTTGTGTTTTGTCTTTGATTTCGTCAGGAAATTTATTTGCAAATTCTAAACTTCTTTGAATAGGTCTAATGGTTCCATTAATAATTTCATGTCCTAAAAATCTAATTTGTGTTTGAAATAAACTCATTTTAGAAGCCGACACAACTAATCCATTTTTATGAATTAGTTCATAAAATATATTTAAATGCTTAAAATGTTGATCAATGGATTTTGAAAAGATTAAAACATCATCTATATATACAATAGCAAAGTTACTTATAGGAATTATAATGTCATTCATGATATTCTGGAATTCTGAAGGAGCATTTTTAAGCCCGAAAGGCATAACATTCCATTCATAATGTCCAAAAGGAACATTAAACCCAGTTTTGTATTTATCTTGTTCATGAATTTGTATTTGCCAAAATCCGGATTTCATGTCAAATTTTGAAAAAATATTTGAATCATGTAATCTTTTTAATAAATCTCTTTTGTTGGGTATTGGATATCTTATCCATTCTAAGACTTTGTTTAATGGTTTGTAATTAATTACTAGTCTTGGGGCACCTCTTTCAAGTTCAGCGGCATTCATCACATAAAAAGCTGAACATGACCAAGGAGATTTAGATGTTCTTATAAGTTTTTTATTTAATAATTCTTGAATTTCTTTTTTACAATATTCTTGTAATTCTGCAGTCATATGAATAGCTCTTGATTTTGAAGGTATATCTTTTTCATTAAAATCTTTTATATATGGTAATCTAACAATATGTTGCTTTCTATCCCAGAAAGCATTTGGGATATTAGAGCAAACATTTTTTTCAAATTTTTCTTTTAGTTGTTTAATTTTATTTTGAGTAATTTTTTCTTGTATTTGATTAGGAATTCTTAATATACTGATTTCATTTATTAAATAGTTTGCTTGATTAATTTTATTATTCAAGTTATTAAGTTCTGTAAAAGCAATTGGTTTGGTGAACTTGAAAACTATTTCTTTGTCTAAAACTTTAGTACTAATTCCGGTTTCGTCAATTGTAATAGGATAAAGTTGATTAAGAAATGGTGTTCCTAATATTAAAGTAGAGGTTAAAGTTTTTGAAAGAACGAGAGAGGTTTTATAACAAAAATCATTGTTACATATGTGAACATTTGTAACTTTGTATTTAATATTTAAAGATGATCCATCGGCAGTAGAAGCTCGATTAGTAGTTTTTTCATAATATTTGGTTGGAATAATCCCTTCTTGGATGCAATTTATATCAGCACCACTATCCATTAATGCCAGAACTGTTATTTTAAATTCATTTGCTATACAAAGATGTATGTAAGTATTCCATCTTTGATATGATATGACTTTTGGTATTTTATTTTGACTTTTATTAATTTTGTTGATATTATTAGTATCTATTTTAGTGTCAATTTCTTTTTGTTTTTCAACTTTAATTAATCTATCTTTTATTAATCTTATATCTGTTTTGACCATTTTAAGTTCTTCTTGTAAATCTTGAATTGTACTCGTAGTTTTTGGTTTTGAAAATCTTTGATAAATTTCTTGAAGATTAAAAGGATTGTTATTATAATTGGTTGTTATTGTTGTTGATTCAATCTCTTTATTGTAATTAATAAATTTATTCATTAACTGAGTTTTTATAGTTTTATCTTGAACCTGATCTATTAATTCTAAAAAATCTCTATCTTTATCTGTGATGACATTTATTTTATTACAAGTACAGTTTCCTATACATTCACATTCTGATTCATTATCAGTTTCATCGGTTGAATAGTTTTGTAAAATCTTTAAATCATTGTTATCGTAATCTGATAAGCTTGATTCAGAACTCTCATAATCATTTAAAAATAATTTACTTATTTGGATTTTTAATTGATCGGAAACATCTAATTCATTTATAGTCTTCTTAACATAACAATTTTTTGCCATATGACCAGTTTTTCCACATTTATAACAAATAATAATATCTTTTTGATTACCTTTAAATTTTTGTTTGTTATTAAATTTTTTATAATTTTTCTTCTTATTAGTATACCCTTCTGTTTTGTTAGGTTTAGAAACATATTTTTTATTTGGAAAACGTCTCTTGTAAAATTGTTTCTTAGGTTTAGAAGAAGAAGGTTTAGAAATTGGTTGATAACCATATTGTTGACAAAAATCTCCTAATTCATTTTTACTAGTGATTTTATCCTTTTTGAGTTTAGCTTTTAATTTTAAATCTGAGCATATTGATAATCCTTCTTTATTAACATAACTAATTATTTCTCCATAGGTAAGATCTTTATAAGGAATTTGATTATTATATTTTTCTCTTAAATTATTTCTAATTTTTTCGGCAAATAGGTTAGGTAACCCTGCAATGAATCTTTCTTTCCAATATGCTTCTTTACAATCTGTTCTTAACATAACTTTTGTTAAAAACATATCTTTATACCATCTGAAATCTTGAAGTTTTCTACAAGTTAAATTGAGTAATATTTCAGCACTTTTTTCTTGAAGTAATGTTGGATCTCCTATATAATTTTTTATTATTGCATAAATGAGAGTTGGAATAATGTCATCTTCTTGAGTAGTAACAGTCTCATTATTTTCTTGTTTTATAATTACCTTTTTTGCACTAAGTATATGAGTTCTTTCTTCATTAGTAACGTATGAATCCCACCATCCTTTTAAATTACCAGTAAATCCAGAGGTTAATAATTCAGCTATTTTCTTTTGGTTATTTCCTTTTATTAAGTAAGCATTAGAAGCCATATTCATTTCTTGAAGTGTATTTAAGATTTGATGTTCAGAAAATCCATCTATGTTCCATTCATAAACAGATGTTCCATCATAAGCACTTCTTTGTAAAGTGAATTCCTTTTCTTCATATTGTATATCTGGAAAACTAGGTCTTGGGTAGTAGTTTAAAGTAGTGGGTCTGTTGTAGGTATTTGTATTTGTATTTCTAAGTTTGTTAACATTTATTAAGAATTGTTCTTGTAATTGAGAAATTTTTACATCATTATCTGTAGAGTCTTCTTCAGATTCATCAGTTTGATTAATTACATTAATTTTTATATCACTTAATTTTTGTTCTAACTTATTAACTAATTTTTTGTTGTATCCTAAATTAATTGTTGAATCAATTTGTTGTGGTGTAAAAATGGGTTTTTCTTCATAATATTTTATTGTATTACTGTTTTCAGTTTTGTTACTTTCTGTCTTATTATTATTACTTTCAATTCTATTAAGTTGTTGACTCATAGTATTAAGGATTTCATTTGTATAATTATTTTGATATATGGTTTGTTTGGTTATATCTTCTTTATTCATCTTTTCATTAATTGCGGTAAATGGTGTAGCTAAATATTTATTTTGAATTAATATTTTGGTTTTTGGAGGATGAATAGCGGTTATTTTTTCTTCTGTAATTAGGTCTACATATTCTTGAGTTATTTTTGGAGATTCGTAAACATTTAAAAAAGGATATGATATATTGTTTTGTTTGCAATATATTTCGTACCATTCAAAAAATGTTAAATGAATATTATTTTGATTTATATAAGTTCTCCATTCTAATTGATGTATAAATTCTTTTTTACTATCATTAATAGTATTATAATAATATTCTCTTTTTTCTTCATTATGATTTGCATAAAATTCATTTTTAAGATATTCCATGTTGATGTATGATTCAGTCATTTATTAATGGATTAATTCTTTTAATATTTCAATTGTTAGAATTAAGTTATCACGAAGACGATGATTTAATAAAATTTCTTCGAAAAGTGGTGAGTTATCCCAGTAAGATGATGAGGCATCAGTAATTTTATTAGTTCTAATTTCTTCAGTAATTTCAAGTTCGAGCCTTTCTATAATATTATTAAATTGTTTTATTCTGTTTCTTCTTTCTTTTATACATCGTTTAATATTGTTAGAATATGAACTCATTTTAGTGAATTTGGTTTTTTAAACTTTTTAATCTTTTTATTAGTATTGTATGAGCAGTTTTTTGTATATTTAAAACTCGAATATGATTAAATCTGCTAAAAACATTTTCTCCAGTAATAATTTCGTAATTTAGAATTTTTATTCTATGATCAACTTGTTTAATACTTGAAATTGTATCTTTTATTTCTAATTTAAGCTTTTCTGAATAATGACTCATGTTAACAAATAACTAATTCAGATCTAGCTTGATTAATCCATGAGATATGTAATCTAATTCTATCAATTATATGATTATTTCTTACTGTGAGATTTGCTAGTTGTACCCATTGGACATTTGTTAAGTCTTTAGGTTGTTCCCATTGAATATTTTTTTGATCTTTAGAGGATGATATTATTTGTTGAAATTCTTGTTCAATTTCTATTAATTCTAATCTATAGTCATGAATAATTTTCCAATATGATTTTATTTCTGTTATTTTTGTGATATTAGAATTACATAAAACTTGAGTCTTATTACTCATATTTGATTTCTTAAATTATTAATTTCTGTTATAAAATCTGATTGAGTTGGACTATATCCTTCAGACTCACTTTGTTTATCTTCATTATAAATGGGTTGTGGAATATTTTGATTAAAATCTACATATCTTAAAGACTTTGATTTTTTAATAGAAGGATTTCTTAAGTCTATAGTACTACTAGTTGAACCGGTAGATAATCTTGAAGAAATGATTGGAATATTTTCAAAACTTATTTGTACAGAACCATCTTCGTGTTCTATAACACTAGATGCTCTATTAGATTCTCCTATGGGTTTGGGTATATTAATATCTTGTAGGTTCCAATTACAAGATTGACTTATTTCATTCCATTTGAGACGTTTTGGGATTTGAACCTTGGTATGTTGTGGATTGGATTCAAAAATTATTGTTTCATTTTTAGGACTAACTATTTTGGATTTAGGTTCTATTGTTGAAGACATAGTTTTATAGCAAACTCTATATATAATTGCAATAGCCTTTGTTTCTTCTTTGAACTCTAAATTTCTTGTTTTAATTGTTAAAACTAGAGTATCAAGAATATTTGGGTCAAATAAACCTACTGAAAAATTTGGATAACAATTAAAATATATAGGACCATTTGAAATATTAGTTTCTGCCATAGCTAATATTGAATTTTGGAAATTAGTATGTCTAGCATCCCTTAATATTAATAGAACTGGAGCATCTATACCTAATCTAAATAATGGTTTAACAGCTACTTGAACAAGCCCAACATGTAAATATTTGTATTTATTTCTATGTTGAATTATAGCAGATTTGGATAATAAATGTAAATTATCATAATCTTTATTAATAGATATAGTTTGTTCAGATGCTTTGATTGAATACCCTTGTAGGAAGTCAAAATTTCCAATCTTATAAATAGTATTAAAATCTTGTTTTGGAATTGTCCAATTTGATAAATTTTGTTCGATATCAGAGATATGAATTTCCATAGAATTCATATGTAGATCAGTTTCTTCAATATTTTCTTTATCAGGATTATGTTTTTTAGAAAATAAATTCATCATTTTATTTGTAATCATAATTTGTAATTTTAAAAGTAGTATGATTCGAAAGAAATTAATTTTTTCTAATGATTTTTTAAATAGACAACGAAGAATACCTACAGTGCTTTATTGTTGTGGTCCGGCTGGGCGTCTTACAGACCTTGCTGCGCCACTTACACTAATCCAACCAACAATAATGACTAACACTGACAATAATAGATCTTCTATCGTTATTATTTTGAAATCATTAAAAGATTTAATATTCTTTAAAATCATAACTGCTTGAAAAATTATTTCTTTATGGAAACAAATATCAGACTTCATTATATATATATATATATATATATATATATATATATATATAAAAGCTAGAGACAAAATAGTTATCACAGTGTTCATAATTTGTCTATTTTATATATGATATATTATCTATACATTTTCAGTTTTATCCATATACTAGGTATATACTTAAACAGTTAAACTAGTATATACTTAAACCTTGATAAATTTCGATATGTGGAGATGTGTTATGATTTGGTTGGTTAGCGAATATCATTACCAAAAATGTTAATCAAATTCGTAATATATTGTTTACATATTTAGATTGTGCATTTAACTAAAAATATGAATTTTAGTTTTTATGGTCCATTAATATAATATAATTCAATTAATGCCGAATGAAGCGGTTCTCCCGAACCATTCAGGTAGATGACCGGGCTTCTCGGGTTCCTTTGGGTTGACCACTATCCCCCCCCCCCCCCCCCCCCCCTCCCCCCCTTTCGGGTTAGGGGTCAGTTTCTTCAACTCGACCTCACTCACACATTTTTTTATGGCTTGGTAAAAAGGAGTAGGGGGAGAAAAATATTGATTTGTTTGGGATAGGCTATAGTAGGTTTTCGACTTTTCGGATAAGAAAGAGAAAATGAGGAAAAATTGATATATCGCTATGGGTAAAAGAAACAGACACCCGGTACCATGATCTAACAAGAAATCATTATTTTATGTATTCAGTCTACTTCAATAATGCACAAGTATTTGAAAAATTCAAAGTGAAAAAATCAAAAATGTCTAGAGCAGACGAACAACTCATGAGTTACTTGGGAAAAAAAAGTAATCCTTTTCATGTATAAACGACATTGACTAAGTTATTCAAAATTGACAAAATGGTGATTATAAAAATAAGGATTTTGATAACAATAGTTCTTAGAGCTGTAAATAAAAATAAAATATATTAATTTTTAGTTTTTAAAAAATAGTATTCTTGTTTCATGTATGAAAAGTTAAAAACTAAATAAAAGGTAACAATAAAATGTATAAAAAGTTAATTATGAAGACATGAGTTATGAGTTTTATTTACAAAAAATGAAATTATCATTTATATTCTTAACTACAGCCCTTAGAGTAGTTGTTATAATTATTCTAAAAATAAATATCCAATAAGTACGAGACTGTCACTGATAAATAGATAGATAAGAGAGTAACGAGGTAAGTCAGTAAACTATTATCTCTAATTAAAAAATAAAAATTACAATTTCCTTTTTTTAATTATCTAAAGTCCAATTAATATTATTTATTATATTCTTTAGTTTCCAGTGTTTATAATTTTTTGAAGTCACTGAAATCAATTCAAGTGTTTATTAACTTGTTAAATTCAGCTATTCAAGATTTCTTGATTGTTATTTTTATAATATTTTCTTAATTATATTTGCAATAGATCAACTCATCAATCCAATAGGACTTGTTAAGATTTAAGACCCATCCTAGTTTCAAGTTTTCAACTAGTTTAAGTTATGGCCCAACCCACCCATTTTAGCCCTTTTAAATTGTTATAAACTCACTGGACTTGTAATAAAACCCTTTTACTTGCTATAAAATAGATCACTATTTGCAAACAAGATATATAGAAACCCAGCCTAAATTCATCTATGCAACTACGGAAGTGAACATGCTAGTTGTACTTGGTAATTGGTAACTACATCAAAGTGACCATAAGTATGTATATCTTATCTTATATCTAATAAAAGAGTGATCGAAAATAAATTACATAATATTTTAATGTATCTTGAAAAATATCATAATTATATCAATTTTTTTAAAAACAATACGAGATATATATCGGATGTGTTTAGTAGAAGTAGATGGTGGTTGAAACTAGAACTGCATAGTATAAACTGACAAAAAAAATATGAAAAAATGATTAAAGAAAGAGGAATTGTAAAGTAAGTAGAAGTGGACATTTTCGTTATTTTATAAATAAAAGACTTTCAACTAGTTTTCAAATGTTTATTTTAAGAGTTTTAAGTTCTTGGAGATTTTTATTTAAGTGAATATGTCGTTCTGCCAATAGTACCTCCATATTACGCTGTAAAACCGCCGACTTTATTCGAACAAAGCTTGTAGCAAAGACTACCGGCTTTCACAGTCTGGGTATAAAACACATACTAATGTAAGAAATGACCACAATTCATGGGGTGCTACTAGGGGTGTAATCGAACCGAGCCGAGCCGAGTTCTGCCAAGCTCGAGCTCGACTTGAGTCACAATACTCGAGCTCGAAACTCGACTCGAGCTCGACCGAGCCTTGGTTTTCAAGCTTGAGCTCGAACTCGATAAGGTAATCGATACACTCGAGCTCGACTCGCTTAAATTCAAGATGTAATTTTGCTAAACAATAATCCATATCTTACAGCAGCAAATTATAGCTTCATCACTCTCAAACTTTGACCTTAGTATACAAAATCCAAACCAAGAATGCTTAAACCCATGTTACATGTTTTTATCGCAATAATTTCATAAAAAATGTGTGATAACAAACTAGCATAAACACCTTGACCCTAATAATAACTTTTATTCTCACAATTTCATCATCAAAATGGGAAGAAAACACCAGTAGAAAGAAGAATGCTTTATAACCCATATAAAAAATAAACAAAACTAAACAAATACATGACCTGTACGAAACAAAAGTAGCAAGAATTAAAGCTGAAATTAATCTTAAAGTAACGAGATTTGCAAGATTTCGAAGCATGGGTCGTCCTCACCAGTGGCGGAACCAGAATTTTTTTTGACCGGTAGCACCATATAATGCGAAAATAAAATTAAATAAAATTGAGGTTGTGGTTCGGGTTTTTTCTCAGGTTTCCGGTTAATTGGGTCGGATTAACGAGATTTCGGCTGTTATCATGGTATTTTAGGGTCAAAATTTAAAACAAAACTCACTTTATATGAAGTCATGTTAACTAAAATGCTATTTTAAAGGTATAAATTGAAAGATAAAACTATTTTTTATCAAATTTTTTTTAAAACTTCCATTTTTCCTTTGATTTTGGTGGCATCTCCGGTGCACTCCGAAAATTTACCGGTAGCACCGCCTCAAAAAGTCAAAAATTAACACTACGAACCGTCAAAATACCGGTGTCCCGTGCCCCCCCATTGTACATGGGTCCGCCCCTAGTCCTCACAGCGATGGTTTGACCGTCTGCAGCTTTGCAATCCATGAGAGGTAGTCGGTAACGGTAAACGTTCAAGAGGAAGAAGAAAGAGACTAACAAAAGAGTTGGAGACGATGGAAGAGAAAGATGAAGATGAAATTATGCAGTGTCGGCGGAGGTTTGAAATGGAGATGAAAAGCCAATTTAGAAATGAAACTAGGGTTTTAAATTTCTCAAATACTGTGCGTTCGAATGTGTGTATATATTATATATAATATAATATATATTAAATATTATATATCGTATATTATATATATATATATATATATATATATATATATTACATAATGGCATAACTGTAAATTGGTGTAAGTTCGATTAGGCTCGCGAGCCTCACGAGCTGGGTATTTTAGACATCGAACTCGACTCGATACACCACTCGAGTAGCTCGAGCTTGAGCTTGACTCGGTTTACATCGAGTCGATTTCGAACAGTTTTCGAGTCGATCCCGAGTATCTCACGAGTTGTCTCGGCTCGATTACACCCCTAGGTGGTGAGTTGAATCCTAAGAACGTAATTTAACCATAATTAACAATAAATAAATTTGTCCTCAACTATAATTACGTCAATTACTGTTCATAATAAATTTTGCTAACCTAGCTGCCACCACTTAAATATTATATACCAAATTTCGTGGCATTAATCAACATGTAATATGGGAATGATTTGTACATGTTAGTAATACACAACAATCATGATATTATTTAAACAATTTTTAGTATTTATATGTTTTAAGAGTTTTATTATCCAGAAACATATTTCGTCTAGTTTAGCACCATGTACGACACTAAAATCGACAATGCAATCCTAAGTTCACATGGACTGCAAACCGTTGGACTGAAGGTTTAAGGTTTTGGTCTACACATTGTTGGCATCTTCTACTATGGTCCCTAACACCTCATATATCTCATGCACATGTCTTCTCTTTATGCACATGCATCATGATCACATCATCTACATTATAATATCTTCATGATTACCCACCACCTGTAACATATTTTTAATGCTTGGATACATAATAATAGAAAGTAACGGATCATTGTTTTTCACCACCCGCTTTATATTTTGTTCACTCTAATATTTTTTATTTTATTTTACTTTATCAAACCAAACACTCCTACATAATAGTATTGAACCATTCAAACGTTTCTTCTAATACATCAAACAAATTTTAGTGTTGACTAGTAATGTGGACTTAAGAAGTTAATAATATCTACATATTTAAAATATTTATGTTAAATAATTTCACAATGTTTACTTAATTGTTGTATCAAAATTTAATAAAACAAAGCCCAAATGGAAATCATAAAGGCTAGTTAAGTTATGGCATACATGTAGGCATGTAGCCCAAACTAATCCTTGAGAAGGGCCCAAGTCTAAATTTGGGAAATGGTGGTGGTTAATTGGTTATTTTCCAATTACATATTCTTAAATTATTATATGTTTATTTATTTTTCTATTAATTAGACTATCTCATACGCATAAACATACATATACATATGTAGTATATTAGTTTAGAAACACATGTATTATCCTTATCTTAGTATATGTTATGTATCGATTATATGTTCGGAAACAGTATTTAAGCTGGTTAAAATAAGATTTATATAGTTATGGAAAACTGAAATTTAAAAATTTTTATTTGCTCCACCTCCAAAGTAGGATTAAAGTAAATAGAAGCGAGCATGATTTGGCTAGTTGATTATGTTATTAACCAAAAAAATTTATTTGAGTGATTGAGCCTAAAAAAACTTTATTTATTTCATTTTTTGGCTACACTTTTAGGCTTGGGCTTTATTTGTTTTCTAAAATAAAGTCTTATTAAAAAAAATATCTACGGACAAACATATCAACGTTTGTAATAAGTTTGTTTTTTTAAGAAAATTCTACGTGTGGACGAACTCTTTTAATAAGTTCGCTTGCTTCTTCGCAGAGACAACACATTTTTTCGTCTTACTTTTGTTATCCTATGAAGCTAAAATACACATATTTTCTTCGCAAACTTTTACAAATTTAAGATCTTCTAAATCACGTGTTCTCTTAAGAACATAAAATGAGAAATAAGACATCTATGTCTTGAAAGAAACAAAAACTTAGATTAACAAAGTGTTGTTCTGATATTTGTATTTTTTTTTAATAAAAAGTGGTTAAATTATTTATGCTTCTTATTTACCGAATAAACTATTTAATGAAAAAAAATGTAAGATATATTAGAATTTATAGAAGTATATAATTTATTTTATTTATTATCTATTAAATAATGATGCTGATTTACATGTATAAGCATTGTAAAGTGTTTAAAAATAAATATATAATACAAAACAATATTTTAAAATATTCGAACTTTCTTTGTCAACACTTTTTATCATTTTGTGTCGAGGTTAAATTACTTTTTAGGTGGATTTAAATTTTATTTTGAAAAACCAAAAAGTATTTTTGGACGTTTTAGGTTTTTTATTTTGAGAAAAACATATTTTATTTGTGTTGGAATTTTTGTAATATGCAGTCACTCGAATTTCTATTTATTTTATTATATACATTTATATTTTTTTTAAACAACTCGATATTTTTCTTTTCAGATTATTTGGTGTATTTATTTGTAAGTTGGGCTGGACCATTGTGATTTTGTGTCATGTTGGGCCGGACCTTATTATAAGCTAATAGAAGAGTGGTGAGAATATCAGGTTGTATATTAGAGATGGGCAAAATCGGTCCTGGACCGGTTCTGGACCACAGCCGGTCCGGACCTAGTCGGTCCCGGACCGGTCCAGTCCTCGGCGGACCGGTTTTCGCGTAAGACCATTTCGATAAATTCGGTCTTCGGGCGGTCCTAGACCACTTCCGGACCGGTCCGTTTTTCGTTCGGGTATTTTCCGGTTCGGTTTAGACATTTCCGGGTTTTTTTAGTTTCGGTTTAAAATACTCCGGTTTTCGGTTCGTTTTTTTGTTTGAAAAAAAAAGTGACTTGTTAATTTAAAAAAAAATTGCAAGTTATAAACTATAAAGTATAAACATATATAATTGCAAGTTAATAAAAACATATAAATAACATTGCGATACAATTACGAAATAAAATTACATATTGTTGAAACTTGAATTATTTTTTTAACAAGAAAAGGGAACTCTAGCAATGGAGCTTCGGCATTGCCATCACCCCAAGTTAGAGACCCGAAAAATACATATTGTTCGAAAGAAATAACGTCACAAAATATAAAGAGACAACTACTAAAATGGATAGTCGGAATTGAAATTCCAATAGTTGTAACTATCGTCGGTATATGGCACATGCCCATAATAGGCGACTTCGTTCGAGTGGACGTTGGATGATGAACCCGCGTTCATTCTATTTTGAGTGTCGTCAACGTATTCTTCGCCGGGTTCGGGTTCTTCAGTTTCAGCTTCAGTGTTAGTGTTTGATGTTCCCGATGCGAAGTCCCTGTTGTAATCGTCTTCCATAATCGCTTCCTCCAAATTAGTTAAGCCTTCTTCGAGATCTGCATCGTTTTGACATCTTTCCATAGAATCATAGTAGTCCTTAAGCATCACGGCCATTTGCACCGACTCGGCCTTCAACATACACCGTCGTGCACTTAAAATCCTGCCACTAAGAGAAAAACAACATTCCGAAGCTACGCTACTAGCTTGGACGGTTAGTACGTCCCTAGCCATACGGGCTAGGATCTTAAATTGACCAACGTTTTCTCTTTTTGCCACCATTTTAATACATCAAATTGTGCAAAATCTTCGGGGTCAATATAATTAGTGTAATCAGTTTCTTTATATATGGAAAGTTCGTCTAAAGACGATTGAACTCGTGTACATTTCGATTGAGATATATTATGAAACCAAGACGTTCCAATGCTAAAAGGATTGTTTGGCCGAGTAGCCGATGTTTGTGAAGTCGAAGACCTCGGGGTGGAAGCAACTTCTCCCCGTGGTGCACATTCATTATCATAAATAGTATATAAGTGTTTAACACAATTTTCAAATTTTGATATACTTGTCGTAATCTCATCTGAAGATTGACCCAATGCTTCCCCGATAGAAGTTAAAGATTCCGAAACACCCTTAAAATTAACAAGAGAGTTTAATGCCGAAGCAATCAAAAAAATTGTTGGAAACTCTTTAAAATATTTTATAAGAATTTCACACATTTCGTTGGTAATCATATCCCACCTTTGATCCAAAGAACCAAAAGCCTTTAATGTTCTCAAATTTTCACAAACACCTATCATAGCGGAGTGAGATGATGGAAAATATGTTTGTGATAGCATCATTGTGGCTTGATACAAAACTCCCAAACCGATGTGTAATTCTTCTAAAATATTCCAATCAGTTTCCGTAAGTACTTCATATAATTGGGGTAGGTGTATATTCGGTAAGTAAATCCTTATTTTGTATCAAACGCCCTATCATTTTATAAGTCGAGTTTCATCTTACGGGCATATCTATGAGAGGTCTCAAACATCTTCTTCTTTTTGTTTTACAAAAATGCTCATATTTTTCGAACGCGATGGGTCCGCTTTTAAAAATTGTCTCATTTAATCTTCTAAATTTCAAAAGACAAGTTTCCATAGACTCCAAACCTTTTTGGACCGCGAGGTTGAAAATATGACAACAACAACGTACATGCAAAAATTCTCCGTCACATATTGGGTTTAAAACTCGTTTCAATCATCCCATAACGTTTGTATTGTTGCTTGCATTATCTAGGGTGATTGAAAGTATTTTTTCTTTAATTCCAAAACCGTTAAAAATTCTTAATAAAATATCGTAAATTTGTTCACCTCCATGCGGGTGAGGAAAGTTTTCAAAAGCAATAATACGTTTTTGCATAAGCCATGTTTTAGGGTCTATCCAATGTATCGTAACACAAATAAATGAATAATGGGTTGTATGTGGAGCGGTCCAAATGTCGGTAGTTATGGAAACTCTACCATCGAATCTAGTAAATAATTCTTTTAAGTCTTGATATATTATTTTCCATTTTGCCATAGCTCTACGTTTAAGAGTTTTTCGACTTACAGAGGAATAATGAGGTTGTAAAGCTCTTTTGATAAAATTTGTGACTCTTGGGTGGGAGAAGAAGTCAAATGGTAATACTTCTTGTATTGTTAACTGCATGCTTAATTTTTGAGCTAAAGCGGTATCGAAACGCCATGTTTGACCATCAACTTGAGTTTGACTCTCAACCGCAGCAGCTTGTCGCGCCAAGCATTTAGTCTAATTTTTTAAAGTTTATATTAGAATAAACTAAGTTCAAGTAATGTAAACTATATTTAACTAAGGTCATGTATTTAATTCAAGTACTAAACTATATTTAACTAAGGTCATGTATTTAATTCAAGTACTAAACTATATTTAACTAAGTTCATGCATTTAATTCAAGTACTAAACTATATTTAACTAAAGTCATGTATTTAATTCAAGTACTAAACTATATTTAACTAAGTTCATGTATTTAATTCAAGTACTAAACTATATTTAACTAAGTTCATGTATTTAATTCAAGTATTAAACTATAGTTATTGATTCTAAAGTAATACGTTTGACTACCAAGTAAAGAGTGGCCAGACAGGTCAGTCGGGGGGCAGGGTTCTTTCGGTTTAAAACCTTTCGGAAATCCAACAACCACAAGCCGATCGTGACTATTCTAGACACCACTCTCCGGGTTATATCTACTAGTATTACGATTAGAATGAATAACTAAGTTATGAATAACTAGAATTACATACCTTAACCATAAATATAAAAAACCTAGTTTTGTATAAACTAAACATAAATATAAAAAAACTAGTATTAAATAAACTAAACTTAAATATAAAAAACTAGTATTAAATAAACTAAACTTAAATATATAAAAACTAGTATTAAATAAACTAAACTTAAATATAAAAAAACTAGTATTAAATAAACTAAACTTAAATATATAAAAACTAGTATTTAAATAAACTAAACTTAAATATAAAAAAGAATACTTACTAAATTCCGAGCGAGAGAAGAATTAGAGCCGGATAAGATTCCTCCACAATGCGTACACTTCGCATATTTTTTGTTATTTTGTTTGAGTTGTACAAAATCCTTCCAAATTTCCGCAACTCGATTTGTTTTTGGAACTTCTTCGTACCGGAGATTTATATTGAAATTACTTCGACCCGCGTTCAAATTGCTAGATCCTTCACCCTCCATTTTTTATAATCTTGAAGCAAATTGAAATATTATAAGCAAATCCTTGAAGGCTTCAAATATAAACTTGAAATGTAAACTTGAGAGAAAGAGAGAATGAGAGGTGCAAGAAAAATGGTCTTCAAATGGGGTTTTTATAGGAGGAATTGGAAGAAACAAAAAAAAATGAAAAAGTAGCCGTTGGGACCGGTTTGGACCGAAAAATATAGCCGTTGAAGTTCAAAAAAGACCGTTGAGCATTTGGACCGAGTTTGGACCGGTTCGGTTCGAACCGGTTCACGGACCGTTTTGGACCTGTTCGGCTTTTGGACCAGCTTGGACCGTTTCTCTCTCTTTCGGTCTTGGACCGGTTCGGTTCGGCCGGTTTTCGTTGGACCGGTCCGGTCGGTCCTCGGGGCCCATGTCTATTGTATATTCCAAATAAATTGTAATGATTAAATACATACATATACATACATAAATAAATAATAGTATTTTTAGGTCTAGTTGAGAAACTATGAGAAATAAACTTTATCATAAATTAATGAAAAAGAAAAATTGTTGATTTGTAACAAAGTATGAGGGGATGTTTATAGAACTAGAACATTGTAACCACTATAAGGTGGTGTTTGTTTTATAAAAGGAAAACAAATTAGTCCGGTTGTCAAAGGTAGTGATATTTTATCCACTTCTAACATAAATAAAAATAGGAGAATGATAATCTAAGTCTTTTGTGTTGTAAATTAGAATAAAATTGATAATTTCACTTTTTAAAAATTATAATCATAACTCATGTTTTCATAATTAACCTTTTATATTTTTCATAAATACCTTTTAATTAGTTTTCAACTTTCTATAGATTAAACAAGATTAACATTTTTAAAAACTAAAATTTTATTTTATTTTATTTTTATCCACGCTAAAAATTATTGTTATCAAAATCCATAAAGATTAGCACTTTAAATCACTTTAGTCTAATCATAAGTTATAAATAAAGTCATAGAGTAAGGTTCAAATGAAAATGATAAATTAAATGAGAATGGGAGACTCAATCTCAACCGTTCATTTTGTAAGTGGAATTCATGGATGGAAAGCGTGGGGAAATCGAGTGTAGCAGAGTGCATGTGAGGAATTCATGGGTGGACAATGACATTTAAATAGAGGGGATTGGACGGCTGAGATTTAGTCTCCAATTCTCATTTAATTTAAGATTCTCATTTAAATCTCCCACTAAAGTAATAAACTGATTTAAATGACCGCCCGTTTGTAAACATTTTTTATATATAAATAATTATATAGAAAAACAAACAAAGCGTAAAATCTCTAACTTAATATGTTATCAATTTGTAATTTAAAAGACCCGACATATTTATTCACTATTGCACTAATTGCAAATTCGCTAGAATAACATTATACACAACATTGCAGTTTGAGAAGATTATTATTTCGAGAATCACGAGAACCAACCATAGTTATTTATATGGTAAGTAAAGTTTATAGATGGAGACTTGGAGAGTGTTGGGGTATAAAGAGTGACAAGGTGCCTAAAATGAATTTATGGGTGTGTGATAAAATTAAAAAAGAGGAATTAGATAGCTAAGATTGATTCCGCGGTTTTAGCAATAATAATGATTTTCAAATAAATTTTTCCATATATATACAATGAATTTTTTCACACACACACACACACACACACACATATATATATATATATATATATATATATATATATATATATATATAGAGAGAGAGAGAGAGAGAGAGATAGATTGGATCTATAAAAAATCATGACTTACCAAATAACCTAAATAATCAATCTGGACTATTAGATCATCAAAATCAATTGATTAGAAAGTTATATATGATAATTGAATGTACGAGGGGCAAATATGGAAAATCACTCCCTCCTACCCCCCCCCCCCCCCAAAAAAAAAACCACGTCCTTTATCTCTCATTTCAACTGAACAAAAAATGTATTTTTAAAACTTTAAATTATCATAACTATTTAAGTTTTATGAATTTAAACAACAAAATTATATTAATCTTTTAGTTTTTTAATCATCTTTCAATCAAAACCACTTTTTCCATATTTTTCTAAATTTTTTTTTTGAATATGTAACTTGCATTTTAGGTTGCATTGTAGTATTGTGTATTGATTTTGCATTTTAAGTTTGAATATGTAATTTGCATTTTTGGGCCGCATATTCATTAAATAATGTTGGATTTGTATTTTGCATTTTGGAAGAATATGAATGAACTGCATCATCGATATTTTGCATTTTTGATTTTTTGCATTTTGTATTTTAAAATGATCCCAGATAAAAATGTAAAATTTTAAAAAATTGCATTTAAAAAAAAGTTTTAAAAATATACCAAGCCTGGTCTTATTTGATAGAAAATGAAAAACTTAATCTAATGATATAATATATTTGCTAAAATTCTTAAAACGAATGAGTTATGATCATTAAAAGTTAAGTGAAGTATTTTTTAAAAGGTGACTGTAGAGTGGCTGAAAGATGCGCGCGTGAGTTTTTTATTTTTTTATTTTCCAGTTTTGCCCCTAATCAATATGTCATGGGTCATCACCGGGATGGTTTTTTTTTTTTTGAAAAGCAAAGAACTTACTAGGCATAGAGCTTCGGCATTGCCATCACCCAATACCTAGCAAACAATATATTTAAAACCAAAACTAGCGAGATGCTAGAAAGAACAAAGTTCAACCAACAACCAAAAACAAATCAAACAATTACATCCACTGAATAATAACACTATCAGTAAATTAAGACCCTTTCGGAGCATAAGCCCATTTATCCCAAGAAATCATCAAAGCCGGCTTTCTATTTGATAACCAGGTAAGAGAAAGCCTTTGAAGAGCTGGGACGACATCTTCTTCTTTGAACTTCTTTACGTCCATCACATCCGCAAACAGTGTACGGTTTCTTTTCTTCCAGATTAACCACAGTAGGACCATGCAAATCGCTTGCAAAACAGCAACAGATGTTTTTCGAACATTCCCGACACCAAACAAAGATTTAAAATCCTGCAGCGAGGAAAACCGTGTGGAATGAGGGTTCCACCATGCCCATAACTTTCTCCATGCACCAGTCACCGGGATGGTTTTTTAGATTCTATGTTTAAGAAAGTTCTATATATATATATATATATATATATATATATAGAGAGAGAGAGAGAGAGAGAGAAGTTCATGCGAGAACCGTTGTTAGCGCGAGAAACACGAGAACCAATCTGAGCCGTTCAATTCCCCCTACTTCAATGTCATTGCCCACTCATGAATTCCTCACATGCACTCTGCCACACTCTATCCCTCCACGCTCACCATCTATGATCTTCCCATATCTAAGGAACGACTGATATTGGTTCTTGAATGAACCCTCCCCAATATATATATATATATATATATATAGAGAGAGAGAGAGAGAGAGAGGAGGGTTTAAACAAAAACTGTTTTTTACGCAAGAAGTGCAAGAACTAATCTTGGCTTTTGATTAAAAATAGACCAATGACTAATAATTGTAAGAGCTCATTATGACTCATTAATTTGCTAATTAATGAGTGATTAATAGTTCATTAGTGATACATTAATTAGGGGTATTTTAAAAAATCATGTGTTGCTCATTAACTACGGTCCATCCAGACGCAATTCATAGTTGGGTAATATATAAATGATCAAAATAACCCTATTAATATTAATGATGTTACAAACAGTTCTCGCATAAAAAACAGTCATCATTTAAACTTTTTCAATATATATATATATATATATATATATATATATATATATATATATATATATATATATATATATATATATATACATATATATACACACACACACCACGAGAACCCATCTTATCCATTTATTTGATAATTGGAAATCATAGATGACAAGAGTTGAGGGGATAACGTATGGCAAGATGCATTGGATGAATTAATAGGTGGTGATAGAATTGAAAAAAGAAGAATTTGACGGCTCAAATTGGTTCTTGCAGTATTCGCAATAAGTATGGTTCTCAAATGAACGTCTCCCATTCATTGAAAATCATTACTATAGCGAGAACCAATCTCGTTTTTCGATTAAATTAAATCAATGACTAATAATGCTAAAAACTCATTAATGAGCCATCATTAATGCTCGTTATTGACATATTAAATTGTGTATTTGGGAAAATCAAGCGTCACTAAATTATAACACATACATCCAGACGCAATTCACGATTTGATAAATATATAAATGAACCAAAATACCTCTAAGAATGAGTTATTAATACTATAACTTACAAGCTATATATTAAAACTTTTTCTAACATCCTGATAGAAGTACAAATATATTTGTGGTGCGTAAGGGTGAGGGTGATGTTCATCCTAAAACTCTGTCTTGTATATCTTTTCCATAATAAAAAAATGATTCTAACATTAAAAGTGATTCTCAAATAAACTTATACATATAATTTTTGTTAAACCACTTATTTATTAGAAGCAATTATGAGTTTTTAAAATTGACAATTTGAGTGTAATAACAAAATAGTAAAAGCACAGACGACAGTGAACCAAGTGTGAATCAAAGTAGGCAAAGTTGACTTGAATGCTAATTAATATTAGGGATGTAAATGAGCCGAACTATTCGTGAGCTACTCGAGCTCGGATCGTTAAAAGCTCGAAACGAGCCGAGCCTAAACGAGCTCGAGCCCGAGCTCGAGCCTATATTAAAGCTCAATTATTAAACGAGCTCGAGCCCGAGCCTTGTATACTGGGCTCGTTTAAGCTCGCGAGCTTAAACGAGCTTTGATATAATATTTATTTTTTTACTTTTTATTTATTACTTTTATAATTATATTAAATACTTTTATACCATTAAATATAAAATAGTTAAAAATTCAAAATTTAAATTGTCATTACATCATTAAATATGCAAAAATTTTAAAATAAATAATAATTTAGAGTTCAAATTGTTTTTTATTTAATATTTAAATAATTTAAACTATTTAAATAAACAAAAAAATAAACGAGCTTTAACGAGCTTTTAACGAGCTTCGTACAACACTTCACGAGCCGAGCTCGAGCCTTAAATCACGAGCTCGAGCTCGAGCTTCTGAAATTCTTAAAGAGTCTGACTCGATTAGTGTATAGCTCGGCTCGGCTCGGCTCGTTTACATCCCTAATTAATATATAGACAAGTACTAGTTTGATGCAAAATATAGCGGACGTATATAATTAACAAAAAATAATACTTTGTGAAATAATAATAATAATAATAATAATGATAATAATAATAATAGTGATGATGATGATAATAATAATAATAGTAATAATATTAAGAAAGAAGAACAACTTTGAGTAGACATCTCAACCCAACACTATAATACCAATTACACCAATGTGATGAAATTGAAGACTACATGTGTGAATACAATTAAAATTTACTTAAAAAACCATTGAGTAGTTAAAAAATTATATAAAAGTAAGGTAGTTTTTGCCTTTTTGGCTTTAACGCCCCTTTTCTTTTTCAATACATGTATCAAAAATATGAATAGATATTAATTTAAAGAATTATGAAAGAAATAAATTTAATGATTTAAGGGAAGAGGACCATGTTACGAAAGCTAAGATGAAAGATGTGTACGAAAGAATAGATTATACCCTATGCTTTTGTGAATGTTTAAAACCCTAATAGGGACAAAATAGTAAATTTCCCTTTTCTTTACCCACATTCAATGCTCATTTCATATAGATAGAATATATTTTTCTTCATTAGAATACCAAATAATCTCAAATTATAAAGAAACATAACGATGTGTTATGTAATGCGTGTGACAGATAATAAATATAAATGGGAGGATGTGCCATTAACAAAACCCTTAAAAATAAATTAATTTGGTTGCAAACAAACAACACTTGTATAAAAACTTATAATAATGTTATGTTTAGGACGAAAATATATAAGCATGCTGCCTATTGTCTTTCTTGGCCCCTCAACCATGTTGCGGCTTCCCCTACCCTCTCTCTCTCTCTCTCTCTCTCTCTCTCTCTCTCTCTCTCTCTCTCTCTCTCTCTCTCGTATGCGTTATCTCTATCTCCCTCACACATACGATATTTAATATCAAAAAATAGAGAAATGGAATACAAAGAAGAGAAAATGAGTGATATGATGCTGATGTATTAGAAAAGATAAGAGAAAAATAAGTTCATACTTCATGCTCCAAATGTTATTTTCATTATTATTAGGGGGACTGATCGAGCTCATCTTGAGCCGTGAGAGTCCTAACTCACTATGTTAAACTGTTAATGCATTAGGCTATGTGCATCAATCTCTTTACTTTTTATAACCACTTTAGTGTTACATCATTTTTCTTTACCATCGTCCTTCAATTCATCCCACTAACTTCTACATCCATCCTCCATTCTCTATTTTTTTTTAAACAAAAAATTAAATAGAGAGAGAAGGGGAAATTGAGCATGAGCAACAATCCGCTCAAACACTCACTTTGAACTTAAGCTGGTGGGGGTGTTGGAAGAAGAGCCGGTCACACATCATCCGATGAAATGGATGCGCCCGGTCTTTATCTTGATCTCTCATCGTGAGTTAAGTGATGATGGTTCCAACCATTGTAAGTCTTACCAACCAATAAATTGATTAAATAAATATTGCTGAACCAACCGTAAAACCATTAACATTTAAGAGAAGGGGTATTGGCACTATCTTTTTTCTTGCCAATCGCATATAGATAGATAGTGACTCATCACTTTGTCTTTTCAACCATATACATGATTATTTCCGAAGATATTTTATATCGCTTTATTATAAGCTATATCTATTGTCATATTATATATGTATACTTCACCGAATTGATATGTCATCGTTAAAGAAGATGATGCCATCATTGAATAACTTTTTCAATCTACGAGTTGGATTTTTAATAGTCTATCGACAAGATATGATTTATACATCTTAATCTATTTTACATACACACCTTGATGTATGCATATTTAAGGTATTATTGTATGATAACTTTGTTTTTTTTTTAACTTTTGATGTATTTACTAAACTTAACTGAATGACTTATGATATATTGTTAGTAGATTAGAGTGTATAAAATAACTTCCCACTCGAATAGTCAGATGCAAGTTTACATTGGATGTTATGGTTTGTAAACCATTGTATTGCTATTTCAGTTGTGTAGATATATCGGTCATACATTGCTTTAGTGTTTAGTTGCTCCTTCTTGAGCCCAATTTTAATAAATTAACATATATATATATATATATATATATATATATATATATATATATATATATATATATATATATATATATATATATATATATATATAGGGGATGGTTCAAACGAAAACTGTTTTTCGTACGAGAACTGCGAGAACCAATCATAGCCGTTGATTTGATAAAATGGAATTCATGGATGTGGAGCGTGAGGGGATCAAGTGTGGCAGGGTGTATGTGAGGAATTCATGGGTAGGTGATGACATTGAAGGAGGGAGAATTGTACGGCTCAGATTGGTTCTCGCGGTTCTCGTACGAAAAACAGTTCTCGTTTGAACTTTTGCCTCTATATATATATATATATATATATATATATATATATATATATATATATATATATATATATATATATGTATATATATATGTGTATATATATATGGGAGGGTTCAAACGGGAACTGCGAGAACCAATATCAGCCGTTCCTTGGATATGGGAAGTTCATGGATGAAGAGCGTGGAAGAGATCAAGTGTGACAGGGTGCATGTGAGGAATTCATGGATGAGCAATGACATTAAAGGAGGGGGAATTGGACGGCTGAGATTGATTCTCGCAGTTCTCGTACGAAAAACAGTTCTCGTTTGAACTTTTACTTTTATATATATATATATATCCTCATATTAAAATCTTTTTACTCATCGCACTACTTATTAGATCATGAAATATGTTAAATCAAAGAGATTAGATGAGATGGATTCCACATGTTACAATTAAGTAGAGAGGAGGATATAGAAAAACATGTTTAGCTCATTAAAATGTGTTCATCTTGTCATGTTTTGCTATTGTACGTATCTAATTTTAAAACTTACCATTTCATATAATGAATTTTCCTAACTTACCATTTTATTTATTCAACCTCACTCCATCTCTCTTCATCACACTCCTCATTAGACCACAACCATCAATAAAAGAAGCAAAAATTTTCAAATGAGTTTGCTTTTTACTCACTTGGAAGCTGTGAATGTGGAGAAACAGTGTGTTGTATGTATGGCTCGATTGATAAAACTTAATCTAAGACCGAACTCATTTCCAGTCAAAATAGAATATTTTAATCTTCAAGATTAAAACTAGATTTGTTTTCTTTTAATTAGAAACTAATTTTGGTATAATTAGAGGTTATGACCTATAATATGGCAGAGTTGAGATGTATCTCTATCTAGGTCCATATCCTCTATATTTAAATTTAGGTTTTATTCTTAAGTTATATGATCAAAAGCCAAAAGTTTTGGGGTCATGACACCCTCCTAAATAATTATCTAGAAATATGAGAAACAAGCCAGGAAACAATAGTAAGACAACATGTGACAAAACTTTATTGCATAGATCAAGCAACATTTCCATAGAAAGATGAACAAAGTATCATGCATTTGGCTTCATTAGCTTTTTATTTTATTTTTTGAACAACAACAAAAAAAAAACTTTGGCCATCACCTTAATTAATCTAGAATCCCAAAAAAAAAATATTAATGACTTCTAGCAAGATACTATAAGAAAAAATTACAAACAATTCACCAATATAAGTTACAAAATATGCAGTCCATTTGGTTTCATTAGCTAACTTCAATATTTAATAATTGCTCATATATTATATGCAATCAAGTCTGTATTAATTTATTAATTAATAATCTATATTATTATCCCAACATTAGAATATTATGTTCATTAAATAATAAGGGCCATAGACTGCCGGTTGATGCCATTAGTCAACACTCCCATGTATTAATTTTTTATTAATATTTTAATTACAACTACACCTCAATTTCAAACACCTTTAAATATACTTAAAACTACATTAAAAGTTAGTTGTAACCCCAACTTAAATTTTTCATGACTTGATTTATAAATTTTAAGGTTCAGATGGCTCGTACCAAAATCGGGTTAGGTGGTGTGACATTGTGATGGGTGATTGTAATTATGTGATGAATTAGAGGTTTACAGCGATAATTAAGTAATAAAAAGTAATGAATGAAAAAACTAACATGTAGTACCGAGACAGTAAGTAATGAGTACGCACCTTGATCTATCATTTAAATACCTAAACTTCTGAAAAACAAAACAAAATTAATTTATTGAATTTTCAATTTTTAAAAGGTTTTTAGTTTACAAGTTATGGCCTTCCCTTGATTTATTGTATTATTAAGTTTTTAGATTTAAATGTATGGTCGAATTCACAATGATCAACAATTGTATCAAATTGATATTTTTATGTTAATTAGTCTTGTTACAAATGTGACCATTGGATATTAGTGATAACTTATGGAATATAAATAAATATATTATATATATATATATATATATATATATATATATATATATATATATATATATATATTATTAAAGATAATATTTTGAACATAATATTATAAAAATAATATGGTGATAATTGGTGCTTTATCGCGCATGATGTAGGATGGAAGGGAAGTATACCCCCAACAATTAAACACATCACATGATGAATTGAAAAGGCCATCAAGGAAAGGGTGAAAACCTTATGTCATATAATGGTGGGTGTGGTCCTCTTAATGTAACATTTGAAAGAAACATATGCAATTAGGAAAATGAATTATATTCCAAAAGATATTTTATGAAAATATTAGTATGAAAATATTAGTTATGGGAATACAAATGTTTAGTTGTAATATGTAGAAAGATTAAATAAAATCTAGAGTGTTCGTAACCGGCATCGTTTTGGGGCATCGTAGCATGGTAGCACGGTGTCGCTACATCACGTATGGGGGGAGATGTGCGTAGTTGTTTGTTCTCTAATTTTTTTCAACATAGATTTATAAATGTAAAATTAGTATGTGGGTATGATGATTAGGTGAGTTGAGTGATGAAAGAGAGTTGATATATCTTCCTACTTTTTATTTCTACTTATCCTCCTACTCATAAGATCAAAACAAGTGTCAAGATTAATGGAGGAGGTGAGGAAAGAGAATTAATGGAATCCACATGTCATCTTATGGTGAATAGGAAGATGAAGTAGGAAGAAAAGGTAGGAAGATATATACTATGGATACTTTAAAGGGCACAAGGTTGGAACCCCAATTAAGTGAATTAACTCAACATGATAGGCTTGTTTCAATTAAGTTGAATACAAGCCAAACCTATCGTTAATTTCGACGTGGTTCCACCACAATTGCAATTCGGGTGTGATAGTGTTATAAGTACGAGACCAATCTGATGATGTAAAGACTAATGAGATACAATATGATTAGTGTGAAAGAGTGATACACTCCTTGCTCTCTAAACACTTAAATGGTGGTCCTCTTTTATTAACAACAGTAGAATTTTCATTAAAACAAGGAGCTAGAACTATAAAAAAAACTTACAATAAGAAATTAAATTCAGAATAAAGATTACAACGTCACTTTTCTCAATCTAACTTCTTTTTTCTACCATTTCTCGAATTAAATCAAAAGATAGAAAGATGTTGAAGAAGCCGAACCAGGAGAGATTAATTCTTTGATCTATACACTCAATTGCACCCTAACTTCGAAAGCAACCAACACATAGAATGTTATCACTTTACTTGAGAGGGTGAGAAAAAATTTCTTTTGGGGAAAAGGGTTGGGTCGGAACACTTCTAAATTCATTCATTGGGTTAAATGGGATCGGGTTCTAAACTCTTTTGGGAATGGAGGGCTAAGTATTGGGAGCCTTCAAGCTGCTAATATTGGGCCTTATAGGGAAATGGTGGTGGAAGTGGTACAATGAGGGCGGGTCTTTTTGGGCTAAAATCATTAGTTGTATTTATGGGTTTAGGGTGGGTGGTTCTTTGGAGGATATGGTGGGGAGGATCGGGATACAGGGGACAGTCTGGGGTGGTATAGTTAGAGTCGGGGAGTTCTTAGAAAATAAAGGTTTGCATTTTAGTTCTTCTTTTGGTAAATCACTTGGGTCGGGTTTGGGAGTTTCTTTGTGGCATGACAGATGGGCGGGTAATTTCAAGTTAAAAGAAAGATTTGGTAGGCTTTATAACTTAGAAAGAAATAAGGATGTGGTGGTCGGAGATAGAGGATATTGGAGGGGGACGATTGGGTGTGGATCTGGGATTGGAGGAGGGAGCCAAGGGGTAGAGAATTAGGGGAACTACAGAGTTTGATTTTGGCGATCTCGCATTGTTTTCCATCTAGGTATAGGCCGGATAGAGGGAGATGGTGGTTGGTACACGATGGGATATTTTCTGTTAAAAAACTTAGAGTTTTGGTGGATGAGATTATTTTAGGAGGGAGACTAGGGGAGATTGAGACTTGGTGGAACAAATATGTACCTAGGAAAGTGAATATTTTTATATGGAGACTTAGGAGGGGAAGAATTCCGGTTAGAGATTATCTTAATCATTTGCAGGTAGATCTTCACACCACTCTTTGTCCTCTGTGTGAGGATGTCGTTGAAGATGTGGAGCATGCGATGTGGAGGTGTCAAAAGGTGGCAAAAATTTGGATGATGGTCGGAAAGTGGTGGGCAAAACAGGAGCTGGTTTCATCACAAATGGTGGATATCTTAAATCAAGAAATCTCGTTATGGCAGGCAGTTTTGTGGTGCTTTATGTATCAGATTTGGACACACCGTAATAACGTAGTATTTCGGGCGTCAAAAGTTGAGTGCGAGGAGCTATTTTTTGAAAGTCAAGTTAAAGCGTTCAATTGGATCGTGGGAAGAAGAGGATTATGCAGATCGGACTGGACGACTTGGTTAGCATTTCCGCAAACCTTACAAATTAAAAAGAAACTTTGTTCGATTTATGTTGTTTATTTGTAGTTTTATATGCTTTGGGCTGTGTCTTGTGCTTTATAGGTGCAGATTGGTGCACCTGGTTTGGTTTAGAAGTTTCTTTTTTGAGGTATAGGGATGAAGTTGTTTTAGGTTCTGGTTGCATGGCTTAGCTGCCATCTGTTTTCTTGGTGTCATGTATTGTACTTTGGTTATATTGGTAATGGTATCTGGTATTGTTTTTCAAAAAAAAAAAAAAACCAACACATAGTGTATATTATTGAAGAAAAGGCTTCAAGCAACCTCTTTTAAAGCCAAACTAAGAACCCCATTTTAGGAATGACTCAATTTTCAAGAGGAGGGGCCTATTAACACCCATCATTTACAAATCTCACAAATAAGTTTATTTGTCACCATTCATAAAATAACTGTGATTATGATTCTACCACAAAGGAACATAGATTGCGGAGGTCACTATTAATTAACACCTCTTCTAATCAAATTTGTCCAACCTCATGACCATCTAATATCTTCAACTCTAGCATCAATTGCAATTCCACGATAATGAAAGAGCTAAGATCCAAATTAACCTTTAATAAGGGGTGGGTCCTCTTAATGTTACATTTAAAAGAAAACCCAAAGAAAATGAAGTATAATCAAAATTTATGAAATTATTCTATAGATTTTAGGCTAATCCACACAAGAGTTATATTTAATGTGGATATTAGATAACTATTTATGTATAAAAATATACGATATTAGTAACCGTAGCAAGATGACAGTGCCAATATTTATTTCTGTGGGAGTGACATTTTCTAATATACTTGATAATAGAACACCGGCTGAGTGGTGACTAGAAGAATTCACAAGGTACTAATAGATACGATGTTTGTTTGTTGTAAGGAAGATGGTTCAAATTTAGTATAATGAAGAAAGAAAAATGACAAACTCTATGTTGATGTGCTCACTAGAAGAATTCATATAGTTTGCAGGACACGGGTAGAGTTATGCCATATTATTATTCAATATTGTTTATTTCAAGCAAAAGATTATCTTTTTTTTTTTTTAAGGCAAATATCATACCATTACATACCAAAACAAATAACTACAGAGTTTCATTGTTTTTGCAAGATGCAAAAACATTACAAAGCCGCAACTAAAAACAAACATTCTATTTGTGATCTAACCCGCTAAACTACTACTATCCAACATCGAACAAACCACGATCCACATACCACACGAACTAACCACGATTATATTTTTGTTTTATAAATTTTTTAACAGCATAATATACACTCCATATAAGAAAACGGGATGCAATCTTGTCGCAAGTTTTTATTATAAAATTTGAGCTGTTATTGAAAGTATTTTGCCACAATATTATTTTGAATAACAAGAAAAGTTTTAATTTCCCTTTAATTTACCATATTGTAACACCCTTATTATGGCTATTATATCACCCCAGTACTTTCACCTATTTTTATACTCCATTAATTACTTTCACCTGGCAATAAAAATTAACATTCAAATATATATATATATATATATAGGAAGAAGTTCCATTGAGAACCATTTTTATTGCGAGAACCGCGAGAACCAATCTGAGCCGTCCAATTCCCCCTTTTTGAATGTCATTGCCCACCCATGAATTCCTCACATACACCCTACCACACTTGATTCCCCCACGCTCTCCATCCATGAATTCCACTTATCAAATCAACGGCTAAGATTGGTTCTCGTGGTTCTCGCAATAAATTCGGTTATCAATGGAACCTTCCCCTATATATATATATATATATATATATATATATATATATATATTGTATGTATTTACATATAAATATCTACAAAAACAATACTTATTTTGATAGTCAAATAAAATACGTTACAAAAATAACGAATGGCTTTTTACCTGATTTTAGTTCCACCATATGTTATGGATCTTAGCCTAATATTTTACGACAATACAAATGACTCTATTTGTAAAGTATGGTCAATGCCTAAAGTCAAGTCATAGAGTAAAATGATTATTTTAATAATTTATATAAATTTGTGGTATTAAAAAAATAAAACATGATGGAAAGTCTCGAGTATCGGCGCATATGGTCCTGAAAAACACTAAATATCATCATATATGATTCGTTAAGAAGGAATTACAAGTGGAATCCCATGTTAGTCTATCTTTGTGAATATGCATGACGGTTTAAATGAGAATCATTGTTTGTATAAAAATTGCAAAAAACTAATTATATTCATTGATTAAAAAGATAAAGAGTAGAGATTAAAAAGTTGTTAATGAATAACCTTAAAATAATCAAACTTATCCTTGATTAATTAAGGGTAATTTGAACATATTTACATTATCCACACATTTTTTAAATTAATATATACATCAAACGGAAATGTGTTAAATTACGAAAATTATACCAAATTAACGAGAAAATCATGTTTTATAATTTTGAAACCGCTTCGATTTTTTTGTTTGTTTGCCGGGTTGTTTTTTTCAATATAGCTCAACATTGCACATATGCAAATTTTGTACATGTGCATATTCACAGATTCATCTAGTTTTTTAGCACAAATTTAGATATACACATGTGCAAAATTTGCACATATGCACATGTTGAGCTGTACTGAAAAAAACCCAAAAAACGCGGGTTTTTAAAAAAAAAATATAGCAAGATCGGTCTCAAATGAAAGAGCATAATTTTCTCGTTAATTTGGTATATATATATATATATATATATATCACCTTTTCGTTTGTTGTATATATTAGTTTTAAAAAAGTATGGGTAATGTACAAATTTCATACTACTCTTTTCTCTTTAAATTAAATAAAAAAGATGAAATTAATTGATTTGTCAGAAATAGTTCTCGCAGTTCTAAACTCTCTCTCTCTCTCTATATATATATATATATATATATATATATATATATATATATATATATATGGGACGGTTCAAACGAGAACCGTTTTTCGTACGAGAACTGCGAGAACCAATTATAGTCATTGATCAAAGAGATGGAGGGTTGAGATTAAAGAGTTGTTAATGGATAACCTTAAATTAATCAAACTTATCCTTAATTAAGGGTAGTTTGGACATTTTTACATTACCCCCACATTTTTTAACTAATATATACATTAAACGGATAGTTGTTAAATTACGAAAATTATACCAAATTAACGGAAAATTATTCTCTTTTATTTGAGACCGGTCTTGATATATCTCTTCAAAAAAAATTGTACTTGCTGGGTTTTTTTTCTGCTACAGCTCGACATGTGCACTAGTGCAAAATTTGCACTAGTGCATATGTACAAATTCACCTGTTTTTTCAGCACAGATGTAGATATGCACTACTGCAAATTTTGCACTTGTGCAAATTTGTACTAGTGCATATGTCGAGCTGGTGTTGAAAAAATAAAACTCAGCAAACATGACACTTTTTTTCTAAAACAATATAGCAAGATCGGTCTCAAATTAAAGAGCATAATTTTGTCGTTAATTTGGTATATTTTTCGTAACTTAACACCTTTCCGTTTGATGGATATATTAGTTTTAAAAAAGTGGAAGAAGTGTACAAATGTCAATACTACCCTTTCTTATTTAAATTAAATAAAAAAGATAAGACATTAAATGATTGGCCAGAAATGGTTCTCGCAGTTCTCGTACGAAAAATAATTTTCGTTTGAACTGCACCCTATATATATATATATATATGATTCCAATTACTTATTTATGAATATACTAGATCAAATACATACATATATTGATTTAAAAAATAATAAATATTAATCATTAATAAAAATTATTACATAATTATAATACATGAAAAAATAAGAATTTTAATAAATAACTATTATTGTTCAATTAATAATACATATTGTTATTTTAATAATTATTTAGCTACAACTCTTTAGATAGTTAATATTTAGTTTTTAATATTAACATTTTCTCCGATTTATTTCATAATTTTTGTTATTTGGCTAGTATTGTCGAGTTTGGGTATACATTAACATTAGGACCTTGCAGATATGAACAATGCATTAAAAGTGCTAAGCGTGATTTCATAAATTTATTTTTAAAACAATTATTTATGTAATGGATGGATATATTATGATTTAATAGTTATATCATATATAAAAGAAGGTTATATAACACATATTAGTGATAGTAAAATTCTAGATTCACGTTTTATATACTTTTAATAGTTATAATTTTATTTGTATTTTAATAGTTATTTCATCTCACTTATCTCTCTCTTCACTCTAATCGCATATACGCATACCTCCCTCTCTAAGCCATCACACGGATCTCTCTCTGCCTCATTTCTTCCGGTAGCCAGCTTAAAGATTTTGATGAATGCTTCTTTATCCATACAAAATTCATAAAAAGTATCGAATCATATGGACCAATGTGTAATTACTCCATAAATAAATGCTTGAGTTAGTTACATTTTTAATTGGTCTCGCCCATACTCCTCTAGGTACGTTAATCTCCCTCACCCCAACGCTAATCTCCAACCACCACCATCGTTTTCCTCTCACAGCTATTTCTAGAAATCTGCGAGTGTGAGTATGTGTATGTGAAATCTAGAATGTAATGGTGAAATCCGACCTTCACTCTTTCTCTCCGTCTCTCTTTTATTTCAAATTTGTTTTTCGGTTTGAGTTTGACTCCGGAGAGTATGATTAAGATTTGTTCATCATTGATTGTGTTTGATAAGCGCTGAATTATACATATTTATTATACTAGATTTCCAGCATTTTGACACCATTTGTAGCAGTGGTGTTTAGGGGTTGCTGGAGGTGTTTGGTTTTGAGGGTGAACGAAGGTGTTTAGGGTGGTGGTTGACTTTAATAACGATGGTGGTGGTGGTGGTGGACTTTCTAGATGGTGTTGGTGGTGGGTCTTGTAGTTATAGAGAAAAAGAGTGAGAATAAAGAGAGACATATATATATATATATATATATATATATATATATATATATATATATATATATATATATATATATATAGGAAGAAGTTCCATTGAGAACCATTTTTAATGCGAGAACCAATCTGAGCCGTCCAATTCCCCCCTTTTTAATGTCATTGCCCACCCATGAATTCCTCACATACATCCTGCCACACTTGATCCCCCCACGCTCTCCATCCATGAATTCCAATTATCAAATCAACGGCTAAGATTGGTTCTCGCGGTTCTCACATTAAATTCGGTTCTTAATGGAACCCTCCCCTATATATATATATATATATATATATATATATATATATAGGGGAGGGTTCCATTGAGAACCAAATTTATTGCGAGAACAGCGAGAACCAATCTTAGCCGTTGATTTGATAAGTGAAATTCATGGATGGGGAGCGTGGGGGAATCAAGTGTGGCAGGGTGTATGTGAGGAATTCATGGGTGGGCAATAACATTGAAAGATGGGGAATTAGACGGCTCAGATTGGTTCTCGCGGTTCTCGCAATAAAAATGGTTCTCAATGAAACTTCTTCCTATATATATATATATATATAAAGAGAGAGAGAGATAGAACTTCTCTGAGTTTAGGAAAAGGGAGTGTAGAGGTATTTATTAAATATTGTTTTTTACTTTTTTTTTTGATAAAAAGACCGAAATACGCTATAATAAAGATAAAATTAAAACCAATTTAAACGCAAAGTTTATTACATGATTGACATTGTGACAAATTAGCAAACTCAAAGACCATCTCATTTATTTTTAATATAAACGACTAAATCAGTAATTTTTTATAAACCATAGGAACCAAATCAGTAATTTAACTTTTTTTAAATGATCAAGGTGATAAAAAATAATTAATAAATAAGAAAATTGAATAATAAATTGAATAAGCACATCTTTATCGATTAAGTTTAAAAAAGTGCAAATAAAATAAGTTTTAATGAGTAGAATGCACAAAAAATCCGAATATTCGATTTTGTGCAAAAACTATCCGAACCGATTTTTTATAAAACCGGAGCGGATTTAACCGGTTTTATCCGATCCGATCCGGTTTTAATCCGATTTGAAACCGGTTAAACCGGTTACACTTTTGTCCGAGAAAATCCGGTTTTAATCCGTACGAAACCGGTTACACCTCTGTCCGAGAAAATCCGGTTACAATCCGAAAATCCGGTAAAAAAAAAACAGAAAAACCGGTCCGGATTTTATCCGATCCTGATCGGATTAAAATCCGTAGATGTGCACCTCTAAGTAGAACCCATTTCAGAACTTTAAGATATGGGCTCATTACATAAAGAAGACAAACCACAATTTAATTTAATCTAAAAATAATTGTATGTTTGGTAGTTTAATTACGACCAACTTTGTATGATGGGATTTGGACCTAACATATTTACGGTCAACGTATACGGTCAAACGATGGTGACAAAGAAATGTCAACTTATGATGTGGTTGGCTAATGAGGAAAGAAAATGGGTTCCCATCTAATGATCTAATCTAGTACAATATTCACTGTTTTGATTTATAATTAGAAAAATGGTAACTTTATTTGTAATATTATTTTTTAAGTATTTTTCGGAACTTAAAAAAGTAATTTTATTCTTATTAGAATAATATATTTGTTAAGATTATGTTAATAATTCATAATTGTTTACGAAGGTAATGGTTTGAAGGGTTTTTTTTTTAAGAAAAGTGACAAACAAATTAAAAGTCTAATTTAACACATCTAAAACAAATCTCTTAAATAGATTTTTTGGAAGAGTTTAGCTATGATCTGACGTGCGTAACCTAATTGTTTTTATTATAATATCTTGTAATACTCTTAAAATAGTGTTTACCCAGCAAAGATTAAACCCAAACATCTTTAAGACTTTACATAACTCTTAACACTGGTTTGTTTGGTTATCATGGCCTAATCTATCTTAAAATGTATTTGATAAAAGTAACTGATAGCTCATAGCTATGATTGAAAGATAAAGCTCTAGTGGAAGTTGGAAGTTTGAGATATTATTTGTATACTTTTAACAAACTAACTATCAATTAGAGCTGATAGCATAAAATTAAATTAATAAAAAATTCTCAAGTAAAAACAAAGACTAATTTATAAAGTCCTTAAAAAGCATCTTAATAATTTGATTTACTAAAACTTCTTACTTGTAGCTCTAAAGAAGAAAAAAAACTACCTTAAAAAGACAAGTGCGAAGTAGACGTTGGTGTGTATATATATATTGACCAAAAACAAAAAACATGTTATATATTTAATTTTATTTTATTTAAAAAAGATTGTCACAAACTAAAATTGAAAAGCATAATAAATTGACGGGATAGAGTAGAGTAGATTATTTTTAATAGCCACAATTTTATATCTTGTCCTTTTCAATCATTATTTCACATGAAAATTATTTTTCAAAGTACATTATAACGATATATCTATTATCATTATCCTTTACCCAATTGGATGGTAGTGTATTAATGGATACGAGTGTGACAATTACCAAATTCATCATTTATTAAATTTAAATAAATTATAGTATGCTACATGCCTACATGTGTTAAAGTATCATTATATTCGCATATTATGACGTTATGTATAATTTTTGTTCTACAAAATGTTTGTTTTAAAAAACGTAAGAGTATGATATCAATATAATACGGTGATAATAAATACTTTTTATTTGACACTGATAGCCTACTTATAAATAAGGTGAGAGACAGTGCATGTCTATTCAAAAGGAAGATAGAGCAAAATTTTAAGAGTTTGCATTGATGTAGTTAAATAATTATGCTTGTATATCATATTAGGGGCGGACTCACACTGTAGGTAGTGGTGGCACGGGCCACCACTCACTTTTGCAGATGTAGTGGAAATTTTTATAGTTTTCGAGCCAGTACTACAAGTCAAATTTTAGGGTGCTACCAGTGGTTTTTGATGCAACCAAAATATAATGAAAAATAAAAAAATTGTAAAAAATTGATAAGATATGGTTTAATATTTGATTTATACCTTTAAAATACTTTATTTTACCTTAGGAATAACAAATTAACAAATACTTGTTTATATAAATTATGTTTTTGTTTCAAATTTTGGCCCTAAAATACTGGAACAACAATTGAAATCTCGTTAACCCGACCCAATTAATTAAAAACCTGAAAAAAAAAACTTGAACAAGATCCTTAATTTCAATTAATTTTATTTGTGTCATCATATGAGGCAGTTAGTCAATCAAAATACTGCTGAAAGATGTGTTGGTGGGTTGGTGTTGTATATATGGATGGGTATAATTTATGGCCTAAAGAGTAATAGTGCGAGTGGCTATGGTTTGATTTTTGCCTTTCAAAGGGCTAGGTTACTCCAACTCTCCAAGTTTGACAAAATTTGGTTAAGAATTATTACGGGTCATGTTCTTATAATACAAAAGAGTTTATAGTGTAATAGTGTATTAGTCTATTATTGAAGATAATTTAAAGTTCTTAAAGTTATTTGATAGATTCAAAGAAAAATTTTGTTGTTAAACACTAGTGGAAAGCTTGATAGAAAACTTTGTTGATCGAATTAGTGTTTAAATCCCTATTAAAGGTGGTTTTCTAATCTTGTAATATTTTTGAATCTAACACCTTGATTGTTCTTGTTTCAAACTTTTGTTAAATCATATTTCTCTATTGTTATTTAAAAAAACCTAGACAACAAAAATGCACCAGCTACTATAAGTTATAACTCTTTTATTATTACCATTAAATTAATTAACCTAAAACATAATTAAAGATGATCGGTCATTTATTCACATCTATAAGACCATGCGCATCCGCTCGGGATGGCATGGTGGGTTGCCTCGGGTCCGGCTCCCAAACCATCGCTCCTCTCCCGGGCTCCCTCGGGCTCTCTCTCTCTCTCTCGGGCCCACCCTCTCGCACGGCTTCACCTTTTCTTTTCTTTTTTGTTGCCTTTTTCCTTTTTTAATAAATGATATGGCATGGCTCAAGATGGATGCATGTGTTTGTGGGATGGTGTGGGATGAGAATAGAAAAATAATGTAACGCTGATGTGACAATAGGATAACATGGGTTACCTCAAAATGGATGTTGATGGTCAAAGCATACATACATAAAGGGAGATAGTATTTCCACTTATAGAGTTGATTCATCAACTACAAACTTATGTTTTACTAACTTGTAACATAACTTTAAAGGTGTTGTATCTTTAGTGGATGAATCAAATTTATAAGTGGAAAAATCAACTTCCATACATAAATTATGTGATGAGAGCCGACTATCTTGGAATTTTCAAAAAGATTATGTATTTAAACCGGAATCTAGAATAATTATGGTTGGCTCGTGTTCAAATATTTTATTAGTTAAATACATCTTATTCAAAATAGTAAATACTTTAATACTATTTTTATAGTTATTTATTAACTTTTGTACTTTATTTAACAACTAAAATAAAATATAAATCTGACACTACATTCAATTGTTCGCCCGTGGGAATATTTTTTCTGGCTTATTTCCATTGTTTGAACTCGTGTTTTACCAACACCTCGCAAAGTAAGACAATCAAAGGATGGAAATTAATATTGTTTCAAAAGTTCAAACATATTTTATTATGCAATACTTTTCAAGAAGAATGTATTAATAATAATAAACAATTGTTACATCTGAGTAATATATCGTATTTTCTGTAGTTTTTATTTTGTTTTATTTATAAAGTTTCTTCTTAATATAGATAGGTACATGACGATCAACGTGATAATAAAAAATTACATTGACATTATCACCGACACCGACACTGGACAAGCCATGAAACCACCACTTAAGATGGTATAACCACAACTCACCTTGGCGAGTTAGTGACACTATCCACTTAAGAGGATAATCAACTGTAAGTTGATAATTTTAATAAAAGTATACCATTCATCTAAAATAATCATCAAATAATATAAATTCTTGAAATTGATAATGAATTTTGGACACTGAACAAGACATGGAGTCACCATGTAAGATGTTATGATCACAGCTCACCTTGGTGAGGTCGCGGTACCATCCTCCTAAGTGGATAACTAACTGTAAGACGTTACATTTATAGAGAATACACCGTTTAATCTAAATAATTTTTAAATAAAATAAACTCTTGAAATTGATAATATATTGTAGAAAAAAATGTTATTTTCTACTAATAAACATCTTGAAATAGCTAAAAAGGTCATCTATAATAGCAAGTAAGTGAATATTGCTAATTAGTCTATTTCACACAAACCATATTCGTTTAAACCCATCACCGAGATCAATTTCTATAAGTTCGCTATTAACAAAATTTTAATAAAATACTTATAAAAGTTCGATTTTCTGGTAATTAATTATTGTGATTTTTGTTTTCTGATCGTTTAATTAATTTATCTCATCTTATTTTAATAGCTAGATATATTGAAATTCAGTTGTTAAAAAAAAGATATATTGAAGTTCAGGTAAATGATGGGAAACGTAAATTTGGAGAATACATTTATTATTTCTTTTAAACAAAAGCGAAATTTTGTTACCATCCTTACAAATGTTATTCGATGATTACATAAATATCCCTATAAATTGCCTCACTATCCTTCATAACCTTTAAGATGATTACCTATGTCCAAATTATCATGCAAGACAAATTGAATTGATTCTTACTCTTAATTAAAATACAAAAATTTCAAATTAACAATTTTAAAATAATCTGGAATAGACTCAATGTCCACAATACATGTTAATCTTTTTTTTTTTGAACAGCCAAATAAGCCTTTCATTCATCCAAATCACTAGTTTAATTACACACCAATATCATCATACTACACCAAAGAAAACCTTAATAAACCTCACCCTTCTCATGGTATTTCTCACTCATCAACCACTTTAAACGTTGTAGCTCTAAGTCTAAGTCGTCACTTGACCCCTACACGTAGAGACTTCACGCATATATTCAAGACTATAATACACATCGAAACAGCAACAAAAACATCGTCCTAAACAGCACCAAGGACCAACAGCAGCTCCAACTAACCAACTGCAACATCAAAATAAATAGCAGGAGAAGAAACAACGAAATATAATCAAACAGCAACGTCCAAAACAGCAGCAACAACATTGAAACACCAGCAACATCGATATAGCAACAGCATGCAAGAGCTGTTCAGCACCAAAACAGTAGCAAAGAACAATTCATCACCGAAGCGGCAACGAATTAGTACCAAGACAGCAGCGCAGAACTTGCAGCAGCAACATAACCAAACAAAGACAGGTAGCGTCCGAAGCATCAACATCCAAGGAATAACAGTAGCATATCCAACAACAATTCATCACCAAAGCAGCATCCCACAACGAACATCATTTAAAAATAACACAGCTACGTACGTAGCATCCCGGCAGCTTCAAAACAATTCTCACATATCATACCCTTGCTTGACACCATCTCTACAGCAATCCATTCAACATCCATATACTCGAAGGCAGGATTACGATCATGGTAGAGGTAAAAAACAGCAACAGAGTACACAACACAGCATTACAGCTAGGGGTGTTCATTTTCGGATATCCGAATTTCGGATATCCGAAAATTTCGGATAGTGGATTTTAGTATCCGAATCCGAATTTCGGATATCCGAAATTTCGGATTCGGATATCCGAAATATCCGAAAATTTCAAAAAATATATTTTTTATATAATTTTTAAAAAATAAATAATTACTATATAACCATATTTTAAACTTTAATCACCAAAAATAGCTCAAGTATGTTTCAAAATTAAAAAATACATGAATATAAAACTATATATATTAAGAAAACTAAATAATAAGCAATATAAAAATAAAAAAAATAAAAAATAAAAAATATTTTCGGATATCGGATATCCGAAATATCCGAAACTTCCAAAAATCACTATCCGAATCCGAAAATTCGGATATCCGAAATTTCGGATATCCGAATTTTCGGACAATTTCGGATCGGATTTTCGGATAATTGATTCGGATGTTCGGATTCGGATTATTTTGAACACCCCTAATTACAGCAATGATGCAGCAACACTTCATCCCTGCGAATCAAAACCACAAGTTATGTAGCTTGAAAGAAGGGTTTGCATCAACTAGCAGAAAGATGGCCTAGCAAACCAGATCAAGGATTGGAATGCCTCCCTTATCACACCAAGGTTTCAAAGCAAAGTGCACCCTTCCTGCACAATGAAAAGACCCCCGACTATCCATAGAGCATGGCTACAAAATGAAAGAAAGCAATGTGTAGTGTGTGCGAGAGACAGTGCCACCAAAAGTCGCCATATCAAAGAAGCATAGCCATAGCCTCTAAACCTACCCACCGCCACCCTTATACCTTATGCGGTTCTGCCCACTCCCACCACCCTTGATTCCAGCAGCAAGCAAAGAAACCCAAAGCCACGATAGGGCCCGGGTTAAAAGTCCCTTCCCAGACAAAAAATACATTTAATTATTAATCTCTTTCTTCAATTATCTCTAATTCAACCAATAGAAGTTCTTAATTCTCCCCAATATTAACATTTTTCCGATTTCTTGTGCAAAGTACTAACTTGTCACGACAAATATTTTTTTAATCAGCCATTTAGATGTCTCAATTTAATTTAATTATTATTTGTAATTTCAATTCTGGTTAAATTTGATCCTCACCCGCGTAAATATCAAATTTGAATTAATTATGAGGGGATAAATGAAAATATATAGAGGATGTTTGTATAAATTATAAATTATATATTTATATTTAATTAATATATTTAATTATGTGTGTTTAAAAAATTTCTTTTATAATTTCTAATGGTATATAGTCAAACAACCACCACCAATATTTACATCTAACTTTACTTACAACAAACAAATGAAACTAATACAGATAAAACCCCATTAAAATTCAAGACCTTTAGTAGCTTTATTTGATGAAGACTACAAAATCCAATTGCAATCTTGAAACCTTTTGCTTCTATGTTTCATCCATTCAAAGAACCTCACTTTAAAGTGCTCCCAATTTTTCTTTGACTCACTCTTGAACAAAATGAGTTTTCTTCTTTTCCATATCTAATGGTCTCCTTCTAAGAGTTTGTGTGTTCAAGTCTCGACTGTAACACCAGGTTTCACGAGCTTAAAAATTAGCGCCAAGTTAAACTTTTTATACAAGATTAATCAAAAGATCGCAGCGGAATCAAACCACTGATTACAAAATATTAGTATTAATACCGGACTTGATGAGAAACATATCAAAATACATCAAGTCCCAAAACTACCAGTGTTACCAACTAGACACCGACCATCGAAACATGTAAAACTAACTACAAGCGTTCCCAAAATATATGTACAAATACCCACGAGTATTCCCAGCTCACCAGGCCCACAATACTAACCTGCAAAAAGGGAAATTCATACACCGGTTAGCTACACTAGCTAGTGAGTACATATTTCACATAAATATCAATAAGCATGGTTTCACATTTCAGGTACGACACATAAGCTAGTCTACCACATAGCGGTGTACCGACAAGTAAGCAGGGTCATGTCTTGTGGGGGAGCCAGCCCAGGTCAACGACCCAAACTAGGGAATCAGCCATAACCAACCGTACGGGTGGGGGAGCGAAGAGCAGTCCACCCGACACGTTACAGAGCCGTGTGGATCCTAGCCATAGGCCAAGACCCTCAGAACTCACGTCAAGAACCACAGTCCTCAACTTACCACATTTAAGCAATCCACACTTCCCACAATTCCGCACTTCCCACAATTCCCACACTTCCCACAATTCCCACACTTACCACAATTCCCACTTTTACCACAATTCCCGCACTTACTTGTCCGGACGACCACCACACTTCTCAGCTATTCACAGTTTGCACATAAACACATTTCACTAATAACCACACTTTACCCGGTAGCCACGTTTCACAGATAACCCCTATCAGTTCCATTAGCATGCTAGCATTTCACAATTAACATGTATCGTATCACATCATTTCAAATCTAACATTTCATAAAGTAACTTACCTCATGGCACGACAGTTCATATAATACCGTCTCTTGCATATCATACCTCAGGCGTACAAAACAACACAGATAATACATTGCAATAACTACAGTTAGCCCTACTTATTGATCCTTATGGGAAACCGGTACTCACCTTAAGCTCACAGAAAGCTGACACAATGATCAACAGTTTTCGGTTCCTCTCGAACACCTAACACAATACATACATGCTTGATCATCACTTATACATAGCACCCTTAGGTTAAAACACAAGTTAAACAAGCTATCAGCCCTGGACCCCTGCTTGCGATCGCAAGTACAAGCCTTGCGGTCGCAAGATCCCCCTAATAACATCCCTTACAATCGCAAGGGTGTTCCTTGCTACCGCAGGAGGTCCTTTACCATAATCCAATGCTTCCGATCGTAAGGGAAACCCCTTTTGGTCGCAAGTATGATTCTAGGGTTGGTTACGATCGTAAGTTATGTACCTACGCTCGCAAACATTATTTAAAGTCAAGGTACAACTACCAAAACACAAGGTACAACCATACACTACTAGGCCCTATTTTAGGGTGCTACAAATCTACCCTCCTTAAAGAGGATTCCGTCCTCGGAATCCTGCCATGCCTACACTCGCACTTATAGATCACCAACGAACTACTTAACACGAATAATGCCTTCAATCACACTTACTACCACTAGAGATTTACCTCGACTCGACTAATCCAGATAACCTGGACCCGTAGGTCTTGTCACATTAACCCCTTAACTCTAACATATCAAAGTTCGTCTGTTCCTATCTGCGCAATAGTCAACAATGAAAGAGGATCATACCTCTTACAATTCTACTATAACTACAGTTAAATCCGTTGTTACTTCAAATATATTCCACATAAGAACATATTTACAACTCCACTTTCTACTATGATCATACACTTAGCTATATAGACTAATCTTAGTTCACATTTAGACAACGGCTACAATTGACACAAGAATCCCCATTGACGTCGACAATCATCTCAAGAAACAATATCACTGACTGGAACTACTTTACCACTAACGATTTCTACCTTAGGGGTCTTAGTTAGCACAGACAATTACAGTTTATCATGTCAAGGTTACGGACACGAATAACAAGTAACTCCAGAATCAATAATACACATGTTAATTAAAACTAGAAAAGGAGAATACCCGTAATCACGTTACCGGCACTCTCTGCCTCCTTCGCCGTCATATAAAACGATCACCCCTTTATACGGGGAGCACCCTTTTTGTGCCCTGTCTTAGAACCCACAACTCCGGTATCTTGCTTTGTTGGGCAATCGCTAATTCGGTGCCCCGGTTTGTGGCACCTATAGCAAACATTCTCTTTGCATTCACATTCCACTGCTGTATGCCCTATCATTCCACACTTCAAACATCTTGTAGTAGCTTTAGTACATTCCCCAACGTGATAGGCACGACACGACGAACACCAAAAACCGTCAAACCTTGGTTTCTTTAAAGAATCAAACTTTTCACCCTCGGTGAACGGTTGAGACTTCCTCTTTTGACTATCATCTTCTTGGTCTCCCTTGCACTGGAGACGATCCCCATCAATTTGTCAAGCTGTCTCAAAAGCCCGGTCCATAGTGGTAGCAACTCTCACATGAGCACGGTAATCTAATGGTAGCATATTCACGAATTTCCTCATCTTGGCTTTCTCATCGGTCAACAGATGTGGAATTAACCTTACCTTATCTGTAAAAGCATGGATAAGGTCCTCAACCGGTTTGTCTCCCTTACAGAGACTGTTGAATTCGTTCTCCATCTTTTCCAGATCATAATCGGTGCAATACTTTGTCTTCACTTTCTCGGAGAATTGCTCCCAAGTCATAGCAGCAATCACTTCCTTGATGAGTGTATCTTTCACCGTATCCCACCAATCCAACGCACGGCCTTTTAACATCCGTACCGCATACTTGACACGGTACTCTGGTTCGCAATCGCAGGATTCAAAGACTTGATCCACTTCTCGCAACCAACGTATAGTATCCGAGGGATCATCACTACCCTCGTAATTCTTCGGTCCATAAGTAAGAAAGTTTTTGTACGAACAACGCTCCTGCTTTTCCTTTCTAATTGTCTCAAATAATAACTCCTTGATTACCCGAAGCTCCTCCTTAGTTACCCGGAGCTCTTCCTTGGTCACCCGAAGTTCTTCCTCAACACGTCCGATGTATGCTTCCTGATCCGGAATACGCCTCGGACCCTCCACACTATTTTGAGAAGACCCATCCTCTACTTCATGAGGAGCACGCAAAGCCTCATCCTCCATTTGCTTCAGAGCTTCTTCAGTCGTAGCCCTTCGGTCCAAAATTCTAACTTAACTTACTATAAACACAAAAGCAACATTTAACACACCACTTACATGTCAACTACTAACACTACCCGTTATTTTATCACATACCACAGTCACATAACGCTCACACTCACCCCAATTACCCCAACGGGAACACTTAACGATGGTCTGGCCCGAGTTTGAGATCGAATACTCTTCCGAGTACCTAATTCCCTCAAACTTAGGCTTTGATACCTAATTGTAACACCGGGTTTCACGAGTTTAAAAATTAGCGCTAATTTAAACTTTTTATACAAGATTAATCAAAAGATCGCAGCGGAATCAAACCACTGATTACAAAATATTAGTATTAATACCGGACTTGATGAGAAACATATCAAAATACATCAAGTCCCAAAACTACCAGTGTTACCAACTAGACACCGACCATCGAAACATGTAAAACTAACTACAAGCGTTCCCAAAATATATGTACAAATACCCACGAGTATTCCCAGCTCACCAGGCCCACAATACTAACCTGCAAAAAGGGAAATTCATACACCGGTTAGCTACACTAGCTAGTGAGTACAGATTTCACATAAATATCAATAAGCATGGTTTCACATTTTAGGTACGGCACACAAGCTAGTCTACCACATAGCGGTGTGCCGACAAGTAAGCAGGGTCATGTCTCGTGGGGGAGCCAGCCCAGGTCAACGACCCAAACTGGGGAATCAGCCATAACCAACCGTACGGGTGGGGGAGCGAAGAGCAGTCCACCCGACACGTTACAGAGCCGCGTGGATTCTAGCCATATTCCAAGACCCTCAGAACTCACGTCAAGAACCACAGTCCTCAACTTACCACATTTAAGCAATCCACACTTCCCACAATTCCGCACTTCCCAAAATTCCCACACTTACTACAATTCCCACACTTACCACAATTCCCACATTTACCACAATTCCCCCACTTACTTGTCCGGACGACCACCACACTTCTCAGCTATTCACAGTTTGCACATAAACACATTTCACTAATAACCACACTTTACCCGGTAGCCACGTTTCACAGATAACCCTATCAGTTCCATTAGCATGCTAGCATTTCACAATTAACATGTATCGTATCACATCATTTCAAATCTAACATTTCATAAAGTAACTTACCTCATGGCACGACAGTTCATATAATACCGTCTCTAGCATATTATACCTCAGGCGTACAAAACAACACAGATAATACATTGCAATAACTACAGTTTGCCCTACTTATTGATCCTTATGGGAAACCGGTACTCACCTTAAGCTCACAGAAAGCTGACACAACGATCAACAGTTTTCGGTTCCTCTTGAACACCTAACACAATACATACATGCTTGATCGTCACTTATACATAGCACCCTTAGGTTAAAACACAAGTTAAACAAGCTATCAGTCCTGGACCCCTGCTTGCGATCGCAAGTACAAGCCTTGCGGTCGCAAGACCCCCCTAATAACATCCCTTACGATCGCAAGGGTGTTCCTTGCGACCGCAAGAGGTCCTTTACCATAATCCAATGCTTCCGATCGCAAGGGAAACCCCTTTTGGTCGCAAGTATGATTCTAGGGTTGGTTACGATCGTAAGTTATGTACCTACGCTCGCAAACATTATTTAAAGTCAAGGTACAACTACCAAAACACAAGGTACAACCCTACACTACTAGGCCCTATTTTAGAGTGTTACATCGACATAAACAATGGAGTAATCTAAGAGTAGATATATAAAAAGTGTGTTTGTCGTTAAAAAAATGGTATCTAATGAGTAATGGTTTTTTCCCAAAATTTATTTGACAGCTAGGTTTAAAAAAGTGTACTGGAAATTTGATTACCGATTACCATACTATATTGCTTCACCTCAATATTCCTTCATTTAAAGGCCTTTATCCATGTGTAATCTACTTCACAACCTCAACAAGTTAAACACTAGAATAATATAATATACATTATCTAGGTGTTTTTTTGCTAAGTGTTGTATGTATAAATAGTCTGTTTAGATAACTGATGTATGTGTAGAACAAGTAGTACCATTTGTTTTTATTTGTTAATAAACTGTTTGGATGAAAAACAACACCGACTTAATGTGAAAAATATCATTCTAAGAACTTATTCCATTAAGTTATTCCTTTTGGATAACGTAAAAAACAAACAATATGGTTAGAACTTATCTGCCAAGTCTTTTTTTTCATTAAATTTATTAAGTTGAAATCCGAAGCTATTATTACAGGATGTAGTTTTTATAATTTTCAGCCCTCTAGCTTTATTCGGGTGTTAAAATCTTGAGGGGTTCTTAAAACTTAATCCCTCAAAATAAAAATCTTTTCAAATAGCTTATTAATTATGTTTGTGATTATCAATTAATTAGCCATAACTCCAACTAATTTAGCCAAACACACCCCTAAGTCCATAACCTATACTTATAATAATACACAAATTAAGGAAATGATCTGTATATTACACTTACATGCCATTTAAATCTTTAAAACAACTAAATAACTGAAATACTCTTGTTTAAATGATATGTGAGTATCACCACAATTAGATAAAATATAGTTAATTACACGTATCATTTCCCGTACTTAGATTATCGCCTCGTTCTCGAGTTTTTTTAAGAAGGAAAGTGAAGGAAAAGAAAGTGGATGGAATGGAAGAAAAGAGAAGCAAATGATAAAGTTGTGTTCTTGAGTTGGAAGGAAAAGGAAGAAAATAAAGAGGGAACTCTTGAAGAGTTTTTTATCTGACCAAACCCCCAAATGATACAAACTGGTCAAAACTGAGTTTGAATCTACTGGTTCAATCCTAAAAGCGGAACTGGATTGAACACAACCCTCTAAACCCCAAAAAGGGTTAGGATCTTTAGAACTAATGATCAATATAGCTTCTAATGAACAAACAATCCACATATAAGGTTACAAGAAAATATACCTGATCAAACTTGGGATTGCTAAAGACAGTCCACCACTACTGCACCTCCTAACGAACTGGCTGCTAGACCGCTCCTGGAATCACAAATCCTCAAAGCTTCAAGCTTGATTGTGTGTGTGTTCTTCGTAAACCACCAAAACCGAAACACACCTTCTGTTCTCGGTTTGTGTTCAACGAGAAAAGAGAGAGCAGGGAGAGGAGAGAGTGTCGACGAGGGAGGGAGGCGAGATCGAGAGAGAGATGTGTGGTGGCTAGGTTTAATCTTTTGTTAAGTTATTCTAATCCTTAAGGCTTAAGGATATATATAGACTTTAAAAGAATCCAAGCCCGTTTAATTAAAAGCACACTAGTTTTAATTAAACTTTCATCTCTTGCACTTTAACCCCCTGGACTTTACTAGTTAATTAATTAACTGATCCGTTAAATATTAAAACTTAATATTTAATTTCTCCTTAAATAACAAATAACTATTTATTATTTATTTCCTATTAATAATTAATACAAACTGATTAATTATTTATTTCTCTCTTTTCAATAATTAATTCTTCTGATTAATTATTTACTTTTCTCTTTAATAATTAATCCAACCTGATTAATTATTTCCACACAGATTTATGGTAAAATCTAACTATTCTGATTTGGCTGTGTAGCAGTGTGCTCTTTAATCTTTTATAACATTGGATACAATGTGCCCATTAATTATCTCTGCACATAATCTAACAGACTCTCACTTGTGCAAGATAAGTAATAGTTACTACACATTGTTAGCTTAAGGAGGTCCCTAGCCAGACACTTAGGGTAACCAGGTTATAAGAACTCTTATACCCAAAGTAACTTGTGATAAAACTTCATAAGCAACCTGCTTAGAAGTAACCTGTTATAAACTAACTGTTTATAAACTAAACTATCATAAACTCCCTGTTCATGAATGGGTACGTTATATATATATATATATATAGGTTTGTCCCTTGCAGCGCGATATTTCAATTTTGAGCATAAGCATGGAGAAAGTCAACTCAGAGACTCAAGAACTTGGTTCATGACATACTTGATTTCAAAACTGTGTGATAAACGACAAAGAACAGATCAGTTCGTTTGGGCACGGCCGTGCACTTACCAGTTTCTGTAATCAGTCAAGGGGCCCGGAAATATCTCTCCTAAAAAGGAGGTGCAATTGCCATCTTACATATTTGCATCTGGAAATACGGCTCCCACTGAATCTAGACACACTCCTTTTGACCACCCTGTTACGGTGTGGCGTTAAAATGCGCTAAGAAGACAACATTTACCGTATCCCAAACCAAAAACCTCAGGCTTAAGGATAACCTATGTGATAAATACTTTTGACATGAATCCACAAAGTATTATTCACAGTGGGTCAATCCAATATTCGTAACCCTAACAAATATCCGTCAATTTTGGTCCGCAAAATCCTTTTGCAGCTATATTCGATATACTTTCGAATCTACCCCAAAATTACGATGACTTTATAGCCCTATCATAGTTCCCACCACGATAAGTAGTCACGGATAATGTTTTGAATAAACCTAGTTTATTCCTGAATGAACCAAAACATACAAAATTTGTGAATAATAATGAAACTAATTTCTACACCCTTCCATATTCCGCCCAAGAATAAAAATGCATAATTTCTACCATTTCATTGACTCGATTCACGGTGTATATCTGAATTACTTATTATTTTTGCATTGTAACTTATCACAGATTACAAGGAAAAATTAATATGGTTATAAACCTAAAACTCAAGACTAGTACCCTGTAGTACTCCTTCTTGGTTTTGCTAGAAATCGTTCTTGCAACCTTGGAACAATTCTAGACTTACTTATTTTATAAATTCCTTAAACTTGGAGAAACTGGAAATAATTCCTAAGTTTCTGATTTTATAAAATAACCTCCCTGTAATTAAAACTTTAATTACATTTGTAGATTTATAGATTTTATAGTCCATTTGAAATGATAAACCTTCTTACACCTGCTTGTAAGAAACTTGAAATTAGATTCTCAGTGCATACCAACACTAATCTAATATCATTACTAAGAATGATAAAGAACATCCTATTTCATCATTTCTAACGTTGACCAACCAACAACATTTAATTAAGCTGACTTACTGAACATTTTAGAACGTGTATAATTTTTATTTAAGTCATAACTTGACTCAAAGTCTTGCAATGATATCTTTATTGAGTACCTCTCAATAAGTCATGCATTCCTCGGATTAGTCCTTTCTCAAGAACTTACTATTTTAGATAACTTCTAAAATCATCCGATAATTATATACTCTAAAAGTTCAATCCTGTATTTATCATACTAGTTAAAAAAACTTTTTATTAACTTTGATAAATACATTAGTCAGATGCTCCCACTATCTTTTATGAAAAAGTGCATTACTTTAAAACATCCTTTTAAGCTTAGTCAATCTTTGACTATCATGCCTAAAACTTGTGTTCTAAACACATGTTTTAAAACTTAGTTTTTGTAAGAAATTGTTTTATGAAACCAAAAACTTGGATCTCCATATATCTATCTTTCTAAATACAGAAAGTGGTCTCATTAAACTTACCATAAGTGCAAAACACTTGTGAAGACATTTTAAATTTCTTTCCCTTAAAACATTTAGTATAAAACTCCCTTGATTATAGTAACAACCATAATCACTTTTATACTATCTTAAATGTTTTATCAAAAACTATTTTACTTAGAAATAATGACTATTATTTCCATTTGTTCAAGATCTTGAACATTCACTTTTCACAAAAATCTTAAACACTTGTTAAATTAGAAAAAACTATTTAATTTTATAAACAACACTTGTTTATTTAAGTATTTGAATAGTGAAGCCAACATTTATGTAACTACAACAAATCATAGCATAAGATCACTATGAATCACCAATCAAGTCAAGACTTGACTTATTGGTATTCTTTTAGTCACAACTGGACTAATCCTGATTCATAAAAAAAATACGTGCACGGATATGAACTAAATAATTAAATTTCCATAAAGTCATAATTTCAAACATAAGTTTCCAAAAACAATCAAGATAAACATGTTCAGATAAACTTAAAAATAGTTTAATAAACTAGGAAATATAATTATTAAAATATCCGTAAGCTGCACGTGGGATCTCTTCATGTTGCCCTTGTTGTCGTTACTAGCTCTGGGTGCATTCTGGCTGGGCTGGGCCTTGCCCTTTCCCTTTCCGTTGCGCCCCTTCCTCTTCTTATGTCCGCCATGTCCCACCATGAGAATGTCCTTAGACTTGGTCCCGATACTCTGCTCCGTTGTCTTAAGCATGGAGTGCAACTCAGCCACAGATTTCTCCATGTTGTTCATGTTGTAGTTGACTATAAAAGGCTTATAGTCGTCTGACAACGAGTTGAGTATCGTATCCATTGCTAGTTGCAACGGTACTGGGTGCCCAAGTCTCTCCAGGTGGTCCATGTAACCCTTCATTTTCATGACGTGGTTACTGACCGAGGTCCCCTTAGCCATCATGCACGAGTTAAATGCCCTAGTGGCATCATAACGTTCTGTGCGAGCTTGCTCCTGGAACATATCCCTCAGCTGGCGGATCATGTCATAAGCAGGAGTCTCCATCATGCTAGACTGCAAACTCTAGGGCGTCATTGGAGCGCTTCTGAAAAGTCTCCCTGACATCTGCCCTAGCATTGCTGGTAGGAGGATTTCCTAGAGGTTGTTCTAGGACATGCCACTTTCTCTCGTGCCTAAGAACGATTCGGAGATTTCTCTCCCATGTGAGAAAGTTTGGCCCGGTAAGTTTATCCTTCTCAAGGATAGAGCGGAGAGAGAGATTGTTAGTACTAGTAACGTTGGTTGTCATCTACAAATTAAAAACTCGGTTTAATTAGTCATTGCAGATAAGCTTTTCTAATCATATATCATCAAACCCATAAATAATATATGTTAGACCTAGGACCCATATTTCACATACTTGACGCAAGGTTTGGGCACTTCCCGCCAAATCATGCTATTTTTGGTAGGTAACACCCTGTACCAATCGTACCTAACTGATACGACTCCTAGAACTTCGTAGAGCATTTAGACCCAGTCTAGTATGTTTAAGTCTACTCTAGTGCTTTTTGGGCCGGGACTCCCGATTATCACCAAAATAGACCGCACCACCTAAGACAGCATGAATTTTGGCCGGAACTCCCGATTATCGCAGAATCTTTCATGCCCCTTCCCGCAATGGTTTGAACCCGGATGCCCAAGGTTTGGGAACTTCCGACACCGAGTACCGTTTAACAGCAAGGGTGTACCATTAGGTGGGTAGCACATTGATCTAAGATTTTCTTGGGTTTTACTATTAAGTTTAAAAACTTAATTTTCCAGTTTTAGAAAAACCATTTTAAAACTAACTTTTAAAAAAAAATACGATTTACATGTGTACCTAAACTAGGTGGACAAAACGACTTTTATAAGTTCCAAACTTATAACTTTGACAAAAAACTTTAAATTTATAAAAATTTAGTTAATACGACTACCAAACTGAAGTCATATTTTAGTTTGTCATAAAAACGTGGTTTTTCACTGTTTAATAACAACCTGTTATTAAACCCCTTTTTATTTAGCATCATATAAATGTCACACACACACACACACACACATATATATATATGAATAAGCAGTAAATAAAAACACAATTACGCAGGTAATAATAAGCATATGTAACCTATAGTTTTGTCAACTAATCCTAAGGTCAAACCTAAGGGTAAAGTGACTTCGATTCGCCTTCTTTATGTGCTGCTCCCACTAGCCTTGACACCTCCCCAAAGTATCCGTGCTTCGTGTGAAAACACCATTTTCTTGATCACCTTATTGGAGTCCATTTCGGTTGAGGGATTAAACTACTACTAATCTATTACAAATACAATATTGAATGAGGTTGTAAGTGGCACGCAGACCTCCCCGAACCAGTACAATATTACAAATAAGAAGGGATTGTAATTGGCACGCAGGCCTTCCCAAAACCAAAATAAAAGAAGAAATGGAAAAGCGAGTCCTAAGTCGGCAAAACTATAGCTATATGTATCACAACCACGCAATTATATATAAGCACTATATATAAAAACAACCACGCAATTATAATATATAAACAATAAACTGTGTTGTTAAGCACATAACCTGATTTGTTTAATCATTCTCATTTACCCTTTGATTAATACCTATTAACAAAAAATGAGAATCATGATCTTCTAATTAAATTTATTTGACCAAAATAGTTTTTCAATAAAACTTTAAAAACTTGATCTCATTCAAAACTTGAATGAAATCCTTATGTCGGGTTTTCTTACTAGTTTTCCAAAAACTTAAAACCGACAACTTTTGGTCAATTAAATATTATCTTATTTGTTTCTCCATTTTATTATATAAACTTTACCCTTTTAGAATTTATTCAAAACGACTAAACTAGTCATAATAAATAAAAATCTAAAAATATATATTTTAACTAAACTAATTAAAACATATAATACTAGTTTATATAATACCATATTAATTTTTAACACTTAAAATTAATATCCCTTTTTGTTTTAACCGAGAAACTATTTGGGCCAAAAATTCCTGGGCTGAGAGCCCTACCTGGGCCGTGACCTCCTTTAGGCCGAAGCCCCTGGCCTGTAGCGGCGCTACCTGGGCCGGGTCCACCCTGTCGCCGCCGCCGATCACGGTGATGGTGGTTTCCGTTTTCCCGATTAATACATAAATTAAAATATTTTAAATCCTTTTTAACCTATTAAAACTAACTGTTTTAATATTCTGATTAAAAACCTGGATTTAATTTCAAAAACCAAAAAATATCAATTATTAATATTAACTAAAACTAGTTTTATTAACAATTGATTATCCTAAAACTAAACATTAACCTTTTTAAACAAAAGTTCAAAAATTACTGGTTAGGATAAAGTTTTAGATAAAAGGTTTATCCTTTTTAACCGTTTAAACACAAACCTGGTTTAAACCTAACTGGTTAAAATCAAATCTTTTATAAACTGGATAAAAACAGAAACCTTGTTTTTATCCCCTTATGGTTTTCGAAATTTATATGGAGAATAACAAGATGAAGAAGATCATTTAAACCTAAACAAACCAACTAACTAGATTATCTAGGTTTGACTAATTAAACAAACTGTTTAATTTTCTTGATCAATCTTATCCTATATTCAAAAAAAATAATCCTTTAACTTTTCAAACTAACTGTTTGAATTTTCTGGTCAATAGGATTAAACCTGATGACAAAACAAACTGTTTTGTTACTTCTTGTTTTTTGAAAAACCCAAGAACAAGAACAAGATCAAGAATTAAACCTTTAATCTAGAAACAAGAATAAACCTAGAAACTAATAGATCATAGAGCCGAGGCTCTGATACCACTGAAGAGTTTTTGATCTGACCAAACCACCCAATGACACAAACTGGTCAAAACTGAGTTTGATTCTACTAGTTCAATCCTAAATGCGGAACTGGATTGAACACAACCCTCTAAACCCCAAAAAGGGTTAGGATCTTTAAAACTAATGATCAATATAGCTTCTAATGAACAAACAATCCACATATAAGGTTACAAGAAAATACTTGGGATTACTAAAGACTGCTAGACCGCTCCTGGAATCACCAATCCTCAAAGCTTCAGGCTTGATTGTGTGTGTGTTCTTCGTAAACCACCAAAACCGAAACACACCTTGTGTTCTCGGTTTGTGTTCGACGATAAAAGATAGAGCTGAGAGAGGAGAGAGTGTCGACGAGGGAGGGAGGCGAGATCGAGAGAGAGAGAGAGATGTGTGGTGGCTAGGTTTAATCTTTTGTTAAGTTATTCTAATCCTTAAGGCTTAAGGATATATATAGACTTTAAAAGGACTCAAGCCCGTTTAATTAAAAACCCACTGGTTTTAACTAAACTTCCATCTCTTGTACTTTAACCTCTTGGACTTTACTAGTTAATTAATTAACTATTAATTAACTGGTCCGTTAAATATTAAAACTTAATATTTAATTTCTCCTTAAATAACAAATAACTATTTATTATTTATTTCCTATTAATAATTAATACAAACTGATTAATTATTTATTTCTCTCTTTTCAATAATTAATTCTACTGATTAATTATTTACTTTTCTCTTTAATAATTAATCCAACCTGAATAATTATTTCCACACAGATTTATGGTAAAATCCAACTGTTCTGATTTGGGTGTGTAGCAGTGTGACCCTTTAGTCTATTATAACATTGGATACGATGTGACAATTAATTATCTCTGCACATAATTTAACAACTCTTTCATTCCAAATCATCTCATATTTGGAATGATAGATTTTTGAGTTAATTACTGATTTGGTCCCTGTGGTTAGCACATTTCTACTGGTTTGGTACCTAACTATGAAAAACTACATAGATGGTCCCTACTGTAGCAAAGTTGTTGCATGTTTGATCCCTCTTCAACTTGAAATGACCACTTTATCCTTACCCTTTTAATTTTTTATTTTCTTTAATTCTTAATCAATATTTAAATATTATTTAATCTTTATTTCTTTTTTATAAATAATTAAATACCAGAATTATCTCTTATGTCTCTCTCTCGCTCTCTATTTTTGTTACCAAACAACATTTGCTATTATAGTTATTTCCAAACATGATTTTTTAATATTTCCTTTGTAAATATTAACCAAACACTCCCACAAACACACCCCCTCCCCTTCTCTCTCTCTCTCTCCCTCTCTCTCTACCTCTATATCTCTCTAACTCTCTTATCGGCATTCTCTCCATCTTAGACTCACGCCGCCGCTGCCAACCTCTCCTCCGACCGGATGCTGCCACCACCACCACTGTCCATCTCCTTCGTCGGACGCCATGGGTATCACCCTCCCTCCCTCTAAAGTCCGACCTACACAATCGCGCGAACAACCGTCATCTTCTTTCTTCAAGATCGCCGCCACCACCACCGAAGGCGACCATGGCCCCATTTCTCTTTCCCAGATCTGCAAACACCTTGATTGAGGGTGCTAACCATTACAGAGGGCAGATCATATAAACACTTCGATTGAGGTGTTCGCCTATAACGATTCCATAACAATCCAGATCGATTTAGTGTTATCGATTTTAGGGTTCTTAAAACAGATCTTGTTTCTTCTTGGCGATTGCAAGTTCGGTTTGTATCTGACTTCAGTTCTTAGTTTATTTTCAGAAACATTTTCTTGTTCCAGGGTTTGTAAAAGGATTTATTCATGCTTTTCTTTACATATTTGGTGCTGTAGTGGCGGTGAAGCTATCGTAGAGAGAGAAAGAAGAGAAAGAAAGAGAGATAAGAGATAATTCTGGTATATATTATTTATAAAAAAGAAATAAATGTCAAATAATATTTAAATATTGATTAAGAATTAAAGAAAATAAAAAATTAAAAGGGTAAGGGTAAAGTGGACCTTTCAAGTTGAAGAGGGACCAAACATGCAACAACTTTGCTACAGTAGGGACCATCCATGTAGTTTTTCATAGTTAGGGATCAAAACAGTAGAAATGTGCTAACCACATAAACGAAATCAGTAATTAACTCTAGATTTTTAGGCAAATAATTTCTCCTTCCTCCTCTCTAACTCTCCTTAAAAAAACTCAAAACACACAATATTGATTTCCCTTCCCCTCCATTTCCTTCCGAAAAACAACCGGAGAACACATCGTATCTCTTAAGTAACAACCTAAATTAATCATTTTTCAATTCCCAAATATGAAGCTAGTATATGATACTATATATAGATAGATGAATACAGGAAACAGTAAAAGATCAAAAAGCTGAAAAGATTTTCTAAGATTTGTTACATAAGTGAACACCAAAGTACCAATTTCAGAACCTACTCTTTCCTTTTTCCAAATCAATCTCAAAATTCAAATTTCTAGGGTTCGTATGATATGCACTCTGTTGATCCTTCCTTCAATGCCGGTGCCAAGTTTGAAATCGGGAACCTAAAAATCTCTCTCAATCACTTTCTCTCTCTATCTCTACATATGACTATTATAATCCGGATATATTCGCCGGTAATCCCGGCAGCAGATCGACATAGTGACGATGGCGGACGGTGGTTCGAGGTAAAAAGCTTAAATCTACACTCGAATTTTTTGCAGCTGATCCCAAACTCATTATTCTATTTTTGTTTTTACGAGAATTAAATTCTTGTTTGTTTGTTTATTACGAGAAATTACAGCTAGGGTAAACACATCTCCATTAGTGCGTGTAATGTGTGTGAGAGAGAAGAGTGAGAATTTTTTTTTCCGCGTTTAATTTCGTATTTATCCATCACATTTCACACATCGATAGTCTGCCACTCTCCATTGCGTGTTACAGTGTGCGTATGTATACATATACATACAAATATGTGATATATATATTTATGTTTATTGTTATTATATAATATATGTCTATATCTATATATCCTCTCTCTCATTTCTCTTTCTCTCTCTTAGTATATAGTTCGGTGAGTACTGAGTAGCATTCACGAGCAACCTTTCTCGTGATTGGGTCGATTCTCAAGCTCGGTTATCACCATTATTCTCCAAAATCAACCAAAAATCCTGCACAATCGGCGCTAGCTGAAAGATAAAAATAAGTGGGAGGTTGCAGTATGGTATGAAATCATGGAAATTGCAGAATAAGTGGCTGAAAATCAGGATTTTGGTTGAATTTTCCTGCATCTAATTAAGGTGAATTTCTGGTTTATTTTGTTTTCTACTATCGAATTCAATTAATCTCTGTTGTTTTATCTCTGTTTCCAATGGATTTGCCTCCCATGTACGTGATATTAATTACAGATTATGCTTTTATCAATTTGGGTTTTGGTGATCACCTTCAGTTCTACTAAATTCTATTTGAGCTCAAGTAGTTATGTTTAATGAGTAGGTTCATATGTTTTGGGTTTTATGGATCTAGTTGAGTGATTATATAAACAGATCTTACACTGAGCATATTTACTTTCTTCAGCTTTAATTGTAGCTATTTATTATTATTTTTTTGGAAGTTAGGATTTTGTGGTGTTTAAGTGACATTTTCTTTGTGATTTTTGATTGTAGGAGAATGTCACGGCCACTCCATCGAGGTGTTTCCGGTGGGGGGAGACTTTCAGGCAACTTTCAAGATTTCTTGGATGATTCTCAGATGAAAGTTAAGCCAGAGAAAGAAGATATTGATAAAAATAAATTATCCCCTGATCATATTTCTTCGTGGAATCCATTTCAGTTTCACTATACCATCAATTCACCACCCAAACAAAATCTTCCCGAAAATGGGTTTGTTGTTCCTGATCCATTCAGCCCTGTATCTTCACGAAAACGTTATAAACTGACTTTATTTTTGCTTAAGTTGAGTTTATTTGTTATTGTAATCCTTGCACTTACGGGGTCGTTTTGGTGGACAATATCACTCACAACTGCTTCTAGAAATCACACATTTCATGGGTATAGACGACTTCAAGAACAACTCGTGTCAGACTTGTGGGACATAGGAGAACTCTCACTTGGTGATTCTAGAATAAAAGAATCAGAATTCTGTTCTCTAGAGTCTGAAAATTACGTACCCTGTTTCAATATTACTGAAAATCTTGAATTAGGTTTGACTGAAGGTCAAGAACAAGACCGCCATTGCGGTCCTACATCCAAGCAGAATTGCTTAGTTCTTGCTCCTTCTGCATACAAAATTCCTCATAGATGGCCTACTGGAAGAGATGTTATCTGGATTGACAATGTTAAAATTAACGCACAGGAAGTACTTTCATCAGGAAGTTTAACGAAGAGGTGTTTTTTTAAATTCCCTGCAACTTACAAAACCAAAACAAAGAATTTCAAATCAGTTACTTATTATGTTAATTGGTATGGCCACAGGATGATGTTGTTAGATGAAGATCAGATTTCATTTAGTTTTGCATCTTCTATGGTTGATGATAATATCGAAGACTATTCACATCAGATTGCAGAAATGATTGGCTTAAGAAGTGAATCTTACCTACTACAAGCTGGAGTAAGTGAAATAACCATCTTAATATCAGACATTACACCTTGTTTTTATATCATTTTTAAAGCGTTACACACATTAGTGATATATTTCTTTGTAAAATTGAAAGGAAAATTTACCGTTTTGTTTTTAGTTGGGACAAAATTTGCTTACATAAATATGTGTTTCTAACATCTTTCTATGGTGTTTTTATTTCAGGTGAGAACAGTATTGGATATTGGTTGTGGTTTTGGTAGCTTAGGAGCACATCTCTTTCGGAAGCAAATTTTGACTATGTGTATAGCAAACTACGAGTCTTCAGGGAGTCAAGTTGAGATAACTCTTGAAAGAGGTCTTCCTGCAATGATTGCTTCTTTTACTTCAAAAAAATTGCCGTTCCCGTCACTTTCTTTTGACATGGTACACAGTGCGTGGGATGGGATTTCCTGGACTCATAAAGGTATCGTTTTTGTTACCTAAATTCTGGTAGAATTTGTACTAGTTAGTTAAGACTTAATTCTTCATGAGTACCCCTATGTGCTGGTAGTAGATTGAATAAGTGAAATTGTGACTTGGAAAATGGAGAATGTATTTACAAATGGTAATTCTCATAAATGTCCAGAGTGTATGAGATGAGATGACTATGGATGGATTGAGAAACGAAGAAAATTTAGTATCTTGTTACTTGAGTGATTATAATTGTGATTTTTTTATAAATAATCAAAGTCAAAATAATCAGATCTGGAGAAGCAAGCAAGAGGTTGGCTTACTTGCTTTTAAAGAAAAACCGACTATTCGAGATGAATGTAAAATCATCTAACTATGTATTTCATTGATCAGCTAATTCTTAGATAGTTAGATTTTATATATGTCATTATTCTTACTATGATTCTAATTCTTCAAGTATCAAAGATCACTTTCAAAATGCACATCCAAACACCCTTAATTTATAGGTGGAAAACATAGATAAGTTTCAACATTATTCCTTAAACATTGAAAGTATATGGCTCTAGGAGCAGTGGATTATCAACATGAAAGAGTTCCTTGAAACATATTTCAATTTCATAGTTTTTTTGTTACACATGCGGTTGATGTTGACATGATGTATAACACCTTTTTATTTGTCAAATGCAACAGATGGTATACATCTGATTGAAGTCGACCGTGTTCTTAGACCTGGAGGATACTTTGTTTGGACCTCACCAATTGCTAACACACGAGCTTCTGTCCGAAACAAAGATAACTTAAAAAAATGGGATTTTGTGCGTAATTTTGCAAAAGATCTCTGCTGGGATTTATTGTCACAACAAGACAAAACGGTTGTATGGAAAAAGGCTAGCAATAAAGATTGTTATGCTTCTAGGTAAGACCATGTCCATACCACTACCTTTTTAACCATTCTCTTGTAAATACTCCCCTTTTCGATTTACAACTTTTACGACTAGTACGCAATGGGCATAACCATTTATTGTGGATGTTATAAAATTTACTCAAAAATGGGTTGTTTTCGGTTTTCTTTAACTTTTTTATCTCAGGTAGGTAAAGTTTAGATATTTGGTTAAAAACGAAATGGTTGAAAATCTCCCAAAGTTTAATAACGCCTTAAATCACTTTATTTGAAACAAAATTAATATTTTAATAATTTAACCTTTTGTCAGTTCTATTTGCATCATTAATTGTTTGTAAATTCAAGGAAAAAGGAACAAAAGATGTTGGTGGGTCAATCCAACCTGAACCATTTGATCCATGTTATGTAGAAAAAGCTATAATAGTGCATACTCTCATTGGAAATCCTGGAGTTGCCACTGATAGGACTTGGAAAAAAAGTAGAAATGTTAAATGGCCAATATAAATAGGACACGGGACTTGCTAGTGATTTTAAAATTGTTGTGAACTGTTTTACTAGTAGCCATGGATTGGGTCCTTCGGTCTGCAAAGTGGGCCGTGATGTTGAATCTCCGTATTATCATCCACTAGAAGCATGCATTGGAGGTACTCACAGTCACCGGTGGATTCCTATTGAGAAAAGACCAAAGTGGCCGTCTACAGCCACATTAAGCTCTAAGGAACTGGCCGTTCATGGTAATTTTTATTCTTTGCGTTCTGATAATAATAAGAAAAACGTAATTTTGAGTAACCGTTGTATAAAATCTAGGGCTAACTGCATAAAATAGAAAACATACTTTAGGCTGATATCTTATTTTAGGCAAGAAAAAACAATCTCAGGTTAATCATGGATTTCATGTGCCATGTAAAAGAAAAGGTCAAATCATGGTCAAAGGCTAGCAACACGTGGCTGTCACGTCCTCATTTCACTGTTATCTGGGTCATATCACCATTAATCAAGATTTTTGGAAGTTGGTTACTTTTAATCAAATTAAAACTTTGATGGTAGTTTCTGTCGTAAAATAGAAATTGGTCAAAGTTTGTTCTTTTATAGATGAAATTCTCCCTAAGGTACATTACATACCATTAATAGAATGTTAATCAAAGAAAACTAGATATTACACCATTATGTACAAAATAACACGATTATTATCAGGTGTGCTTTTTGATGACCTTGTTGAAGATGAAATTAACTGGAAATCAGGAGTCAGGAACTACTGGTCTCTACTCTCCCCACTTATATTTTCTGATCATCCAAAACGACCCGGAATTGAGGATCCGATACCACCTTATAACATGGTCAGAAACGTGTTGGACATGAATGCCCATTTCGGTAGTTTTAATTCTGCGTTATTGGAAGCAGGGAAATCTGTATGGGTCATGAACGTGGTTCCCACCAGCGGGCCCAACCACCTTCCCCTTATTCTTGACCGAGGATTTATCGGCGTCTTGCATGATTGGTATGTTCTACTTTTTTATCACCTGTTATTGTGTTCCCTTTTTTAGGAGAGGTAGGGTGTTAACATCAACCTTTTATATTTAAATGGGCTGATTTGGATTGTGTTTTATGTCAACAAGTTCAGTTAAAAAAATAAAAGGGCAAAAGAGTGGAAGTCTAAAGTCTATATTCAAAGATTATATATATTTTTTACATTTTATACACGATATGATGTTTCCAGATTAATTTTGATCATCATTCCACTGAAAACTTGTAGGTGTGAAGCATTTCCAACGTATCCTAGAACTTATGATTTGGTTCATGCTGAAGGTCTTCTATCACTTGAGACTGCAAAGCAGCGTCGTTGCAGCATGCTAGATGTATTCTTTGAGATAGACCGGTTACTCCGCCCCGAGGTATGTATCTTGATATGTCAAATTGTCAGTAAATAGAACTAGACAATTCAAAATATTTCAAAATAAAGTAACCAATTGATGCACAAAATATTAAAAGTTTCCTACCTGAGATAGAAGTGAATGACAAAGATCCCATATTTTCAAAAATAAAAGAAAACATTTTTATGACAATGAATTGCAGGGTTGGGTGATACTACGCGACACATCTTCTCTAATAGAAACAGCAAGAACAATCACTGCACGATTAAAATGGGAAGCACGAGTTGTAGAAATCGAGAGCAACAGTGATGAAAAGCTCCTCGTCTGCCAAAAATCATTTATAAAAAGACGATCAAACCTGTCCTGAGGAACTTAAGTTATATCTTCAGTTTTTGAAACACTTTACCATTGAACAGTAGAAGTTATTTACAATACAAAGACAAAAGAGGGTTCAGCAGAAAAATTGCAGAAAGGACCAAAAGCAAAGCAAAGCAAAGCGAATCTCATGGGAGCCGTAAGGCGAACGTGGGGCCAATGTAATTACACGACGACTATAGGTTGGAGATTATTTATACTTTTTTTCTTTTTGGTTTCGTTTTGTGTTATAATCTATACAAAACACGAGATGATTTCGATTTTGATTATGGTTCTGGAATAAGCAGAAGTTGGTATTAGTGTTAAATATATACTACAAAGGTTTGGATGAATGAAGGAAATATTATGCTGTTATGTTTATATGTTACATCTTGATCCATAATTATTAAGATCCATGAATTCTGAATATGTTCTTCAGTTTTCCCTTGTAAAATTCAATTTGTATATAATCTTTCTGCTAGTTGGTAAGTATGTGAGTTATTTATTAGGTATGAATTAGTATTAATGCATATCTGGTGTGGATCAAACAGTTTGCCTATGAGTTTATGCATCAATGGGAGTGTGTTAAACAAAATTTTGTTCATGTATACATCCTATATGATCAGCTCGTGGGAGGTTCAAGTGAGAATTGATATTCATGTGAGAATGAGAGACTTAATCATGACTTTTCATTTAATTTGATCGGACGGTCTATATCTGGCCCTTCATTTTATTCATTGCCCTTCCATGAATTACGACAGTCATAAATTGTAACGGGTGAATTACGACTGTTAGATCTAAGATCAACATCTAATTGATAATTAGGATTTATTCTCTCATTCTCACATAAATATATATTCTTAAATGAATCCTCTTCGATCAGCTCACTTGATCTTTGATCATTTACACTGTTTGCATTATGTTTATTTGTTTGTGTTCATATATTTGTTTAGTTGCTCCCAAGGTAGAATATATAATAAATAGAAAATTAAGCGAAGATATAACAAAAGAGTTGCTGTGGTGTAGTGGTTATCACGTTAGTCTTACACACTAAAGGTCTCCAGTTCGATCCTGGGCAGCAACATATATTTTTAAGTTATCATATTTTTAAAAGAAAATGTCTTTTTACACAGTTGAAGTATTAAAACAATAATTTTCAACACACCAATGTACTATTTTTACAATTCACACTACAAAATAGAACTTAACAGAAAGAAAAAAAAAACATGACCATGACTATGACTACGACTTTGTCGACCGGTGGTGACCCTTTGGTTTCACCCGTTGCCGCCCGCTCCCTTTCTGACCATCCCCGCCGCCGCCTCGATGCCTACTAAACGAAGTCGATCCGCCACTCCCAACTCTCTTTGCCGCCCTTCTACGAGCACTCAAATTCCCACCCCCGAGTGCAGCTTTTGTAACAGCTTCTTTAGCAACTTCTCGAGCCTTTTGTGGATTCACGGGTTGTTTATTCAAGTATGCTAGTTTTGGAAGAAGACTACAAAGTGTTTTTCTCATTTGATCATCACTAATATTGCTTTGAATAGGGTTACCTAATAGATTTAAAGCTTGCAAAGAGTTATAGTTAGCCACTAACTGCCCAAGTGCTTTCGATGTCGTGATTTTGTTGAAACTTAGATCCAAGATTGTTAGCTTCAGCAGCCTGTGTAAGCCATCAACATTGCTGATTTTGTTTCCAGCAAGATATAGCTCTTTAATGAGGGTACAGTTGGATAACCCTGAAAACAACATACTTTTGAATGTCAAATGAACCACTTCTGGTTTCAGCATTGATATAAGCACATATAGGAATGTAAACGAGCCAAGCTACTAAAGAGCTTCCCGAGCTTGGATCCTTAAAAGCTTGAAACGAGCTGAGCCTTAATGAGCTTGAGCTCTAGCCTTGAATGAAGCTCATTTAGTAAACGAGCCCGAGCTCAAGCCTCAAAGAGTTGGCTTGTTTAGGCTCGCGAGTCTAAACGAGCTTTATATATAACATTATTATATATATATATATATATATATTATCATTTTAATGAAATTTTCAAAATACTACACTGAGTCACCTTAAACACGCCGAGCTCCAGCTTAAAAAAAAGCCTAAACGAGCCCGAATCAATAAGTACCAGGCTCGGCTTGGCTCATTTACATTCCCAGGTATATACAATGGCGCATGAGGGGTAAAGTGGTAATTTTACTCAGAGGCAAGTTGAGTTGCTTACCCTGACCGATTCGTGAAATCCGATTGTAACTAAGGTGAAGTATCCGCAATCGGGTGAGCTCTTTTAGGCCTTCAATAACACTGATCTTGTTTCTTGATAAATCAAGAATGTGAAGAGTCTTTGGCAAGGATCCTGGTGTTATATGAGCTACAAAGACATCATAAAACAGGTTAAATTAGGTATATTCACATATACAATGCTTAAAAATGAAATCTTGAGAGATGAGTTCTTCAAAATACCTATTGAATTCCCAGATAAGTTGACTGATCTGAGACTTGAAAATCCTGAAAGTGGTGGGATCAACTTTAATCCTATACCAGAAATGTAAGCTACTGTTGAAGAAGAATTCAAAGATTGTATCACCCTGTTAGCATATGCAATCTCTTCAGGAAGATTTGTATCCACAGCTGGTAGTTTAACATTTTCAGGGGAGGGCGGAAAGGTAATTTCACTATCTTCTTCATTACCAACTGTAAAAACAGACTCTGTTGGGATTTCTTGAACCCATTCATCTACTCTTGTCAATGGTGATCCTGTTGAAAAAGCCATCCATTGATTCTGTGGCCAGAACCCAGAACCTTGATGCAAGGCATTCCATCTATGATCTCCATTGTTGACTTCTTCTACTTCTGCTGACTTTGGCTTTGACCTTTCAGTTCTTCTGTTTGGTTCAAGAGTATCCGAAGAGTACCCGCCTTGTTGATTGATCAGAAAAAGCTTATTTTGAATCCCTTTAACAGGTTCATGTAGATTTCTATGACTCCACAAGAACAGTTTCCACCATAATCTTCGGCTTTTTGATGGCAAGATTTGACTCGAAGAACACTTTCTTAGAATCACTCTATCAGCACTGCAATTACTTGTTATAGATACAGGACTCATATATCCATCTGCTAATCTCTGCAAATCTTCAAAAGATTCACAAGGAGCGATCTTATCTTTCAGCACGAGCCGTTTTGTTTCTAGATTAGAACAAGATCTTTTTAGCTTCGGGGAAGCTAAATTCGGCTTTTTTGAAGTCCCCGGATCACTTAAATGCCCATCATCATTTATAACCTCTAAATCTGAATAATTGTTTTGATGATCATCTTCTTCTTGAATCAAGAATTTAGTGGTAGATATTTGGCGATTAGATTTGGAATTAGTACTGTTTTCATGTTCATCTTCACCGTCATATGCTACCTCTTCTTGATCTTGTGATTTTACAGGACTTTCATGGCTGATCACCTTGACACTGCAGGTTGTAGCCTTGGGGATGGAAAAGGGTACATCTACACTGAATGTTGACTTTAACTTTGACTCTGGGTCATCTTTATGTAAAGATTTTCCTAGGTGTTGTAATCTTACTTGCATAATCTTATCATCCTTCTTCTCCTAAGAACACACACAGTGACACAACATAGCAAGTCAAAACCATAATCCCCTTTGAGTTTATGGTCAAATTACAGTAGTTACATGAAATTTTATCAAGAAAATCATAAATAAACATAGAAAATATCAAAACAAGTGTTCATTAGCAAATACACAAACTTAGCCAAATAATTGCTTGTCAAAATTTGCTTATTTACTTATTAACTTTTGGAATAAACTAGTAAGTAAGAAAATAAGCTAATCCAAATTCCAAACACCTCTTTACTGTTGCATCAAAGCACAATAAGCAGATTAAAGAACCTCTATAAGCAATCACAATAACAACCCATGAATTATTGGTCTCTAATTTGGTAAATTCTTTATAAAACCATCCATTTTTTTAAAATTCATTATCACATCATTCAGCTCAGTTGTTATGTACTCATATTATAGATCTTTTTTTTTTGTTGTAGAAATTACATATAGTAATCAAAATTCATAGAAATCCAATCCCAAATTTAGTAAAATAATCAATATTAGAGATCTCACCTTAATTTTCTTGTTCTTACCAGCCAATGAAGAAAAGCAACAAAGAATCGACATGGAATTTTTCTTAAAAACCCGTTTAAGATAGAATCAGATATGAAAACCCCACAAAAAAAAGATTCAGTTTTGATGAATTGTGGAGCAAAATTGAAGATATAAATTCAAGATGGATATAGATTAGAATACAATATTAGCCATAATCAATGGGCAACTGCCAAACAAGAGATGGTGAATTGGGTGAAAAGGGAAAAAGACGGTGGCCGAAGATGGAGCGAACGGCGGTTGGAGAAAGAACTCCGGCAACCCTTGTGGAAGAATAGGCAGGGACGATGGCCAGAGTGATGCGTAAATAGAAGCAGAGCTTCTATAGAGAAGCTTGCCAGCTTGGTGGTAATGGTGTACGTTGGGAGAGCGGTGGTACAAGGCGAAAGAATCTAGACTCTTGTATTTATGAAGGAAACGCCGAACACCTCGTTTTTAAGATGATAAAAACCAAGTCACATTTGTCTACATCAATTTTTGTTTTGAACTTGGTGTTTCTATCGTTTACTAGCTCGTACGTTATTCATTTTTAATCTAAAGAGAAATGTTGAGTATAGTCTATAATTACTTCATAGTCTTAAAGGGACTAATTTTAGCTTTTAGATCTGTCCCATCAATCGTTCAGATTGAATTTTAAAATTTTGGGCGGGGTGACATTTTCGTAATTAACATGTGATGTTTTTACAATCACATGTAATTGTATACTGAATCACATGTGAATGAATATTAAAATTTCAGGACTATGTTTTTTATATGGACTATATTGAACACAACTCTAAATATTTAGATTATTATCAACACTTAAATAAATAAATATTGAAATAATCTTTGTTTAAATGTTTGTAACTGTATAAGATATATGTTATTAGAGACATATATATTATATACTAATTAGATAGGAATTAACTCTAAGAGTAATTGAGGATTGAAATATACTATTAAAAGATTCTACTGAGACAAAGATGCGCTTTCAAGTATGTAGAGGAGGTAGGATGGTCGTTCCGTTTCTGCTCCTCATATGCACAGCGGGGTGAGCTTCTCGGGGTTTGGTACCGAAATGGCAATGGAGGATAAAGAAGAGGGAGGGTTGTTGGTTGAAGAGAGACCCAGAGTGAGAGATGAGTTAGGAGAATAGAGAATGTTTTTTAATAAAAAAAATAGGATAAAGATGTGACTGAAAAGTTATCTATTGAAAAAAATATAGAAGAGGATGTGTGATACAATGTACTTTGTGGCATAAAGATGAAAATGAGAGTGGAGATCGTTGCGACTGCCCATGCTCTACCACGATAGATTATTTTATTTAAAAATATAAATTATAAAGACTGATTTTTTACTAAACCCGTGTTAGTCATCAAGCATCGCTCGCCACAGTGCAAGAAAAAGCTTAATCTTTGGTTTCTACTCGGGCCAGATGAAAAAATGGGATCACTCCTTATGGACTCGTTGAGAATGATTTTGGTCTTGTTCGTGGCCTATTAGAAGTGGAAGACACTCTGGTGGGATCCTCATGGACAAGCAGTCAATTTGATAAGGATTGAGTGGCATTGCTTCTTCGACCCGAACCAAGGAATCCCTTAAATATGATATAAAAAATATCTTGTTCTATTCTTGATCAGAGATTACTCTATGAAAAAGACGAATCAGAGTTTGAAGTGGGGGAAAGAGCAGGAGTCATTGACCGGTAACAGATAGAGAAAGATTTATTCAATCACATAGTTTGGGCTACTAGAATATGACGTCCTTGGGATTTTCTATTTGATTGTATCGAAAGGCCCAATAAATTGGGATTTCCCAATTGGTCCAAGTCATTTTGGGGCAAGACGATCATTTATGATGAAGAGGATGAGCTTCAAGAGAATGATTCGAAGTTCTTGCAGAGTGAAACTGAGTACCAGACACAAGATAGATTTTTCAAAGAACAAAGCCTTTTTCCTATAAGCTAATTAATTTGGGACCCTGCATATCCACTCTTTTTCCTATTCAAAGTTTTATTTTTCACCACACCAAAAAAATGATGCCACACCTCTATATACACATATCCAATCTACTACCATAAGAAAATTAATATACTCAAATACAACCTACTTAAGGAACCACAGTTGAGATGATACACACCTCTCTCCAAACAAACAAAACACTATACTCCTTGACAACGCACAAAACATTTTCCTAACCCGAAGTTTAGAAACTCGGACTTGATCCAAAGGACAAAGCGTATCTTCAATCTAAACAACTTCCATGATTTCATGCTCATGATTCTTTTATCAGTACAAAGATTTACCGTGATTTTGGATGGGCGAGTTATAAGTTAAAAGAAAGATGTAAATAATTTGGAGGAAAGTTATAGATAGGATGTTGAAAGAGATAAAAGTGGAAAAACAGATAAAAGGATTTTTTATATAATGTTTGTAAGATTGTAAGAAAAAATAATAATTTTTTAATACATGACAGGGATTTTTTTTTACAAAAAAAAAAAAAAAAAAAAAAAAAAAAAAAAAAAAAAAAAAAAAAAAAAAAAAAAAAGTGGGGGTATGGGTGAGGGTGGTGATTGTCAGGTTGTGAAAACCAAAAGCTCACTCGATCAGGTTGGGAAGGGTGTATAGGTGTTTCATACTCACCCGACTAATTCAAATATTTTAGTCGATTCTATCGGGTCATGTTATATGTATGGTTTAAGGTGGGTAGAGTCATGTTAAGTAATAGCTATTTTATTTTTATAGGTGTGATGAAATACAAATCTAATATGACAATTGACAAGCATGTAATTATCGTTGTGACAAAGAAAAATATTTAATCACATAAATACAATGATACTAAGTGATACACTCTTTTCCCTATTAAGAAAAGGAAAGATATAGTACGCGCATCGTACACGGAGCTAGAATAATGTTGATTATCTTTTTCCGTAATATTTATATGCAATTATTATTATTTAAAAAATTGTATATGCAATTATTATTGTCTCAAGTTGGTTTATTTATTAAAGTCGTTGAGCTTTTCTGGAGATTTTTGTTGTACTAGGTATTGCAATTATATATGCAATTACTAGTTACTTTTTTTTTCCCTTTTTTTTTGCCAATGGGGTTTAGCCCAACTGGTAAGGCGTCCCCTTCCTCACAAGGGGTTGGGGGATCAAATCCTGCATGCAGTGGGTTGAGGTTTTTCCTTAGGGGTTTCCTCCATTGAGTGAAAGTGTGGTTCTCGAATCTTGGTTAAAGCCAAATAACGAGGGGTGGTTGAAAACCCGCCACCAAGCAATTTGAACCCACACTGGAGAGGCGGGGAAATGTTCCCGTTAATTTGCCGGTAACTTTTTTTTTTACTAGTTACTTTTTATTTGTAATTGCTAAGCTTTTTTAATGTTTTCTTTTAAGTAAATATAATAGATTATTGTTGTTCAACATTCAAATTCTGAATATTTTTTCTAAATTCTGGACAACAGATTTCAAATTTCTATATCCAAATTCGTATCTAGAACTTTGTATATGGATTTAGATAATAAAATCTGCTACTAGATAGTATTGTTACGTTTGTGAAAATAAACTATAAGTAACTAAAACAACCTACACACATATGTATATATAACGTATTTTATGATTCATCCATATAAATGTATAATTATTTTTAACATGTAAGATAGCTGTAAGGATATTGTTTCTAATGTGAATAAATCAAATATCTTTTGTAGACGAATTACTTCCCATCCACTAACGAAGTCATAAGAAATAAGATTACCTGTCCATTAGTAGATTCATACAACTCGAATTTTTATTACAAGTCTTAAAATTATAGACTTTCATATCTATATCCATACTACTATATAATGTAAACATTATTCTACTTTCTCACCAATCTAAGAGTTCTCAATTTTCAACAAATTAACACTACATGTAAGCCATCCATTTTATGTGGATTACTCACATTCACGCAACTTACAAACTTTTAAAATAGATTAAGATTTCTAAAAATTGAAACTAATTTTCTATCTACTATACATATCATTCTAAAAATAGATTACATTTTATTTTAAATTTGTTACACATTATTGTTTTAAAATTTTCATTTATTCATATATCAATAAATTGTTTAATTAAATAAAATTATAAAAAAATTATCATCTTAGAAAATCAAGATAATAATAATTTTATTATAGGAGTTAAAAAAAGTTTTGTTTCAAGAATCACCAATTCTAATATAAACATATAACTTGATTTTTCATCTTATACTATACTTAAAGGATGAATGATCATATATAAAAGCACATTGACAATGTTATTACTAAAATAAATATTAGAGTAAATTATTTATAAATTTCAAGATATAAAAGTCATATATAACGAATTATTATATATACATATGGTCGATAATACGAATAATAGGAAAATAAATAAATAAAATCAATGCTTGCTATATAACGAATCGAGACATGAACAACTACTAGAGATCGATAATATATATAAGGAACAAAGCCAGCCTCAAACATGCTTATACTGCTCGGCGCTCGCTTTGAACAAAGGTCAAACATACTCATATAAAACACTGTTATTGCTACTGCTACTTGTTATGATTGTTACAATTTATGTGTGTATTTTCTATATAGTATGCAATATGTATGATAGAGTATTTTGTAAATTTTTGTATGACATTTTTTATTTTTATTTTAGACTACTCAATCGTAAATACATAATATAATAAATTAATAACACATTAATGTACGTATATGTGTGTTTATTATTATTATTTTACTCTTTTTGTAAAATATAATAAACTTTTCACAATTTAAGGATGGTAGAAGATCGAGCTGGAAATTTAAAAAATTAATAATTTAGATGGAATGAATCAAGGAACGTACGTACATTATAAATCAGTTGGTAGGGTCGTAACCACATGGAAATTCATTGTATATTAACAGAAAAATTAAAGGTGGTAATTTAGTGACCACAAAATGTTAAATTAGTACATGTGTGGAAGGCAATTAATTGCATCATAGATCACCTCCTTTATATTATATCTTTCGACATTAATTATTGCTTCGTTTAACCTTTATTTAATATTAATTAATGTTGCATTATTAATCTATACTATATTATAAAACATTTAACTTTCTCCCTCTTAAAATTTTTAAGATTTCTTAATTTTAAGTAGGGTTAATAATGGAAAAAACCCCAATCTTTGCTTCACTTTTTGGTTTAAACCTCAATCTTTTTTTTCAAATGGTTTAAATCTTAAACTTTATATACAATTCTATTTAAACCCTAAACTATCATTTATTTAATTAAAATGGGTAATATGTGACCTTTAACCTAAACAGCCGGTTGCCCTCCCCTCCTAACATCGAATAACGCAACAATCGGTTTCCCTCGCCTCCTACACGAACGCAAAATACACTCTCATCCCAAGCGTCGATCACGAACGACGCCGGGCAGGAACGATGCAGGCCAGGAACGACGCCGGCCAGGACAACGCCACCAACGACCAATCTGGAACGCGACCATCGGGAACGACGACCAGCGGACCACCATCGGCCACGACGACCAGCGGGCAGCGGGGGACGACGAACGGCAACGCCGGGCAGAAACCCTAACGCCGGAAAAACCCTTTGTAAGTCTTCTTGTGTGCCTTTGTTAGTCTCATTTTGTGCCAAAAACCCTTTTTGCGTCACTTCTTTGAACTTGTATGCTTCTGCCAAACTATTTGACAGGCAATGGCATCTAATATTCATAATGATATTATAAGTAGTGATGATAGCAATGATGAATCATATGAAATCAGTGAGGACTTGCCTGATGATGATAATGATAGCATTTTATCTGGATCATGAAAATGAGGAAATTCTGAATTTAAACACTATCAATGATGATCCTTTCTTGAATGAACTATGTGATCCTGGGTTGTTAGTGAATGCCATGGAAGATAATGAAGTTAATGAAGATTGTAGAAATTCAGATAGGGAAATTAAAGAAAATATGATTGTGGAAAATGTTGATTACCCTATACATGATCCTAATCAAAAGTGGAAAATCATGAAGCCGTCCTTAGGTGAGAAATTTGTAAATCCTGCACAATTGAAAGTTTGTATTACAAATTATGCAGTTGCAAATGGTTTACAATTAAGGTTTGAGAAGAATGAGTCACGTAGACTTTCCGTTAGATGTGGTGAAAAGGTTAATTGTAAGTGGTTGTGTCCTTATAGACTGTATGCATCTTGGATGAACAAAGAAAGGACATTCCAAGTTAAGTACTTAGAGGAAAAACACACATGTCCTAGAAATTATGCACACAATCCACTTGCAAATCCTACTTGGATTGCACAGATTTTGCTTCCGAATTTGATTAAGAATCAAGAATTGACTTTGAAGGAAATGCAAAAGCTAGTATTAGACAAGTATTTATGCAATGTTAGTATAGGTCAATGCCATCGAGCAAAGACAAGGGCACTTTATAAAATAGAAGGTTCACTAGTTGAACACTATGGTCGGGTTTGGGACTAGGGGGGGGGGAGATCCTAAGAAGCAATCCTGGGAGCACAGTTAAGATCAATGTTGAGGAGTGTGACAATGGGAATTATTTCAAAGTTTTTTATGTTTGTTTCAAAGCTTTAAAAGATGGTTGGAAAGAAGGATGTAGACCTATTATTGGATTAGATGACTATTTTCTTAAGTCAATTTGTCGTGGTGAGTTGCTTTCTGCCATAGGAAGAGATGCAAATAACCAAGTCTATCTAATAGCTTGGGCGGTTGTAGACATTGAGAACAAAGCAAACTGGAAATGGTTTTTAGAGTTGCTTTCCAATGATCTTGAATTATCATACGGCATGGGTATAACACTTATTTCCGATCAACACAAGGTTAGTACCATTTTCATATTTAATTACTTGTCATCATTAATTATATCAAATACTAACTTTGAATTTCTTATTTCCATACCTGTTAGGGATTGATTGAAGTTGTTAAGGAAATTTTGCCATATGCTGAGCATATGTAGTGTGCAAGACATGTTTATGCTAATTTCAAGAAGAAATTTAATGGTTTGGAATAGAAATTTCTTCTGGGGAGCTGCTATGTCTACTGTAGAAAGTGATTTTGAGAAACATATGTCCGAGTTAAAAGAAAGGTCAGAAGATGCATACAGCCATCTTATTGAAAGGAATCCAAATACATGGTGTAGGGCATTTTTTGAACTAGATAGAGCATGTGAGGCTATAGAGAATGACATTTGTGAAAGTTTCAACAAGATGATATTAGGTAAGACCTGAAACAATTGTCATATATGAAATTCTTATATTGACATACTAACTATTTTGTTCTTTAACTTTTGTTAGTTGCAAGGAAAAAACCAGTGATTACTCTTTTGGAGACAATAAGGTTACTTATCATGCAAAGGATACATGTAATGAGAAGCATGGCAGATGAGTTTGAAGGTGATGTGTGTCCTTCCATAATGAAGAAGTTAAAAATATTTTCTAGGAACTACAGGCAAAGATTCATTTTATTAATTCTATTATTTAAATATTTTTATTGTTTTTATTATTTACCTAATTACTATTTTAAGTTAGGTTTTGGGATGTTGTTCCAAGTGGTGGACACCAATTTGAGGTTAGAAAAAGTAATGATTCATTTTGTGTTGACCTTGAGAAAGAGACTTGCACATGTAAGTTATGGCAACTTTCTGGGCTTCCTTGCGTTCATGGAATAACTGCAATCTACTTACTTCATAGGAATCCGGAAGATTATGTGTCCCATTGGTTTAGAAAAGCTAACTTTTTAGCAGCGTACAAATCTTCAATTCAACCAATGCATAATAGCAAGATGTGGCCAAGTTCATCATTCATTAAGCCCTTACCTCCAAAGGAAAGAAGAATGCCAGGTCGACCAACTTTAAATAGAAAAAGACATCCTTCAGAAAATGAAAATGATGTAACAAAAGTAAAGGGACAAAGACAAATGACTTGCAAAAAGTGTAAAGGTAAGGGTCACAACCAAAAGAGTTGGAAAAATGACAAAGTAGTTACACCTCCTAAAACAAGCAAGCCTAGAGGAAGACCCAAACTCAATATTTGTATACCTGCAAGTAGACCTACTAATGGTGGTAACGGTAGAAGAGGTGGGAGAGGTGGCGGTGTCGCTAAAGTTAGAAATCATGTATGGTAGGTGTGTCTTATCAAGATGGAGAAGCTATGATACATGTAAGTTTTTTATTTCTTACATTTCTCTTAAACCAATTCAATTTTCTATATAATTTAATTACATATAATGTCTTTTTATAGAGCTTAAACGGTGATGTGAGACCGGCATGGCCAGCATGGACAGTACCAAGATCAGGATAAAGTGTTGGTGGAAACTTTTTTGGTGCTACTTCAGATGTTGATGATGGTTCTAAAGTTAATTAACCAAAGTCTAGATGTTATTGCTCAAGTTTTTTTGATGTCTTTTGATGTAATCATGGTTGTGCAGATGTCTTATTCCTGCAAATAACTATACTTTTGAGCTTATTTTTTGGTAATGTGATTCCTAGCTTTGGTTATTTGTTTGTTAATATATTGGATATATTTTTTTTACTTGGGTTATTATAATAGGTAAAAAAAAGTTTAAGGTTTAAACTAACAGGTAAAATAAAGTTTAAAGTTTAAACCATTTCAAAAAAAAGATTGATGTTTAAACCAAAAAGTGAAGCAAAGATTGGGGTTTTTTTTCATTATTAACCCTTTTAAGTTTAAGTTACAAACACTTAAATCAATAGTCTAACCAATCATTTTCTTAATTATCTCAACTAATTTAAGACAATTATTATTTCAATAAATCATAAACATCACAAAAACTATTTAATTTATTTAATTTTGGTTAAATTACTTACATAAATATAATTTTAAGGCTAAAATATCTTTTTCTCTAATTATTTAATAATAATATCTTTTTTATTGTTTTTCAAAAATTATTTTAACAACTAATAAAATGATTGATTGTAAAAAAATAAAGAAATCAGAAAAAGGAGAAAAAACATGGATAGACTGACTAACACCGCATTCCACAGTCCACACATACAATACCCTATATTTTTTAAATCAAACATGTTGTCGAGTACAAACTATTGTCATCGCAGCCGCATTTCACGGATGCAATGATAGTATAATATTATTTATAAGATAAAGGTAAATATATGATCAACTATCTCAAAGAAAATTCTAAATAGAATTTAAAACATAATTGTTTGTTTTTTCAAATATATATATAGGGACAGTTCAACTGAGAAGTGTTTTTTTGTACGATGACTGCGAAAACCAATTTTAGCTCTTTATTAATGTTAATCAATGACTAAGGTTTTTTGACAGCTCATTAATGCTTCATTAATGACGCATTAATAAGAGTTATTTCGGGAAAATCAAGTCTCGCAAATTAATGACGGCTCATCCGAACGCAATTCACGGTTGAGTAAATATACAAATTACTCGTTCTAATGAGTCATTAATGACGTTAAAAACAGTTCGCGCAATTCTCGTACGTAAAACAGTACTCGTTTGAACCCTCCTATATATATGGGAGGGTTCAAACGAGAACTATTTTTTGTACGAGAACCGCGAGAACCAGTCTGAGCCGTCTAATTCTCCCTCTTTGATATCATCACCCACCAATAAATTGCTCACATGCACCCTGTCACACTTGATCCTCTCACGCTCTACATCAATGAATTCCACTTTATTAAATCAACGGCTAAGATTGGTTCTCGCAGTTCTCGTACAAAAAACAGTTCTGAGAATACATGTAACATAATTCACGTAACCTCACACATGCATATGATAATATAGTGGTAGGTATAAATCATTTTCTAATTATAACAGAGTAGGCAAAAGATGAGGTGCTAATAAACATAAAGACATATTTATTAAAAATATAAATGGACATAACATAAAACCCAATAGGTCCCACAAAACCAATGGTTTATTGACATTCATAGAATTGATGAAATAAAACATGTGGTACCGCTACCAACTATCAAATGATTGATCAACAAAACGTTCGATACAACAATTATGTAACCAAAGTAGCAAGCTTGGCTGCTTGGTTATTAGGCTATCGACACTTATCCATCCCAATTCTCTAATTTTTCTTATTATATCAGTTTAATATCATTTTCTTATTTTATCTTTCTACTACTTAAATCTCAAATCTCATAACCAATCAACCCTTGAAAATTTTCTATTTTTTAATTAAATAAAAATGAACAAAGAAAGAGAAACACGGGTTACCTAAACTGTAGTGGGATGGTGGTACCTGTGGATGCAACGATGTTCCAGGTAACTCGAGAAGACCTCCGCTCTCACGCAAGAGGCCGGGTTGCACATTGCTTTCACTAGGAAACTCAATGGGGCAGGTTCGGGGCGGAAATTGGTCCCTCCGTCTCTGTCCCCGTCCCCGTCCTACGTCCCCATTTGCACCGAAATTAAAGTTTTAGAATACGTTTATACTAAATTATACATTTCAGAATACAAACATATCTGAACTGAAATTAAAATATTAGAAAACGTTTATACTATCTTATACAACATTATAACGAGTTTTAGAAAACGATTGCACTAAATTAGGTTGTGTGAAAGTGTGTGTGTGTGTGTGTATATATATATATATATATATATATATATATATATATAATTAGTATAAAATTATAATTGGGTATCGGTATTCGGGGACGAGTATCGGGTAATTGGGATGGGGATCATCAAACCCGTCCACGTCCCCATTTAAATAATCGTGTTTTCCCAGTATCCGTTTATCGTCCAATACCCCACACTGTTTATGCCATTTTTCCCCATTGGTGTCGGCCTTTTTTTTACCATCCTGGCTTTAATCATTAAAATTGGTTTTCGGGTGGCTAACAAATGTTATATTTCATTTCATTTCTGTAGATTTGGTTTAATACTATTTATACATAAGTTGTGTTCAATAAAGTCCATACGAATAATATAGTCCTTAAATTTTAATACTGAATCACATGTGATTCAGTATAAAATCACATGTAATTGTAAAATCATCACATGTGAATTATAAAAATGACACTCCGCCTAAATTTTTAAAATTCTATATGAGCTATTGATGGGGCTGATCTAAAGACTGAAATTAGTCCATCAAAACATGCATCAAGTATGGACAACATTAAACATTTCTTATTTATTAACAATTCTAAAAATATATGTTTGAGTAGTGTTCAATAAAGTCCATATAAAAAACATAGTCCCGAAATTTTAATACTCAATCACATGTGATTCAGTATACAATCACATGTGATTGTAAAATCATCACATGTTAATTACGAAAATGTCACTCCGCCCAAATTTTTAAAATTCAATCTGAACCATTAATGGAGCTGATCTAAAAACTAAAATTAATCCCTTAAAACTATGCATTAAGTATGAACTATATTTAACATTGATAGTTTGAAAAATATATATCATTAAAGTTTGAAAACTGCGTCAATTTACAAAAGGCACTACACGTTGGACCACCGAATATTTTCAAACATGTATTAATTATTTTGGTCTTGTCTTACAAGTCTGGTGAGTTTCTTTTATTACTGTGAAATATTTTATTATTATTATTATTAAACTACATACAAAATCAAAATTTGAATTTTCATATGTTAAAGCCAGAAAAATCACCTTTTGTTCCATCTATATTTTAGTTCTTGTTCTATACTTTTAATACCTTTCCTTGTTTGTGATATGAAAACCAAGAATATTAGGCATCAATGACTAATTACAGAATCAGAATAAAAGAATTCTAAGCATATATGTTATTGGCTATAAAATAATATGATTACAATACCAAATAATGTTGTGTGAAATTTATATGTAATAAATTCACCAAAGAGGCAAAGATGAAGACTTGTACCAAATATTGTAAGAACATGATCTGTGCTTGATAAAAGAGAAACATATACCTTATGGATAACTCAAAGTTTGTAATATTGAGATTTGTTTATTTGTATCAAGATTTTATGACGTTATTTACATTATGATGTATGTATTATGTGATAAAATATGATCTTGACATGAACTTGATCATGCTTATTAAGTGACAAACTAGCTATTATCATAAAAGAATTAAATGTTTGCAAATTTTTATGATAGAAAACTTATTTATTTAATAAATTAATGAACGACCACTAATGTATGAATATTCTTGATTGTTTTTTATGTGTTTGATTATATTTTACGTTCATTTAGCATTTAAATAAACGAGCATAAACGACTATAGCAAACTTGTCTTCTTAATGAAATAAGATGAACATGAAAACTTGTTCATTAATTTGGCTAAAACAAGTACTATTGATAGTTAAGGGATCTAAATGATATTATAGATAGTTAAGGGACCTAAATGGAAATTTAAGATAGTTGTTGTCTACTATCATAAAAACAGCTAACACTGTGTAATCATCATCATCATCTTTCTCTTTGGACTCCTGGAAACCCACCAACAAATGAAAATATAAAAAAGATGAAAAACCATTAATTTCTATTTACTCTTCAAATTACGTTCTTTAAGTTTCTGAATTTTGGGTTTCGATTTGGATTCTGAATAAGTTACTATAAAAGTGTACAACTTTATTCATATGCAAATTAATTGCAGTTTTAAGGAGCTTCAAGCTCCCTCAATCCCTAAATTCTTAGGTTTGTTTTTCTCGTGATTTTTTCTTTTATGAATTCGATTGATCTCGGTGTATGTATATATCGAGATCAACGAAAACCATGAGTCCAACGACGGTTTTGCGAACTGGGTTTATTCTATTGATGATTTTTGGTCATCTAACTTTCGCCGATAAGCGTTCTAGGGTTTCCAATTCAATTTGCCCTACGAAGTCGTCGATTAAAGCAATTCTTGGATATGAAGATTATGTTTGTCCCTTGAGTGGAATCGATTACACTGTTGGTGTTATTGAGGTAATTATACACATACTTAACACTTATGATTATGTGTAATTGTTATTCTTCAAGTTATATATTGAATGTTTCTGTACTGTAATTTAGGTTGCCTTTTTTATAGTCAATTTTGACTGGTTATTAAGAAGTCAAACTTTATGGTCTTTGTATTGCCTCATTTGAATTATAATTGATACTATTACAGATAATAATACCTGTAAATTGTAAGGAACTAGGCAGAATGTAATCCAAGGGGGGCAAATTCAATAGACCCTTTAGCTTAATTTTGTTTTTATTTTACCTAATCGATCGGTTTAAAACATTACCAAAATGTAACTAAATAGGTTAAAATTCTATATATCTAGAAATTCCATATCATTTTTCCTAGAATATGGAATTTTTTTTGTTTGCCTATAAAATTTATTAGTTTTAACATACAAATTAGGTTGGTGTTTCAAAAATCTTAGCTTGAATCTTTGGTTGAACCATGTGTTAGGGTTTCAAAACTTTTAGGATAACTAGAATGCTAGATCACATATGATTCGTGATTTCTTTCAGAAAAAAATAACATTAAACTTAATGTCATATGCCTGTGTCTATGCCCAAAAGGATATTCAAAACTCAAAAAGAAAAAAAAAAAGAAAAAAAAACACACACACATACACACACACACTTGTTCCTGGCGCGACTTGAACATATGACATTAAGATCTTCTAGCAACCTTGCCTCCCTCGTGGCTCCGCCATTGATTAGGAATGAATATCCAAACAGACAATGGTCTTTAAGTGGTTTAGCATTTTTCCTATATTCATGGTTATTATCATAATTTGTTAATCTAGTATCACATACAGTAATAGGCTGGCTTGGTCTATGAGCACAAATTCAAACATCAAAGGGATTAAGCAGGAAATCGGTGGTTTCTAGTTGTCTTTAGTCTTAATTCTTAACTATGGTTCTGAATCTTACCTGCTTAGTTCTAGTCTACAATCTCTGCTTTGGGTGTTTAAGTGTCTGGCTGAAAGTGTTTATGATTATTACTTCTGATTGTAGAGGGTATAACTGTATTTGGAGAAGCAGGTGAGAAGTTGCTAGAGAAAAACTGGTTGTTGAGATATATTTTGGATTACTTATCTGTCCCTAGCTTTAGGGTATTGATTATCTTTTACATTTTCTTGATTTCTAGATTATGATTTATGAGTCTTCAAGTCACAATAATCACTTTTAATAAACACATCCGAACACACCCTTAAGATGCATCTCCGTAGATTAATTTCATTATTGATTTGTGAATTGTACAACATTCATTGTAATCTCCCAGTCCGCCTCTAAGATATGTAAATCGAATTTGGGAATTTGTTACATGGAAATGCTGTGCCATGTAGGGTTTTTTTTTATTTAAAGAGGTTTTTAGCAACATTATTTGTTCTGAGACAAGATAACTTGATCTTTAACTTGAGGTTGCTTTAGCAAAAACCCTATTCCCAAGTTCATGGATGCTCTAAAGTCATTTACCTTGGTTCAAAAAACAATTATTGTCCTATTCTAAAGTCGTCTAATTTTGTAAATATTGTTTATGTCCCACGATAGTGTCTTTATTTCTCTGCAGATGATGAAAATCTTGAAATATATAAGGTTCTGGATGGCATATTAACTGTGTTTTAACTTTTTTATTTTGTAGGGAGACGAGACTTCATTGCGGAAAGCTTTAAGTAAAGTTGATCCCAACGCCCATGGTTATGTTGTTGTGCTCTTCTATGCATCATGGTGCCCCTTCTCTACAATCTTTAGACCGAGTTTATCAGCAATGTCTTCTTTGTATCCTTCAATCCCTCATTATGCAATTGAAGAATCTGTTGTGAAGCCGAGGTTTGCAACCTTTATGCTTCCGTTTACATGTATCTAATAATCTAATTTCTTCTTACATTGTTTTATCTCATTTTTTATACTTCTATAATTATCTATTCTATTAAAGATGATTTCAAAAACTAATCACAAGTATGATCAATTGTTTTGTTGGATAAATAGAAACTTATTTTTCGTTTAGATAAGACTAACACCGACACTTTTGTGTAGCATACTTTCGAAATATGGAGTTAATGGATTTCCTACTCTCTTTGTTCTAAACTCAACTATGCGTGTGCGTTATCATGGCTTCAGGACTCTAAGTTCCCTTGTGAGTTTCTATACGGATGTTACAGGTATGAAACATATACATCTTAGATATGAAACTTGATTTTGTTCGATGAAAATGTAAATACTTTCTCTTTAGGTGATTTGGTTAGTTGAATAAAGAGATAAGCAACTTTGGCCTATTTCTATTTCGAATGAGCATCATTGTTTGCACCCATAGGCCATAACAACCCTCAAACTTTCAAAAAGTTTCTATTTAGGTAACCCATAGGCCATAACCGTCACCAAGTCACTGAAACATTTATAAGTCAATAGTTGAAAGAATGTTCTGTTCAATAGCCTGTAGATTACCTTAAATCTTAATGTTTCATATTTTGTCGGTTCTATGGGTGAAACTAGGGGTGAACATGGGTCGGTAATGACCCAAAACCCAACCTAAAACTGGAACTCCAGTTATTTAGAAATGAAAACCGATCAATTTTGGTTAAGTCGGTTCAGTTAGTTCAGTTATGGGTCAGTTAATCGGTTATAACGAAATTTTGTGGGCTTGAGCCCAATAGTGAGCAACTAGTTGTTTTTGGTCCAATAGTTTGGTGAAATTATTTAACAGAAAATCCTGATAAAGATATAAAATTTGATTTACAAGAAATTTAATGGCCCCATAGCATTTTTTTCGAAGGCTTACATAACATTTTAGCCTATAATAAAATATTATAAAAATTGCAAAAAGATTCAAATGGGACAGTTTAGTTAGTTTGGCTTAGCTTTTTGCATGAAATTGAGAATATCAGTCTTTAATAATCGAAACTGATCCATTGCTTAATTATATGGGTTAAACTACTTAACTGTTAATTTAAGGTTATTTCTGTTAACGATCTGGTTCCTGCTCATCGCTACTAGACTGAAAACGAAGATATTTCCTGAAAGAGAAACTATAGCTAAATTGGTTACCTTATTATGCCATTAACTCTTTGTGAAGTGTGATAAAATGTTTCAGTAATCAGCCTAACTGGTTAATATCTTGATGAGTACAGGTATTAAGGCCGCGTCAGTCGATGAAAACTTCCTAGACAGAGTCGAAAACTATGTGCATGAGAAAGGCAACAATAACAACACCGACCCAGAAATCTGCCCGTTTACTTGGGCAAAATCGCCCGAAAATCTATTTCGCCAAGAGACATACCTTGCTTTCGCCACTATCTTTGTCATTTTTAGGTCATTTTACCTAATTTACCCTTTTATCATTACATCTGCTCAATACGCTCGAAGAACACAGTTGTTGAATATTCGAGTTAGAAGCTTGTGGGAACACCCTTTTGCCTATTTGAATCGAGCTATACAGTTATTTAGCTCACTTACAGGTTGCATGGGCATCGGTTTCTTTCACGAACAAAAGCACTAGATTAACTTGATCTTTTTGTTGATACCAAAGTTTTGGTTCTAATTGAAGTAACTTGCTTCAAATTTATTTATGTATTATAGTTTACAAATTGTATGTTCATTGAAGAAAAGAGAGATTTTCTGTGAGTTACTTGACTAAATCAAGTGTGTATTTGTGTTTGGACTTCGAAATGTTGTAGACTTTGTTTGTAATTGTACATGATGAGAATTGAGAACTGTAGATATCAATAAGAGTTAATTATGTTAAATGTTCTTAGTGGTTGTTACAAAATTTTACTTATAGTCGTTTAACTTTAAAATTTACGAAAATAATCATATTTGTCATTTTGTATCATACAACTTACTGCTAACTTGACTGTTAAAGGGTATTTTAGTCATTTTATACTGTTTTTTTTTCACTAAACATCCTCTTACCAACTTTCTTTTCTTTTGTTCTTATTTAACTTTATAGTTACATATTAAATATATTATTTAGTAAAATAAAATATAAAATTAAAATTGTAACTATTGTTTAAACAAAATTAACCTTTTATCAGAATTAACTAATAGACTAATAATGTTATATAATCCATTTAAACACATTAATTAGTCATCGATATAGAAAAAAAATTTAATTTATGCTTTTAGTATCATTCTTTGTTCTTGAGATTCATATTCAAGTCACTTTTGTTTAATAACCTTTTTATTACAAGAAAATCGGCTTGAAATGCTAGTATTATCCCTCCGTTCATATGCAATTTCACTACCACCACCATTTCCCACCATTCCAGCTACTAAATTAACATTCACTGTCAAAATGTTTTGGGATGTCATCCTGATTAAAAAAACCCTAAATCAAAAACATGATTAAAAACACTAAATTAGAAACACCTAAATACACCAAAAAACAACTCGAATCTGTACACATAATGAAAAATCTTGAATCCGATAGAAAGAACACAACCCATTCAAGTGTTCATCGATTACATATCTCTAATAAAAAAACAAAGACCGAGAAGGAGAAGAAGAACGAAGAGAGAATTGGGGGATTTACATATCTGAAAAACCTTCTAGAGAGAGAGAGAGAGAGAGAGAGAGAGAGAGAGGTGAAACAGTACACAAGGGGCGATGGCGGTTGTGACACCAGGGGTGGTGGCATTGATTGTGACACCAGGGGTAGCAGCGGTGAGAAACCTTGTCATCCCCTTTCGTTTTGGTCGTTCTTTTCAGCAAGGTGATTAAAGGGAAGAGGGTGGTGGTGGTGGTAAAATGGTTAGACTGGGCACATCGGAGGGAAGAAGCCATCGGCTTCGGCTGATGTGGAGTCTTCAACCCATCGGGAACACCATCGCACCCCTTTGGGTGGTGGTGGGCTCCCAACCCAACTAGTCCCCAAACTTGATGGGATACCCTCTTGGGTCCTCTTTTTTCTTTTTTTTTTTAAATAAAAAAATAGAAAGAGTTGAATCGGGTTGGATGTGGGGGTTGTAGGGTTAGAAAGGGTTGGAGGTGGAGGATAATGTGGATGCTGATGTGACGGTGTTTCTGGTTGGTAAGTTGGGTTGGATGCTGATGGTCCAAGAGAGAGAGAGAGAGAGAGAGGGTGTTGGTTTTGTGTGTTTGGTATAAAAGTTGTTAAAACGAGGGAAAAAAACATGGTTGGTAACCATTAAAAGTAAATGTTATTTAGTAACAAAAATATATAGAAAATTGACCAAATGCCTAGAGAGCTCTCTATCTTTCCCCAAATTCCGACTAGCGTGGTTCTTTTTCTCGACCAATTTGAATTCAATTTTGTTGACTTTGATTTGTTTGTACCATTATGTCATCGATCACCATTAGACTAACTGTCAAAGTTAACAACAATTAGCTTAAAACATCAAAAGTGAAATAAAATAACCAACTAACTATTTTTGTAATTTTAAAAATTTTAAAAACTAAAAGAGAAATTATATGACAACAAGAAGACACATTTTTGTAATTAACTCTATCAATAATGTAAATTGCTTGAGGTTGGATAGATTTTATAGTATGTATATATATATATATATATATATATATATATATATATATATATATATATATATATATATATATATATATATATATATATATATTATATATATATACATGTTAATTGTCTAGAATATATATCAATTATGTTAACTCACCAGCTCTCGCCAGGCTTCAAAACTTCATGTCATCATTGTAACAAATAAAAACAATAAATTAAGAATATTTATGCAAATTAATCTATTAAAAGCTTTAAAAAAACTACTCGAGAGTCGAGATCTACTCGAGGATTTAATATGTACATGATGGTTTTGTCAAGAGCACTTGTGGTGGTGCTCGACATCCCATTCGTTGTATGGGTGAGTGGAATGACATCACTACAACCCCGTAGTCATTCTTACATTGGCCGAAACTCTAGGCCATATACAACAAGGCCGCTCATACTTCCTTCATAACTTATCAGTTTCAAATTCACATGAAGATAATCATTTATAACATCATGATTTGAGTTGAACTTCCACAGCTTAACCTCCATCCATCCATCTTCTCTTTGTTTTGAAACTTGTGTGATATCATGTCTATTCCATGGGCTTGGGGGTATGAAATATATAATTTCAGCTTCTTCGTCTTTTCGGCGGAGCATATCTCGTACTTTCACTGGACAATGTAGGCCGTCGGTTTTTTCAGAAAGGTTGAATACAAGATAGCAGACATAATTTGTATCCGGCGACAACATTTGGGCTTCAATCTTGCAGTCGATAAGAGATACTTGCTGCGGTAGAAACTCAATCACCTCTTGAAATCTTCATGTACAACATAGTAAAAACTTAGGGTTATCGATTGTTAACAAAATTTTTAGCTAATATGTATACCAAGGACAGAGTTTTGTTCAATAAAGTCCATATAAAAAACATAGTCCTGAAATTTTAATATTCAATCACATGTGATTCAGTATACAATCACATGTGATTCTAAAAGCATCACATGTTAATTACGAAAATACCACTCCGCCCAAAATATTAAAATTCAATCTGGACCATGGATGAGACTGATCCAAAAGCTAAAATTAGTCCCTTAGGACTATATATTAAGTAAGTACTATATTGAACATTTCTCACCAAGGACATAATGAAGTTAGTTTGAAAAAGCAAACCTGGATTTTGCTGATGGTTTTGAAATAAAAAGCTTCTCATTGGAAATACCATAAAGAGCTTCCTTTGCTGAAAGCATGAGATGTTTTCTTCCACTTACTTCACTTGAATACAACTGTTCATCATCACATGTTTAAGGACAAATATATGATTACAAGAACTCAAGGAGAATTTTAATTCTCCAAGTGATATATAAATTTTGTTAGAAATTAAAAATCGACCTTTTCATGAACCTCGTAATTTTTGTTGGATGTTTCTTCATAGTTGTTAGTTGGTGATTTCTGCACTTGATCCACATTAATGTTTAACTCTTCCACCTCTTTGTGCTTCACCTGTATGATAAAATATGTAAAACCATATATGCGTGTGTGTGTACAGGTGAATGGCTCAAAACTTACATTGTGAATGGCTCGAAACTCGATGCCTTCTACATAAATGGAACCATCTCCACAGTAGTATGGTGACAAGCTCTCTACCATAAACTCAAAAACAGTTTCTTCTCCATGATTAAAAAATCTGTGCAACTCGATCATCGTCCACTTGTCGTCTCTCCATGTTGCAAAATATGAATGTAAGGTTTCGGTTCCTTTTTTGTACTTTAGGTTAACATACATAGGTTTACTTGGATATTTTCTTGAATCACAGAATTTGAAGACTAAATGAACCCCATAAACGATATCTGGAAATAAAAAGTGAGTTCTTGTCTCGATTTTGATCATTAGGTTCGAAACATCCAACATTTCTGCTACTTCATGAAACCTGCATGTCTCATAAGATATCAAAGTCTAAATTAGCCATAGCCTACTTTTAAATTCGATTTTCCGGAAACCATAGACGAACCTTGATTCTGAAATAGATCGCCACACATGTGGAGTATGGTCTATGTATGAAGACTTGCTTATTGATATCATTTCATTTCTTTCACCATGATTTCCTATCGAAAACCACTGTTATGCAGGACAATTAAAACAAATCAATGAGTTTGTGATAAGTGATTCATCTAAAGCAATAGAATCAACTGATGACATAAAATAAATGAAACTCGAGATGTGAAGATGAACCAGTTACCACATTGTCATCTTGAAGGAGGATTCCTTTGGAGAACATGTTGTAAAGATCCTTATTCTTTTGGGTAGAGTAGATCTCTGTAGATTTTGACGTTTGGATTAGATCTTTATAATCTTTAGGTAACTTAGGCTCCCATATTTCATAATCCTCCTGCATGTTAATTGAATAATAAAATATCGTATACTTAAGCATGCACCACAAATTTATTCTTACGTTTGGAAACTTGCATTCTACAAATGATATGTCCTATTACTTTGCCTATAAGTCCTTAAAGAATTTCCTTTTTTAGTAGGTTTTTTGGGGAATCCAGATGTGCTCTAATGTACACAACCTAACCATTTCCATGGCCATTCCCAATGCCCACAGCTGACCATCCAAGACGATTATCCATGAAGAATTGAACCGTCCCTTCTTTTGAGACTTTGTAGAACACTGAACACCTACCACTTGACCATCTTGTGATGCTTAAAAATAGTAATAATACACATGTGATATAATGCACTTAAAAATTGATACAAAAACTAGATAAATACACTAGATGCATAGTGCATTTAGCAGATGCATCTAATTTTTTTAGCCGTTTTCAAGGGTCCATATATGTTCCTTGTGTTATCCCTGAAAGAAGTGTTCTTCCTTGATTCCAACTTATTCTTAAAGATGGTTTCATTAATTCGTTTTGATTTGAAAGATTTCCTTTCTTCTTTTCGTTTCTTTATTTCATGATACCTCGTTTTTGTTTTAAATATTCTAGTTTTGACATAAATCAATTGAAACTTACTTGTAATTCCATTACTTCGTTAAGTTGTTGCAACACCTCTTTTGTTGTTGGTCGTTTTCTTCTATCATAATCCAAGCATCGACCGACAATCTTTCGAAATGTAGAGAACGACTCAGGTGCAATTTGTTTCTTCAAACCAGACAGAGCAATGGAACCAAATTTTCCTTCTTCGTGGATGTGGTTAAGGGCCATGGTTACATGTTCTGGATTGTAATTCCGTTTATCTGGCACTAACATTTTCCCATGAAAGATCTCAAATAACACCACACCAAATGAGTAAATATCAGATTCTTTCGTCAAGTAACCCACTATACCATATAACGGGTCAACGTAGCCGATTGTGCCAGCTACAGGATTGCTGATGACATATTCCATTTCCTGATTTGCTGGACTTATTAAGGACAACCCAAAATCAGAAATTTTTGCCTTCCAATCAGTATCCAGCAAAATATTCGCACTTTTGATGTCCCTATGTATCACCACATCTTTTGTTGGAGTACCTTCATGAAGAAAATCCAACCCTCTCGCAATATCAATGCATATCTCAAGTCGTTTCATCCATGATAGACTAATGTCTCCTAGATGCTTATCAAGACTCATGTTAGAGGCGAGCTCATAAACAATGATTTTTTCATCCTTTTCGTTACAGTAGCCTATCAGACCAATGACATTCTCGTGTTTATACTCGAAAAGGATTTCAAGCTCTGTCAAGAACTCATGTTCTCCCTGACCTTGACTCTTATCTAACCTCTTTGCGATAATGGTGTTGGATCCATTAGCATGTGTAACATTTCCTTTGTATACCTTGCCAAATCCTCCTCCTCCGATAAGATTCACATGACTGAAGTTCTCTGTGGCCTTTTTAATGTCTTCAAGAGATATTTGTAGGTTGTCCATGTGGTTTTCCTAAGAATCATGAAGCAATCAGTTCAACTTCACTATATTAAGGTAGACTTAATTAAGTTCTTAACTAAAATGCTGGTAAGATACAATTTTTAATCTGTATATATTTACAAGCTGTTGGGAAATTATGTGCAAGAGTATAAGAATTCTATAGCGGTTCCTGAATAGTTTCTATATCGTGAAAAGATCACTCTACTGGATTTATAATTCAACATTGGCTGTATATGAATATCACGAATTTCAATTGGGGATAATTCACAAATCCTTGTTCAGTAACGTATTCGCAATAAGGTAAGTTCACTTTATTTATAGTCATCCTTATTTATCAGCCAAGCAAACGCTCGGCTAAGAGAAGGTACGCGGTCCACTGAGCGCTGGCACAGCTTTATGACACTCATCAGCTTAGCACTTAGCTTATCAGTTCAGACTTGAGAGTATTTGACTATTTGCTTGGCTTAGTAATTGCTCAGCCGGTAGTTTTTCCCCTTGGACTGTGATTATGGGTCAACGGAGGATAAATAAAGTTACATGTTATCTACGTTTAGCTCCTAAGGGCGGTCCCTAGGGGCTAGGACCCTGTGAGGGGGTCACCCCCCCTGCTATATTGGGTATCGTACTTTAGCTAAGACTTGAATGAGTGCACTCTGCACCACCTGACTCATGTACCAAGTTTAGTCAAATCCTTATATTTAATACTTGAGCTCGACAACCTACTCAAGTAGCTCGAGCTCGACTCGACTTGAACCAAGTCGATATTGAGTTTTTTCAGAGTCGATTTTGAGTAGCTAGCGATTGACTCAACTAAGTTACACCCTTGTATAGGGAGGGGGTTTGGTGTTCCCTAGCACCCAATGACATGGTGGACCCAATAAGGAGGCGGGGTCGGTATAATGATCTACAAGTTGTTAGTAGGTGTTTTATGTCATTATACTCCATTTTCATTACAATTAGGATTTATAATTTTATTAATTAGAAATTATGCATTACCTTCATTCGTAAATTTAGCATTTTTACATTCACCGTGTGATACATGAGATGGGGCATCATAGGGTGGAATTACTTTACAATGTCCGAGTCAACACATAAATAGTCGATAAGAAAGTGATACGGCAGATTTAACCCGACCTACGATCCAAATTGCTACTAACATTATATCTTTCTTTTATGTGATAAGGAATGGGATACTAACTAGCATGGTATATAAGATATGAAGAGGAAAAAGGTCTAATTTTGAAACTATTGACTTACTTGGAAGCGTAATGCTTTTTCAAGTTCCTCAAGGATGATTTTTGTTGGAGGACGCTCGTCTTGAGTTTCTGCCACACATTGATACGCAATGTTAATAAATGTGTTCAAAGAATCTTTATTTGGACCTCTATGTAGAGTAGAAACAAGTTCATCTACTTCTTCCATTATTTTAGGATCTACAATTTCATTTATAGTTCCGTTTTCGAAGTGTCTTCGTGCAATAGGTGCAAGCCCCCTTTCATTCTCCGCAATATAAATAGGATCATAAGCAACCGTCCCCGTTAGCATTTCAAACAGAACTACTCCAAAAGAGTAGATATCTGTTTCTTTCTTCAACTTACCCTTGTTTTCATATTCTGGATCCAGATATACACGTGTGCCAGCAATATTTTTTGTATAAATAGTATTTGTTTGTTGACCCTCATCATGATGAAATCTGGAGAGCCCAAAATCGGCAATCTTTGCCTCCAAGGTCTTACCCAACAAAATGTTTCCGCTTTTAATGTCACGATGTATAATTCTTCGTTCATCATTTGACCTAGTGTGAAGGTAATTTAAACCTTGAATAACATCGATGCAAATCGTTATACGTTGCACCCAACTTAGATTAGTCAACTTTTTAGAGTTCCCCAAATAATCATCGAGACTACCATTGGAGACAAACTCGTAGACAAGTATCATATGAGAACCTTGAACACAAAATCCATGAAGAGAGACTATGTTAGGATGCTTACAACTTGAAAGCAAATCAATTTCCGCATTGAACCCTTCTTTTCCATGTTTGTTTTCTCTAGCCAGTATACGTTTTATAGCCACGATTCTTCTTTTACCTTCTGTTGGCAAGTATAGTTCGGCTTTGTACACATTACCATAGCCACCTGACCCAATGAGAAATGTTTCTGAAAAATTCTTGGTGGCGAACTTTATATCATCAAGTGAGAACTCTAAGTGTTTCAAGCCTTCCCTCTGCAATAAGGAAGAAAAAATGTTAAATTGTAAATAAGTATGTAAACTAGGTTGAGACAAATTGTCATTGGCATTTTTTTTATTCATTTCCATAATAGAACGACCTTTATAGAGGCAGCCAAGCTACCTTTAGTTGATTAGTAGCATGATGTAAATAGCTAAATTTAATCAAGGTTTTTTTATTTTTTGTAAAAAAAAGGTATATATGCTATATAAGATTAACAGTTTGTCAATAAAATATAAGCAATAAAACCTTTTCTCTACTTTGAAGAAATATAGAAATCGATTTTCAGGTGTATAATCTAATGTTAACCAATTTGAATGTAATACGCATTCCTTATTGTAATAGTATTGCCAGTGCATTTAATTAATAAAAAGAAGACTTCATTCTTAATTTGTAACTTAGTGTTGTAGTCATTTATGAACATTGAAGGGTGTTTGGACATAAGGACTAATTAGGAAGATATAAATACCATTCTAGGGCACAAAACCCTAGACTAAATACTGTAGTCACATTTAAAAGCGATTTGAGGTATAGTGTGTGTCGTTGCCGAGAAGAAGATGATCAGTATTCAAACCATTCCTTCACAAAATCGTTCGGTCCTTTGTGTACCATTTCATGTTAGAAAACATTATTTGGGATAGGATTTTCCTGAGCTTCAGATGATCGGCGACTGTGACATTTAGACGCAGTTGGACGCTTATTATTGCAGCTTTAGCAAATCTTCTGCAGTTGGGCATATTGCCTGTGTGGCGTTTAGTGATGATGATGTGTACTTGTTACCTGAATATGTGCTATCCGCTATAACATGCAAGTATTGTGTTAGCTCACTAAGCTTTGTGCATACTCGTGTTATTAAATATTTTCCAGGACCGTCTCGTGTATACAAAGGCAAGGCGTGACAGATATTCCTTCGCAAACTTTTAAACTCTGATTTTTGTTAATCAATTTACTATTTGCTGTAAGACCCGTGTGTAGAGTAGGTGAAGATGATTGGGAATTTGTTTTAAGTAATTAATTGAAGTATATTTGAATTGAAAAAAATTAGGACTTTACATTTGACATATTATTGTAGTAGGGGGTGACTATCTATGTGGTAGTACATGTAGGCATCTAACTTAGTGCCATGTTATCACAAGCACCAACACTTAAAAAAGTCATTATTAATAAACACATTCATTGTTAATATAATTTCATTTGTTAATATAATTATAAATTTATATAAGTTTTTAAAGTTTTAACCACTATAACAATTTTATTAACATATACCATTAATGTTTTAACTTTTAATCAAATGAAACTATAACCGTTGTAACGATATATAATGGCAAGATAAGATTATTTCACATTAAGAATATAGATAATGTATAATCTATAATTTTTCATTACGTAAATTAAGTAAATATATAATATATAATCTATTATAGTTTTTTAAGTCTCAATGTTTTTTTCATTGACAAATAATATACATAAACCTCTCGGAACTTATAAATTTTTAGCTCGTAAAAGACACTTGATACGAATGATTGAATTAAGAATTTAAGATGATCTTATTTGCTACAATGAACTCAATGTAAAGATAGTTAATGATATCTCAACTGGGCTTAGTAACAAAGTTCAAATTTTGTCATTTAACATGAGTGTAGATAATTTGTTATGTTACTCTTGGTATATTATACTTCCAACTTCTTTCCACTTCTTGCTGTATTAATATATAAATATATATATATATATATATATATATATATATATATATATATATATATATATATATATATATCTTACCTTAGCGTAATTAGACGACCAGCCTTCGCCTTCTACTGCAACTTTTGAGCGTTCCTTAATTTCAATTGCGACAAATACAATGGGAAATGATTAGTAAATATATAGGTTATATGACCTAAAATAAAGCAACATGATAATTTTAACTTCATAAAGTCATGTATACTTGAAAATTTATCTATATACACACACAAAAATTGGTTAATTTTATCCTGATTAAAATTTTAACACTTATAACTATCGATTAATCATTTATGTATTAACCATTATACAAATTTAAGCATAAATCAGATATAAAAGAGGGCTGGGTTATTAATTCAATCCTGATTAAGATTTGAACTGTTTATAATCATTTGTTATTATTAATCATTATACAATGTTAAACACATTGCAGATACATGATGTAATATAGGGCTGGACATGAGTCAGCTCCCTCTATATATTTATATTTCACATTTAGTCTCCCATTCCTTAATTTATTTAGGTTCTAAAATTAAACCTTTCTGTGTATATGTATATGTATATGTATATGTATATGTTTTCCATACAAACAAGAATTAATTTTCATACAAGAACTGTTTTCTAACACCATTAATGACTCATTAATAGGGATATTTTGGTCATTTACATATTTATCCAACCATGGATTGCGTCCGGGAGGATGAGTCATTATTGGATTCGCTTGATTTTCCCAAAATGCCCCTCGTTAATAAGCCCATTAATCAGCCATTAAAAATTCATAGCCAATGATTTATGTTAATTAAAGGCCGAGATTGGTTCTCGTACGAAAAACAGATCTCGTTTAAACCCTCCCCCTATATATTTATAGAGGATATTATATATAGAGAGGGAGGTTGAATTGAGAATGCAAATAATTATGATAAAAGGAGACTTAATCCTAACCCTTATTTGATTTGATCGGATGACCTACATTTAGCCCTTCCTTTTTTATAACCCAAACATGAATTGCGATCATGATATCTAATAGATCAACATCTAGTGGATGGCTAGGATTTGTTCTCCCATTCTCACCTAAAATTTCATTCCTTCAATAACCCTCCCCTATATGTGTGTGTGTGTACACACTAGCATAGTACCCGTGAATAGTTTGTGCTTGGTATTTGCCGAATGTAGTATCAGCAAATAGTTTCTTTCGCAACATATCCGTATTTTTTGTTTCTCTTTTTTCTCCTCGGTGTTTTATTGGTTTTTAACGTAATTTTTGAAAATAAAAATAAAATAAGGGGAAAATATATAGTTATGTTTAACGAGTTGTTAAACAAACATTACCATAATTTAGTTCACGTAATTAATGAGATGATTGATTGTACTACTACAAGAACCAATCTTGTCCCTTAGATTAAAATAAATCAATGGCCATTAAAAATGGCGGCTCGTTAATAACTCATTAATTAGGGTATTTTGGAAAAATCAATAATCACTCTTACTGATGGTTCACCCGGACGCAATTCACGGTTGGGAAAATATATAAATACCAAAATATCCCTATTAATGAGTTCCTAATGACCATTAATGGTAGTTTCAAATAATACTCGCGCCATTGAAAAAAACCATTAATGAGTCATTAATGACCATTAATGGGAATATAGTTGATGCAAATAAAAGAAAATTTGAAAAAACGGGTATGTTGCTATAAGAAACTTTTTCGTGACATTGAATCGCACAAATATTGCATCAATACATTCTTGAAAGCGACATGTTGCAAAACAAAAACTATTCGCCAACATAGCATTGCACGGGTACGATGCTAGTGTAGGTGTATGGGAGAGAGCGAAAAGTTCAAACGAGAATTGTTTTTCGTGTGAGAACTATTTGTAACATCATTAATGACACAATAATACAGGTATTTTGGTTATTTATATATTTACCTAACCATGAATTGTGTCCGGGTGGACTGTTATAAATGAGTGATACTTGATTTTCCTAAAACTCTCCTCGCACATTAATTCAAGATTGGTTCTCACAAGAAAATTAGTTCTCGTTCGAACTTTTTTTTTCTCTCTCTCTCTCTCTCTATCTCTATCTCTCTCTCTCCATATATATTATAATACAGAAAAGTTCATTTAAGAATCGCTCTTAATTTGAAAACCACCTTTAATGAACTTTTTATTTAAATTTTGTTTAAAATGTTATGACTTTCTTGACGTTAGTTTGAATGTTTCAGGTAGGAAAGTTTCAGGCAGGAAAGATTCAGGCAGGGGCATAGGAGGTGAGTTTAATTGTTATATTAGGTAATATAACTTTTCTAGAATCTATTTAAGCAAGATTATTAATTAGAAGTAATTATTATTGTCGTAAATAATCATAAAGTATTTCCAAATAAATAAATATACAAACTATAATAATAATAATAATAATAATACAATGAATAGAAAGGTCATTTAATTAATATATAATAATTATGATAATAGTATGGATAATTAGTATTAACAAATTTCAGTAATAATATTATTCTTAACAACAATAGATAATTAATAAAATGTATCTTCATATATGAAATTAAATAAAAAATTATATATTAATATATTAGTAAATACTAGTAGTGTACCCGCGCAATGCTACGGCGGTAAATAGTTTTTGTTTTGTAACATGTCGTTTACAAGCATGTAAGGCGTAATTCAATATCACGAAAAAAAATTCAACAACATGTCCGATTTTTTGTTCAATTTATCTTATATTTGTATCAACTATTCTATTAATTTAAAAATAAATTCTAAAAACATTAAAAATTTAAAAAAGATTTATATTTATAAAATAAGGAGAGAGAATTTAACAATATTTTGAAAATTATATTGATGTGGGTGGATGTGTTAGTGGGAGAATATAATTTAAATAAATAAAAAGTTAAAGTTTATTATGAGAGAGAAATGATTAAAAATTGAGTGGATGAGTTTAATTTAGATAAAAAATGGTGGAGATTAGAGATTGACATAATTTTAGTTCTTAAAAGTTAAGAGGAGAGAGAGTGTTAAATGGTTTATATAGTAGTATAGATAAACTTGAGTTATGGTAATAACATATTACAATTCTCTTGGTTTTTTCATTCTTCTTCTTAGCAGGATGTATATCGGGAAGCAGTCTCTGCTTAGACAGATTTGGTTTTGTTGTTGTAGTAGATCATATTTTGTACAATAATATTATATATAGAAAAGGTTAAGAAAAATATATTTGAGATCAATACTACAGAAAAAGTAAGGAAAAACTCAGTAAATATATTTTAGATCAACAATTTAATGATACAAAAAATTAAATTAAATGTAAAAACTGTATAAGAAATATAAAAATCAAACAGTTTTGAGCAAAAAGAGACATGCGCTTACATGTAGTCGTTGAAGTTCCAATGCATTCTCAAGCTTTACTATAACTTGATCTATATTTGGCCGTTGTGCTCGTCGTTCCTTTATGCAGGTGTATGCTGTTTCTGAAAAGATCTCAAATGATCGTTGGTCCATCTGTTTCCGTAGATTTGGATCAATCAAATCATCCAGTTCTCCCACTTCATAACGTGATTTGGCTAACTGAGCTAGTAATTCCTCGTTTGGCCTATGTAAATATTGTGCAAGTTTTTTCATGGTAAATAGGGGGTTTTGTAAACACTTTTTGGCGTTACGGTTGAAAATTTGACTATAAGGTAAAGATGATGAAGAAAATAGTGTAAATCCAAATACAGGCGGTTTGACGATATCATTAGAATATAAAACACGTTTGTCTGCAGGTTGCGTGAACTGAGGTGACGACACACTATCATCAAGGGTGATATTAACAAACACATCGCCTTCTGATGCAGAATGAACAGTTGACACCTTTACAGAGCCATCCAAAGTCAACATCTTCTGGGTTTCTACTGATACCTTGGTAGGTACATGATCATGGGGAACATCCATCTGAATCTCTTGTTTGTTGTAAGTTTGTGTAGGAACTTCAGGCTTGATATTCTCTTCTGACGCAGGACGAATAATTGACACAGAGCCATCCGAAGTTGACCACTTCTGGGTATGTGCTGATTCTTTGGTAGGTAGATGATCATGGGGAACGGCCATCGGAATCTCTTGTTTGTCATAAGTTTCTGTAGGAACTTGATGTTTGATATTGTCTTCTGACGCAGAATGAATACTTGACACCATAACAGAGCCATCCGAAGTCGAGACCTTATGGGTTTCTGCTGATACCTTGGTAGGTAGATGATCATGGAGAACGACCATTTTAATCTCTTCTTTGTTGTAAGTTTGTGTAGGAACTTGAGGCTTGATATCGTCTACTTTAATCCTCCCGCACAAGATTTTAGATAATGTCAAGAAGAAAACTCTGGCAAAAGCTGAAGCATGCCTTTTTCTTGGTGAATGAGTTACATGGTCTTCAATAGTCGTAAATGCCCTCCTCCCGCACAAAACTTCAAACAACACCACACCTAAGGAGAAAACGTCTGACTTGTGGGTAACAAACCCAGTCTTTACATATGCCGGGTCAACGTATCCTATAGTGCCGATAACTTCGGCAAGGAGGAGACGGTGCCTTCGAGCTTTCGTATTTTTCATGGAAATTTCAAAACCGGATAACTTGGGTCTGCAGTTGTCATCTAATAAAATTTTGGAGCTTTTGATGTTACGATGTATGACACTAAAATCGCATCTATCATCATAGTGGATGTATTTCAATGCATGTGCGACACCAACACATATCTCCAATCGTTGCACCCAGGTGAGGGTTGAATCACTTAGATACTTGTCAAGACTCCCCTTGTCATGATACTCTGTTTATCAAGTAAAAACAAGAGCTAAAGTTAAGTATGGAAGAGGATACTAAACAGGTATTTGTTTTAGCTTATCTAGGGCTTATTTTTATAAGCTACATTTATTTTCTATTTCAAGTCTATGGTAAACTCTTACGCCGAAAAAATAAGCTCATAATAGGCTAAGCCAAGCACCCCCTCTAACCCACACACAAATATTAGGTGATGTATTTGTATGTGTAATCATAGTGTGAATATTATATGCGCCATATAAACATTGTTTTTGAACAGGAATGGCAACGACATCCGGTTCAAAAACCATCCGGATTCTCTCGAGTCAACCCATCGGGCCTCAGACCCAAAACTAACAAAATTGAACATAAACTTCAACTAATAATAGAATCAGACCATTCTCGACGATAAAATAAACAGAAAAAATCAAACAATAGTAGATAAATCCATACTCATTTGCCCTATTTGTAAGAACCCTAAAATCAGCAGAAGCAGAAGGCGAAGACGAAATCAAATTGAACGTAGAGGAAGCATATAACGAAAACGAAATCAAACCTGATGTCGAAGACGAAATCAAGCAAACGTGGATTGGAGAAGCAGAAGACAATTTCAGTGAAGTAGAAGGCGTAGAGGAAGACGGTTGGTTAATTTGAAAGCTACAGCTAGCTACCTGCTAAATCTCCTCCCTTAGTAACCCGTGGTTTGTTTTAATTTTGTGAGGTCGACCTGCTGGGTTTGACTTTTCTAGACTGGGAATAAGAAAAGGAGGGAAAGAGAAATTAGGGGCGACTATGGTTAGGTTTTGGTTTAAAATTGATAAATCAAAAGAAATAAAACTGTTTGGTTCCGCTTGGTTTTGGGTTATGAAGCCAGGTTCGGTTTGCTTTTACATCTATTTTTTTTAACCACCAAGTTTTGAAGATATATAAAGGATTGAAATTACATTAATAACATCAAGATGTGTGCTACATAATTGAGATAAATAACTAGAAATCGATTTCTATGTTTAGCTAAAAATAGATAAAATTGAGAAGATGTAGGTGAAGTCAATCGAGTAATCCAACGACCAAACGAAGCTACAACTGTGAAAATCTAAATCAGTTTGAAGCCTCTTTGGTGGAACCATAATGTAAATGGGGCGGTTGTGTAAAAAGGAAAGTCATAGAGTATTTGATTTTTTGGACATGTATATATATAATATTACCTCTTGGAACGGTTCGGATTGGTTTTTTCAGTTTTTGAAACTATAGAAACTAAAACCGAACAAAAAAAGTCGGTTTTTGAAAATATAAAAACCAAATCTGTTGGTTGCTATATTGGTTCGTTTTTTTGGGTTTTTGGCTCGGTTTCTGTTTTTTCTGCTTACCCCTAAAAGAAATATTTTGTCATTAAGTGTTTCCGAGTTTGAAGAAAAATGTAAGAAACGTGAAATATGAAATGTTTTTTAGTTTTTTTTTAATCTTTTCAACTTTAATAGGAAAATCAGGAAAAAAAATAAGGGGTAATTTTTCTTCCAAAATCCTTTTTTTCTCTCCTAAAAAACAAAACTAAAATTTATATTCCTTCTAAAATCTTTTTTTTTCTCCCTAACTTTAACTACGACATAAGTATCTTTTTATAATATTTTTATTGAAAAAAAATACATATAAACGTGAATCGTATTATATGTTAAACTTATTTACTCTTTTGAAAATAAGCTTTAATCTAGATTGACTTTGGCTTAAGCTTGATACATCTTAGATGGTTTTAAACTTTTAACAATCTAAATTTGAATAATTCACAAGTAACTTGAGATCCTAGAAGACGCCAACCCATTTTTAATTTCCAAGTTTGAATGAGTTATTTTTATGAATGTTTAATTTATTAACAAGTTGAGTTGTTATTATTAATTATTGTTAATTAAAACAATTTGCATACGAATAGAATATTTTTGGTCGACTTCTCCGGAGACACCAACCCATTTTCTATGTTTAAATAAGTTGTTTCTATAAATTTTTCTTTATTAACAAGTTATAACTTATTTACGCTTCTAAAAAACGTAAAGTGTGACGTGATGACGAGGTAAAGCTTAAACTTTAGGAGCTTTTCAGTCGTGACTTAAGGCGGTAATTAAAGGGAGACGAGACTTCATTGCGGAAAGCTTTAAGTAAAATTGATCCCAACACCCATGATGTGCTCCCCTATGCATCATGGTGCCTTTTCTCTACAATTTTTAGACCGAGTTTATCAGCAATGTCTTCATTGTATCCATCAATCCCTCATTATGCAATAGCTAGAAGAATTTGTTGCGAAGCCGAGATGTGCAACCTTTATGCTTTCATATACACGTATCTAATTTCTTCCTTGTAGACGCAGTTATGCATCATGTAAAACTAGAAAGATATGAATGTGGTTGCCATTAGTTTGATGCTTCCCCCCTTGGGTTTAGATAAAAAAAAAGAGTAAAATTTTAGCTAGGCTGGGTCATAACCTATAGATTACCTTAAATCGAATGTTTCATAGTTTGTCGGTTTCTATGTGTGAAAACTAGGGGTGAATGTTTCATAATTCCGGTTATTTGGAAATGAAAACGGGTCGATTTGGGCAAGTCAGTTTGGATAAGGATTAGAGGTGAACAAAAAATCCGAATATCCGATTTATACGAAAAAATATTCGAAACCGGTTTTTAGAAAAACCGGATTTTTTTTATCCGGTCCGGATTTTTTGAAACTGGATAGTACGACCGGTTATTGTTTTTTTTGGGCGACCAGTTTTTTTACCGGATAAAAAACCGGTTTTTTTATAACCGGTTTTTATCCGGTTTCTTATCCGGTTTTTCCCTACTAGCCGTTTTTATAGCCGTTTGGGAGATTCTTGACCCTTTTTTTAAGCTTTTTTACACTTTTGCCACCCAAAAAACTTATATATAGTGTGGGTATGTTGTAGGATTAAGCCACAACTTACATCTTCCATATTCTCTCCAAATTCTCTACTTTTATTCACCAAAGTTCAATTTCATTCACTTTCTTGAGATTGATATCATGGCCGGTAGTAGTAGCATGCCGAATACGGGAGCATCTTCTGTAGGAGGAAACCCCGATGTGGTGAGGATTCTCGAGCATAATAAAAATAAAGAAATTTGAGAACATTTCGACTTGTGCGAGATGTCCAACGGTTCAAAAAGGGATCGGTGCAAACTTTGTCACAAGTTTCTAGCACCCGAAGACAACTCTACTTTGAGGGCTCATATTACCAAGTCATGCAAGGCGCTAAGAGCAACATCCGATGCAACTCAAGTCAACATGACGAATCAAGGTGGTGTTTTCATTTACGACAACGACAAATTACGAGACGCTTTTACGAGGTTTGTGATTACAAAAGCTTTGCCGTTTGACCACTTTGATGATCAAGATTTCACTGAAACCATCCAAACACTAATGCAACCGCGTTACACCGCTGTAAGTCGTACTACCCTTAGGCGTGATGCAATAAAAATGTGGCGTGAGGCTAGAGAAAAAACGATTTTAGGATTCCAAGAACACCGTTATGGTGTGTCACTTACATGTGACGTTTGGAGTTCTCCACATAACACCGGACATTCTTTTCTAGCCGTCACGGCACATTGGCTAGACCAAGATAGTTGGCAAATGATGAAACGTACAATCGCGTTTGAGTTATTTGGTGAACCACACACCGGCACAAATTTATTTGCGCTTTTAAAAATGGTGATTTGTGTTTATAACATACAAAACAAAGTTTTTTCTATGTCGTTTGATAATGCGTCAAATAACACAAATGCGGTTCCAAGATTAAAATTACTATTTTCACCGATTTTAGACGGTACGTTTTTTTCACACTCGTTGTGTTGCACACATCATCAATCTTTCCGTTCAAGCCGGTTTGGAGGTTATTGACTCCAAAAGAAAAGAATTTAAAGAAATGATAAAATCAATTTTTTGCTCCAACAACAAACGGTTGAATAATTATAAACGTTTTTGCAAGTCGGTTAATTGTAAAGCTTTGGGTCCAAATTTGGATTGTCCAACTCGTTGGAATTCCACTTGGATGATGATGCATTCCGCCTTAAGGCAATGAGACACATTAATGGCTTTTCACAAAAATTTGGTTGATAAAGGTCTTGTAGAATACGAATATCCGAATGAGAGTTGGGAAATAATATCAAAACTACACGATTTGCTCACGGTCCTTAAAGACGCAACAACTATGTTATCCGGTGTTTATTATCCTACTAGCTCGTTGGTGCTTAATCAATTATATTTTATGGCTTGGTGGAAGGAAAGAGAATCACAATTTCCCGTTCTAGCCGCCGTGGCCCGTGATCTTCTAACAGTCCAAGCTTCTACGGTAGCATCGGAATCTGCTTTTTCTGTGAGTGGCAGGGTCGTATCCGCAAGAAGATCAAGGTTAAGTCCCGAATCGGTGGAAATGTGTATTTGTTTAAAAGATTACTTGGATGGCGCGGCTAGAAGACAACACATGACCACACTAGAAGACTCAATTGACGTCGACTTGGAATCAAACATACACAATGAAGAAGTGGAACTTGGAATATCATCTCCCGACGAAGAAGACGAAGAAGAAGAAGAAGCGTGAACGGGTTGCTATGTAGGGGTGATGGCGATGCCGAAGCTCCTCCCTAGCTTCCCTCTTTTAATTCGAAGTTTGAATGATTTTAAGTATTTTTATTACAATGTTTAGACGTTTGTAATTTGAATATTTTTAATTAGGAAGTTTGTAATTTTAATATTGTACTTTTTAAGTATTTAAATTAATCAAAATTTGAGTTTTCTTTTACATGTATGTTTTTTTATAGTATATATTATAGGAAATGTATTTAAAAAAAACAAAAAAAAAACAGTGGGCTGTATCAAAAACGCAGACCGGTTTTTTTGCCCCAAATAAAAACCGGTTTTTATAAAAACGGGTTATTGTAATAACCGAGACCGGATAAAATAGTATCAGTATTCGGGATCAAAACCGGATAATACTAAACCGGTTTTTCTCGTAACCGGTTTTATTTTTTTTGCCAAAAAACCGAACCGGATAATACTATAACCGGTTATAGTATTATCCGGCCCATGTTCACCTCTAATAAGGATCGGTTAACCACTTAAACCAAATTTTTTGGGCTTGAGCCCAATAGTGAGCGAGGTACTAGTTGTTTTTGGTCCAATAGTGTGGTGAAATTATATAAAAGAAAATCCTGATAAAATATAGAATTTTATGTACAAGAAATTTAATGGCCCCATAGCTATTTCTTAAAGTCTAACATAACATTTTAGCCTATAATAAAATATTTGAAAAATTGCAAAAAAAAAAAAAAAAAATTCAAATGGGACAGTTTGGTTAGTTTGGCTTAGCTTTTTGCATGAAAATGAGAATATCAGTTTAAAAAAAATCTAAACTGAACTGTTGGTTAGCTACGCGCACAAACGAGGACATGTTGCAACAGCAGGAAACTATGACCAAGAGAGCCAGATACTTAGCTACATCCGCACGCACTACTTAACTGTTAATTTAAGGTTATTTATGTTAATGATCTAGTCCTGCTCATCGCTGCTAGACTGAAAACAAAGATAATTATTGAAACAGAAATTATAGCTAAATTGGCTACCTTATTATGCCATTAACTCTTTGGCCATGCGACATTCAAATTTCTTATCCAAATTGGCTACTTAATATCATATCCTCATATAACTTTTTCTTTCATTTTCTCTCTTTTATCCAATCCAAATATCTAATATAGTCTAACCCAAATGAACCCACCTTCCCTCTTACCCGAATAATGGTTATATTTAGGGGGAAAAAAAAATCAATTGTCGTGTCTGGGAAGTCGAAAGGCTACCCGTTGGGTAACAAAAAAGGGGGAGTACCGGTGTTACCGGCCTCATCCGAGGAACACCATGAAGATCAGGGCACCCGTTACGGTTGCTCTATCAAGTTAATTACTTGATGAGTACATGTATTAAGGCCGAGTCAGTCGATGGAAACTTCCTAGACAAAGTCGAAATCTCAGGTGCATGAGAAAGGCAACAATAACACGGCCCAGAAATCTGCCCGTTCACATGGGCAAAATCGCCCGAAAATCTATTTTGACAAGAGACATACCTTGCTTTCGCCAGTGTACGTATTTGTCATATGTAGGTCATTTCACCTAAATTATCCTTTTATCATCATATATGCTCAATACGCGCGCTAGAAGAACATAGTTGTTGAATATTCGAGTTAGAAGCTCGTGGGAACACCCTTTTGCCTATCTAAATCGAGCTATACAATTATTTAGCTGACTTACAGGTTGTATGGGCATCGGCCGATCTCTTTCACGAACAAAAGCACTAGATTAACTTGATGTTTCTGTTGATACCAATGTTTTGGTGCTAATTGATCTTTTGAAGTAGCTTGCTTCAAATTTATTTATGTATTATAGTCAACAAATTGTATGTTCATTGAAGAAAAAAATTGAAGAAAAGATAGATATTTGTGACTAAACCAAGTGTGTATCTATATTAATGATTTTTGTGTTTGGACTTATAAAATGTTCTAGATTTTTACTTGTAATTCTACATGATGAGAATTGAGAACTGTACATATCAAAACTTTATGTCATCATTGATAACATAAATAAAAACAATAAATTAAGAATATTTATTGCAAATTAATATATTAAAAGCTTTAAAAACTACTCTAGAGTCAAGAATTCAAGATCTACGGTAGACTTGGAGGTCAAAACCAATTTAACACACTAAACTCGAGAGCCCGTCACCAGAATGCAAAGAAAACAAGGATTTAAGCATTGAACTTGTGGTCTCGTGATCACTACGAACCCCTAGTCATTCTTACATTGGCCGAAACTCTAGGCCACATACAACAAGGCCGCTCATACTTCCTTCATAACTTATCAGTTTAAGATTCACATGCAAACAATCATTTATAAGATCATGATTTGAGTTGAACTTCCACAGATTTACCTCCATCCATCCATCTTCTCTTTGCTTTGGAACTTGAATAATATCATGTCTATTACATGGGCTTGGGGTTATGAAATATATAATTTCAGCTTCTTCGTCTTTTCGGTGGAGCAAATCTCGTATTTTCACCGGATAATGCAGGGCGTCTGTATTTTCAGAAAGGTTGAATACAAGGTAGCAGACGTAATTTGTATCTGGAGACAACATTCGGGCTTCAATCTTGCAATTGATAAGAAATACTTGTTGCGGTAGAAACTCAATCACCTCTTGAAATCTGCATGTATAATATAGTAAAAACTTAGGGTTATCGATCGTTAACAACAACAACAAAATTTATTTTTATTTAGAGTTAATTGTCCAAATGGTCCTTAAACTTAATCAAAACTGTCATTTTGGTCATTTAACTTTAAAAATAGTACAAATGATCCTTAGTGAAGCATTTTGTAGCCAATTTAGTCCTTTCTAACGTTGACCGTTAGTCAACACCGTTAAACCAGGGGTAATTTGGTTTTTTTACAGCTTTTCTAATATTTTATTAATTAAAGTATTAATTAAAATATTAAAACATAATATATATCTTTTTCTAATAGAAAATATATATTAAAACACAACACACACACCCTCTCTCCCTCTATCACTCTTCCTCACTCTCTCATCTCTCCTACTCCCGGTCACTTCCAAGCCGTGTCCACCACCATCCACAGCCTCCACCACCATCCGCCACCACCACCATCCGCCAGCATCACTACCCGTCACCACCTACCGCCATCACCACCCGCCACCACCTGCTCTCTCTCTCTCTCTCTCTCTCTCTCTCTCTGTCTCCAAGGACCACCACCATCCACGGCCATCCACCGCCATCCACCGCCATCTAGGCATCTCCAAACGCCACCCGTCAGATCTCTCTCTCTTGTATACCCAACCGCCACCGTAAACCCTAGCCAACAACCACCACGGAAACCCCAAGCCACCGTCGGCTCCTTCTCTCTCCATCATCGACACAAACCCTAGATCGACACCTAAAATGTGTGAAAACCCTAGATCTATAGTCAAATCGTTTTAAAACCCTAGAGATCAATGAAGATGAGGAGGCGATTGTGGGTGAAAACCCTGATACGAATGTGTGTGGTTTGAAAATACTAAAGGTAAGATGAGGCGGCGGCGGTAGGTGAAAACCCTAAACGAATGTTTGGCTTGAAAACCTTAAACGAATGTATGGCTTAAAAACCCTATATCTTTTGCTTTTTCTTTAGATCTGAAGATCTGCATTTGTGTGTATGTATCTGGGCGTTTTTTTGTTTAAAGTTTGGTGGTTGCCAGCGAGAAAAGAGAGAGAGAGAGAGAGAAAGAGAGTGGTGTACGGTTGTTGGTGTACGGTGGTAGCGGTAGTGAGGGTATTAGAGAGAGAGAGAGAAAGAAACAGAGAGGGAGAGAGAGAGGTGTACGGTTGTGGTTGGTGGTTGCCGGCGAGAAAATAGCCGGTTGTTGATGGTTACGGTGGTGGGTGTAGTGAGGGTATTAGAGAGAGAGAGAGAAACTTCTAGACCTGTATTGCATCTAATGAAATAAAACTTTATATTTAATTTATATATTTAATTCATAATTAATATATAAAATAAATAAAAGTATAAATAAAAATAATAAAATAAAATTAGAGGGGTAAAAAAGTCATTTTACCCTCATTTAACGGAGTTGACCAACGGTCAACGTTAGAAAGGACCAATTTGGCTGCAAAATGCATCATTAAGGACCATTTGTACCACTTTTAAAGTTAAAGGACTAAAACGACAGTTTTAGCTAATTAAGGACCATTTGGACAATTAACTCTTTTTATTTACTAAAAATACTAAGAAAATATATAGTGAAGTTAGTTTGAAATCAAACCTGGATTTTGCTGAAGGTTTTGAAACAAAAAGCTTCTCGTTAGAAAAACCAGAAAGAGCTTCCTTAGCTGAAAGCATGAGATGTTTTCTTCCACGTACTAGGCTTGAATACAACTGTTCGTCATCACATGTTTAGAGAAAAATATATAGTTACAAAATCTCAAGGAGAATTTTGGTTCTCCAACTGATAGATAAACATTTTGTTATATATTAGAAATCTACCTTTTCATGAACCTCGTAATTTTTGTTGGATGTTTCTCCATGGTCATTAGTTGGTGATTGCTGCACTTGATCCACATTCATGTTTGACTTCAGGCCTCGTTGCACTCGCTTCACCTCTTCCACCTCTTCATGCTTCATCTGTATAATAAAATTTGTAAAACCATATATATATATATATATATATATATATATATATATATATATATATGTATGTATGTATGTATGTATGTATGTATGTATGTATGTGTGTGTGGGGGTGTAGGTGAATGGCTCAAAACTTACATTGAGAATGGCTCGAAACTCAATGCCTTCTACATAAATGGAACCATCTCCACAGTAGTATGGTTCCTTTTCCATGATTATAAAATCTGTCCAACTCAATCATCATCCACTCGTCGTCTCTCCAAGTCGCAAAATATGAATGTAAGGTTTCAGTCCCCTTTTGGTATTTTAGGTTAACATACATAGGTTTACTTGAGGATTTCCTTGTATCACAGAATTTGAAGACTAAATGAACCCCATAAACGACATCCGGAGATAGAAAGTGAGTTCTTGTCTCGATTTTGATCATCAGGTTCGAAATATCCAGCATTTCTGCAACTTTCTCAAACCTACACATCTCATAAGATATTAGCCTAGCCTACTTTTGAATTTGAAAATGTAAAGTAACATTTACTATTTATTGTATCCATAATCATTTAAAAACCAAATAACTTTGGTTTTTTCACCACAATTTGCTACTAACATATCCTTTACGCATGTATTCTATTCTACTAGCATGTTTGAAAGAGAAACTTTTCTGGGAAGAACAACTGAAGAGAAGTTAGCAACATATGCATGCAGCATGCAGAAAGAGATCGACGAACCTTGATTCTGAAATAGATCGCCACTCATGCGGACTATGTTCTAAGTATGAACACTTGCTTGCCGATACCATTTCATTTCTTTCGCCGTCATTTCCAAGTGCAAACCACTGTTATACAAAACAAAACAAAGCATATATATGTCTTCATGATAAATTAATCATTTGATTAAAGAGTGAGTGAAAACCAAAAGTCTCCTCAATTAACAATCTTTGAAGGTCGAGCAAAAAAAAGCCGGCCTTGAACGAACCAAAGAATACACGGAATAATATTTGAGATATGATCGAGATTGATCATTACCACATTGTCGTCTTGAAGGAGGATTCCTTTGAAGAACATGTTATAAAGATCCTTGTTCTTCTTAGTAGAGTAGATCTCTGGAGATTTTGATGTCTGAATTAGATCTTTATAGTCTTCAGGTAGTTTAGGCTTCCATATTTCATAATCCTCCTGTATAAATTAATTAACAATTAAATTTCATATTCTGAACTACAAATTTATATTGGAAACTTGCTTTCTTCAAATGACATATCCTCCTGCCTAAAAAAGTCTTCTATGACTTAGCAATGCATATATAAGACATTGAAAGTTTAAAATTAGCATTATATGTAATGCATTTTTATATAATAGTAGATTCTCTAATTATGGGAAAGCTAATACATTCTATTCCAAAAGTATAAATGAATAAGAGAAAGAAAGAAATTAGTTACACAAGACTCAACTAATCTGGGCTATAAAAAGTCAATGATTAAACATATTCCCAATATTCCTATTTAACTTAATTCAGATTATACTAGTGTTGTAGATGAGTCCAAAGTATTCCATCAGCTAGAGATACATTATATGCCTAGCTAGCTAGTACTGTGGCCATATATGAAAACTTACTTGGAATTCCATAGCTTCCTTGAGTTGTTGCAACACATCTTTTGCTGTTGGTCGTTTTTTTCCTTCACGATCCAAGCATTGACTCACAATTATCCGAAACAAAGACAACGATTTCGGTGCAATTTGTTTCTTCAAACCAGAAAGAGCAATCCAACCAAATTTTCCTTCGTCATGGACATAGTTAAGGATCATGGTATCCAATCGCGGATTATAATTCCATTTATTTGGAACTAATAATTTCCCATTAAAGATCTCAAATAAAACCACACCTAATGAGTAGATGTCGGATTCTTTAGTCAAGAAACCCGAGATCTCATATGATGGGTCAACATAGCCAATTGTGCCTACCAGATTGCTGACGACATATTCCATTTCCTCATTTGCTGAACTTATTAAGGACAACCCAAAATCAGAAATTTTTGCCTTCCAGTCATCATTTAATAAGATATTGGCACATTTGATGTCCCTATGTATTACCACATCTTTTGTTGGAGTAACTTGATGAAGGAAATCCAACCCTCTAGCAATATCAATGCATATTATAAGTCGTTTCATCCATGAAAGACTCTTGTCTTCTAAATGCTTATCAAGACTTAGTTTAGGCGCATATTCATAAACAATTATTTTTTCATCCTTCTCGTTACAGTAGCCAACTAGACCAATGACATTCTCATGTTTATGCTCGAAAAGGATTTCAAGCTCTGTCAAGAACTCACGCTCTCCCTGGCCTTGAGTCTTATCTAACCTCTTAGCAATAATGGTGTTACATGTATTAGCATGTGTAACATGTCCTTTATATACTTCCCCAAATCCTCCTCCTCCAATACGATTCCTTCGACTGAAGTTTTGTGTGGCCGTTTTAATGTCTTCCAGAGACATCTGAAGGTTGTCCTTGTGGCTTTCCTAAGAATCATAAGGCAGTCAGTCAACTTCATGTACTATTTTAAGATATAGTACGTAGGTGTTCTTATGTAAAATTTTGCTAAGGTAGTAGAATTAATCTTCGGTTTGTATTATATATTTTATGTTCTTGTATGTATGTTTGAAGCTTAAAGATTCGTGGTGTTTGCTTGTGTACTTGTGTGTGTTCTTTTTAACTTGAAAATTTGCAGATTTCTTTTTAAAGAACGTAGAACATTTTATGTAAAAAAAAGTAAAGTAAAGTAACACCCAATACCGTCTTCCACGGGTTATGGGTCCCAATACCATTTGCACGGTGTATTGGGGAGGTTGAGATGTAGACACTCATACCTCTACCTATGGTAGAGAGGATGCTTCCAGTTCTACTAAATGTAGAAAAGGACCTCCGGCCTTGCAAGGAGTGAGGATCGAACCCTTGACCTCTGTCTCCAGAGGCAAGGGTGATAACCACTTGATCCAACCTTGCTTGTAACGTAGAACATTTTATTTGTGTCAAGATATATATTAGGTGTTTAGAGGTTGTAGTCACCCGCCAACGACTACCGATATTCGATAACTATGGTCATGTGTCCTGGCCGGTGAAGTGGTTATGGTTAAGAAGTTAAAAAACACCATATATTGTGTTCTTGATGAACTCCAAGAATATGAAAACAATTTAATTAGAATATTGATATATTTGTTAATGACTTAATTCAACAAAAATCATATGGTGACTAAAATATTGTATAATAATTAACAAATGGTACTTAATACGATTATAATAACAATTATATTTCTCGTACAATATTAAAGCTAATTCCAAATAATAATAAATCTTAGATGACAAAATTAACAAAACTTGCTTGTGAATTTTTTTTATATATTCTCAATGATAAATAATTGCAATAAATTCATGGATTAAAGTTTGTGATTATAAAATCATGTATTTTGCGTGACGTTTGTTTATCTCAAACTAACATTATCTAATAACCTATATACCTCTAAAAATGACAAGCTAGATAGGTACAAAAACTATGAAGAGAAAAAGGTTTTACTTCAAAACTATTGACTTACTTGAAAGTGTAATGCTCTCTCTAGTTCCTCGATGATGTGTTTTGTTGTAGGACGCCTGTCTTGAGTTTCTGCCACACATTGATACGCGATGTTTGTAATTGTTTTCAAGGAATCTTTATTGGGTCCTTTATATATCATAGAAACAAGTTCATCTACTTCTTCCATTATTTTAAGATCTATCATTTCATTAATAGTTCCCTCTTCAAAATGCTTTCATGCAACAGGTGCAAGCCCCTTTTCATCCTTCGCCATGTAAATTGGATCATTAGCAAGTCTCCCACATAGGACTTCAAATAGAACTACTCCAAAAGAGTATATATCTACTTGTTTCTTCAACTTACCCTTGCTCTCATATTCTGGATCCAAATATACTCGTGTGCCAGCAATATTATAAGTATATATAGTGCTTGCTTGTTGATCCTCATCATGGTGAAATCTGGAGAGCCCGAAATCAGCAATCTTAGCCTCCCAATTCTTACCCAACAATATGTTTCCGCTTTTAATATCACGATGAATTATTCTTTGTTCATCACCCGTTCCTGGTGTGAAGGTAATCTAAACCTTGTGCAATATCAATGCAAATCTTTATGCGTTGGACCCAAGTGAGATTAGTCAACTTTTCAGAACATCCCAAATAATCATCAAGACTACCATTAGAGACGTGCTCATAGACAAGTATCATATGAGAATCTTCAACACAAAAACCATGAAGATAGACTATGTTAGGATGCTTACAACCTGTAAGTAAAGCAATTTCTGCATCAAACCCTTCTTCTCCATGTTTGTCTTCTCTAACCAATATACGTTTTATAGCTACGGTTCTTCTTTTTTCCTCTCTTGGTAGGTATAGTTCCGCTTTGTACACATCACCATATCCGCCCGACCCAATAAGACATGTTTCAGAAAAGTTCTTGGTGGCAGACTTTATATCTTCAAGTGCGAACACCAAGTGTCCCAAGTGTTTCCTCTGCAACATTATGCAATAGGGAAGAAAATGTAAATAAGCCAATAAGCTAGGAAGAGAAATATTTAGAATAAATTTAGTCATTATTAAAAAAATATTTATTTATTTCCATTATGAAAGAAGAGTTGTGTTCAATATAGTTTATATAAAAAAGGTAGTCCTGAAATTTTAATATTCAATTACATGTGATTGTAAAAACATCACACGTGAATTACGAAAATGTTACTCCGTCCAAAATTTTAAAATTCAATGTGGATCATTAATGAGGCTGATCCAAGGGCTATAATTAGTCCCGCAAAACTATGAATTAAGTATGAACTATATTAAAAATTTATCTATGAAAAAAACCAAAACTAATTTTAGTTGATTAGTAATTTAATGGAACTAGCTAAATTTAATCAACGCTTTTTTGTCAAAAATAAATTAAATATCATATCCGAAATTTATGAATATAGATAATTAAAACATAGTATAAAACCAATCTTCTAGCATAAATAAAATACTAACCTTCATTAATTTAATTGGAAGATTTTAACCCTTTATATAATTAAAACTAAATCCTGTCTATTTATTTTATTAAAAATGTAAATCTAATTTTGACTTTAATAGTCAAAATTAAAAACTAATTTTTTAAAGTTTATTTAAAATTATGGATAAAGTAGGTAATAAAGATATGTAATTACAAAAAGTTAATTACTTTTAAAATTTCTAAATACGAATGACAAGTTATTTATCAAATCTTTAATCTTTATCTTTAATCGTTAATATCTTTTACCAATTAGAATTCTCTATCTTAAAGTGGCTTCAAATTATTATTGGAATTTATCCCACTAATCATCCTCATTTATTTCCTAAGACAACAATATTAACACAAATTTGTGAGTATATCAAATTTCATTCCTAATTTTCGGATTTTCATGATTATTGTTTGATTTGTTATTGATATATATATATTTATTATATGTTTAAAGTTTCACATCATAAATATGTAAAATTTATATTAATAATCTCCGTGTTTACACATAGGGTATTAAATTAGTTTTATAACATTAAAGTTAACTTTAACCGGTTTAAATCTGCGTCATGTTATCAAGACGTATAGGGGACTAACATGTAGGTTGCACGATAATTTACTAGATTATTAAATTTTAAGAGTTTCTTATAAAATTTTACACCTTTTTATAAAACTTATTAAAAATTCAATCCTTATAAAAAAACCATAATTTTAATAAAATATATATTTAGATTTATAAAGCTAATCAGACTTTTATAATTTTTCGACTAATATTGGTGAGAATTCCTTCCTATAAGAAGTCATTCCTTTTCATAAACATATTCATTTTTAAAAATTCTCTAACTAATGATTAAATTATAAGTTTTATGCTAGTTTTACTTTTTATAATTTTAACCACTTTCAAACTTATTAACTTTTGTAGAACTTATAATAGTTTTCTGCATTTTATAAAATTTGAATATTACGATGTTCATGTACTTTTTATTTAAGTTTCAACCAATGGTTGACTACCACCAAACACCACTATTAACTAATCTAAAAATCGCCGTCGACCATCTAGTATTTAAAAAGAGTATGAAGTTCGGAATAACTATTATTGGCAATAAGGATTTCCCCTGGAGAAGTTAGAAGTGCTCTACGTAAGATGGGGAGAGGTAAAGCAATAGGACCTGACCAAATTCCTATCGAGGTGTGGACACTACTACAAAAATGCCTTTCAGACTCCCCTATTCAGGCCCGGTTTTTTAAAAAAACATGAAAAACCGGGCTTAAAGGCATAGGCGCGTGTTTTTACTAGATTCAGGCCCGGTTTGTTATCAAAAAACCGGGTCTAAAAGTCTGAGATACATTTAGGCCCGGTTTTTGTTTAAAAAACAGGGTCTGAAAGTTACAAAATGCGCGTGTCAAAAAGGGTTGCAACATTTAAGCCCTGTTTTTTACTATAAAAACCGGGTCTAAAAGTTCAAAACATTTTAGCCCTGTTTTTTGTTAAAGAACCGGGCCAGAATCTAGCATTTATTTTACCTATAGACCCTAATTTGTTTATTTTACGTGTTTCAATATTTTCACTCTCCCGCCCATATGATTTTGCAACCCTAAGTACGTTACCCCCAAATGTTTTTGGCTTTGCTACCTCCGGTCACCTCCCTCTCTCTCGAGACTAGCTAGCTTCTTCCTCAATCGACGTCACCTCTCTCTCGTCCCTGCTTTCTCGTTTCCCCGTCCCTGCTTTCTCGTCTCTCTCGTCCAGCTTTTCGAGGGATTCTCGACAGAACGCTTCTCGACAGATTGCAGGTTTGTTCAATCGACAACAACTGTTTATAAATCAACAATCTGCTCGCCAGGACTTATTTACAGGTTTGTTCGTATCCCATGCTTTATTGCTCGGTTTCTCGATTGATAACCAGTTTCTCGGTTTCAAATCAGGGCTTATGTGCTTGACAAATATAATGCTTATTTGCTCGATAAACAGTAATGCTTATGTTGTTGATTGATAAAGAGTTGCTCGGTTTCTCGATTGAAACTTAGGGTTTTTTTTATGTTAGATTGTTAGAGAAACTGAATCTATTTCCATGCTTTATTGCTTAAAATCACAAAAAAAGTAATGCTTATGTGCTCGACTAACTAGTTAACATACTTATTAAACATAAAATTAACCAACCAGAGATGCTTTGGATTGCTTTATTGATGCTACTTTTTGCTAATTCAGTAGGTTTTTACAAGTATGTTCACCTCATTCTTGTCATTTATCACAAAACCCCCAACTCCTACTTGATGGGAAGCATTAGGAGGTAACATACATGGTTCCTTTGGTATTCAATACGTGTGTGTGTGAGTTTTGAATTGATGCTCATATTTTCAAGTATACATGTTTTGTTATTGTTTTATCATATTTAAAAACTTATTGATGCACTAAAACTTTAAAACAATATCTCTTGGTATAGTTGCAGACATCACATTTAGAAGATAAGTAACTACAGATAATCTTGTTTAATTAGCGGATAACTTAGGGATACGAGGGAAAATCTATTCATCCAACTAGTCACCTTTTAATTTGTTCATGCTTTAATTTAACCCTTAGGTACAAAGGAGGACCAACATTACCAAGGCAGATGATATCCGTGGGTATCCAAGAGCAATTTTTAGTTGAGGTGTATCCTCTAGCTTTCAAGTTGATTGATTCAAGAGATTAGAGTGAAACGATCATACACATAAGTAAAAAGGTGATGCGGTATTTATTCTTTTCTAACAGGTCTTGTTCATGCTAAATAATAATACTCTATATTGTTCCATCTATGTGCTGACAATTTCAATGTTATATAGGCCTCATTACAAAAATATTATAGTCAAGTAGCATCACTTAAAGGGGTAAACCCACAGAAGGTTATACTTTATTATTTGATATCATTTTGGTCACCGAATTGATAAAACTTCACTTTTCTTGCTCATACATTTTTTTAAAATTTATTTTCATTACTTTGAGTTTGAACTATTTTGATGATCACAAGCAAACTGCTCTGGCTTATTCAAATCTAACTGTGGAGGAGTCTAACCTGCAAATGGATCAATCTGTGGGTTTTAGTATATTTGCTTTTGAAATGTGCTATTAGACATGTTTTACTAATCTGGCATTTGCTTCTACAGATTCTTTTAGATGTGAAATTTGATGGATATATAGCCTCTGGATTCGACAGGAAATGAGTTAGCGTTGGTTCCCATGGAACCACAAAGATCATCTCGCACAATAGCTGGTGGCCCTAGTTTGTCTAACGGTTATGGATCAAATTATGGTTCTAGTTTGTACCACGGAACCACATTTGGCTCTGTTTCCACAGATATGGAAGATGTACGCGATTATGTGAGGACTGCTCCCACCCAAGGAGATCGAGGTTTAGCAGGATTGCAGAAATTGGGGAACACTTGTTTCATGAATAGCGCGCTTCAATGTCTAGTTCATACTCCACCTCTTGCTATGTAGATATAACATTAACCTTTTTGTCTTAGCAAGATAGTGGGTGTAAAATATGTGATTTGGACATATGTTATTAAACATAGATTGGTTCATTGAACAATCCTTCTGATGGGAATTGTTATTAATTATGGTCGGTTAACCAATTTGAGTCAATTGGTTTTATTTATTACTTAATAGTTGTTTATTATCATTGTGATGTTACTTGGGTTGAATATTATAAGCGAGTAAAAGCAGGAAAAATATAAAAATAAATTTTTTTTTAATTTTAATAGATTCAGACCCGGTTTTTAAATATAAAACAGGGCTTAAAAGTGAATCTTTAAACCTTAAAAAGAGAAGAATCAGACCCGGTTTTTTAACATAAAACCGGGCTTGAAAGTAAGATTTAGACCCGGTTTTTTAACCGGGCTTGAATCATCGGACTTTCAGGCTCCCCCCCCTTTCAGGACCCCCACAAAACCGGGTCTGAAGGGCTTAAAAAACCGGGCCTGAATGTGTTTTTTGTAGTAGTGGGAGGTGCCTAGGTTTACTAGTTAACGAACCTTTTTAACCTAATCTTTAGAACGGTAAGATGCGAGAAGAGTGGAGACTCGGTGTAGTTATTCCAATTTTTAAGAACAAAGGAGACTCTCAAAGTTGTGAGAATTATCGTGGTATTAAACTTCTTAGCCATACCATGAAGTTGTGGGAAGGGTGATAGAAAATAGGTTGAGACGAGAAACTAGAGTTTCGGAAAACCAGTTCGGCTTTATGCCAGGGAGGTCCTCGATAGAAGCAGTGCATCTGATTCGAAACATGGTGGAAAAGCATAGGGAGAGACAACGAGATTTGCATATGGTGTTCTTAGATATAGAGAAAGCATACGACAGTGTCCCTAGGGAACTTATTTGGAAGATCCTTAAATATAGAATAATCCCAGGGAGATACATTAGGGTTTTGAAAGACATGTATGGGAGTGCAATGTCATGCGTATCCACCCCGGTTGGGGACATTGAGTACTTTGCGGTGGTACGAGGACTCCACCAGGGGTCAACACTTAGCCTTTTCCCTTTTGCAATCATCTTAGACGAGCTTACGTCAGGGATCCAAAGAGGAATCCCTTTGTGTATATTATTCGCAGACGACGTAGTTTTGGTTTCTGATTCGAAGGAGGACTTGAACTTACTTTTAGAACAGTGGAGGACAACGCTAGAGGACACAGGACTTAGAAGTAGCAGGAGTAAGACACCGAACATCTCTATTGCCACTTCAACAAGATAGAAAATGACGAGAGCCTAGACATCCGCATTGGGGACCACATTTTGAGACCCCAAGTTTCCTTTAGGCCCCTGGGCTCCATACTACATAAAACAGGGAGTATAGATGAAGATGTTACAAACCGTATCCAAGCGGCGTGGGGCAAGTGGAGAGCGGCTACAGGAGTTTTATGCGACAAGAAAGTACCGCTCAAACTTAAAGGAAAATTTTACAGACTAGCAGTTAGACCAACATGCTATATGGGTCTAAGTGTTGGCCCCTGAAAAAGGCGCAAGCAGAGAAGTTGGAAGTGGCCGAGATGAGGATGCTTGGATCTGTGGGAAGACTTTGATGGATAAGATCCCGGTGGGTGTCTTTAGAAACGAATTAGGAGTAACATCTATCACCAAAAAGTTGAGGGAAGGTAGACTACGGTGGTTTGGCCACGTTAATAGGAGACAACCAACTGCACTAGTTAGGAAAACAGAATCGATTGTAATTGAAGTTACTAGGAGGCGTGGTCGCCCTTGTCTGAGGTGGGTAGTTAGCGTGAGAAAAGATCTACAATAGCTTACTCTTTCCGAAGACATGATCTCAAATAAGGTGTCTTAGAGAAGGAGGATTAAGATCCATGGTTAGGATCATTTGCACCATCTAAAGAGAACAAGGGGATGGATGCTCTCTCGGGAGGACAGCGTGAAGCCTACTCCGGCGACTGGAAATGGGTGGGAAAGAACGGAAAGATCATAGCAGAAGGGAGCTCGAAGGTAGGAGGACGTGGAATGCAGCAGAATAGACGCGCGGGACAACTAGAGACTAGAGGATACGGTAAGGAAATGTGAAATCACAAAGGAACAACCAACCATGGCATGTGTGAACTTCAGAATGGATATCTGTGTATGTATCTAACTTCCCAAATTCTTAGGAGGTTAAAGATATGTGGAATTCAATGAAGAAAGTAGGGAGGGTTCGCGATGTTTTTTGTCAAGAAAACAATATCTTCGAGAGAAAAGATATGATTTTGTAAGGTTTGAGAACGATGAGAATGAAGTCGAGTTATGGGACAGACTTAGGAAGATGTTTTTCGGTAATGTACAAGTTGTGGTCAAGAAGGCGTCAATGAGAAGACGGGTTGAAGTGACAAAGAAGGAGTCATTCAATATCCTTGCAGGAAAGAGTTGGAGAACAGTACAACCTGGAAGAAAAGTTGATGGGAGGACGTTTAAAGATGTTCTGATGGGTGGTTCTCACGCTGGAAAGAAGTCGGATAGGATGGGGGGACCGCACAAGGAAGCGAGAAGACCGGAATCAGCTAAAAAGAGAGCAAGTTTCACCTTTAACACAACTGAAGGGAATCGGGATTGGCTCCGGTGAGCTGTTGTGGTGGAAATATTTTTAGAGAACTCGCTACAGATTAAGACAGTCATGAAAAACCAGAATAATCTCACAATCAAATACAACTTTGAACCAAAAACCGTGGGAGGTAGAATGTTTCTGTTATATTTTAGGGATGAAATTAGTTTGAAATTGTTCATGAATGATTTTGAAGAAGGAAAGGAACTGCCTAATACTGTATTCGAATGGGTGAAGCCATGGACTAAAGATGGTGTTGATAAAAGAATATTGAAGTGGATCAGGGCGGAGTGTGTGCCTTTACATGCGTTTAATGTAGGTTTCTTCTCATCGGTTGCAAGTCTTTGGGGTGACTTCGTGATGGTTGATGATGATACTAGGAACAGAAGAAGGTTAGATGTGGGTAGTTTCCTGGTGAGAACAGATAGAACGGATTTTCCAAAGTCAGTTAATGTAGAAGTTGATAATAAAATTTATACCATCTACCTATTTGATGACGGTGTTTCGGGTTTCCTCCCAACTGTTATGAATGTGGACTCCGTGTTTAGCAAAGGGGAAGAATCATCTGAGGTTGGTAGAAGAAATAGGTCACATTCCGGCGATGGAATTGTACATAACAGAGGAAGTGGTACTAATAAGAAAGGGCATCAGGGAACTTACGGTGGTGATGGCCCTAATCGGGAAGCTCCTGTAGGTTCGCCAGGTACGGGTGGTGGAAGACCGGCGGAGGTGAACGCAGGTCGGAAGTCGACCGAGGGTGAAGAAGAGACGCCGGTGTGGGGTGAAACTAGACCGCCGGTGGAGGAAGTGCAGGGGCCGCCGATTAACAATGAATGTTTGCGTCGGGAAGGGTTAAACCCTCGATATGCTCACAGCAATGATGGGTCTACGGAGAATAGGGTTGGGGACGATGCACTGAACAGAAGTCGAATAGGATGTTTGAATCTGATGATGGCATCGAGGGTTTTGATGGTGTGGGTGGGATGTCCTTCCCGAGGCAAAAAGACGGTGGAACGGTTGATAGCGAATTAGAGATGAGAGATGGATTAAATGAGGATAAGTCACGTGTTGGATCTGATGGGCCTAGTATAGATGGTGGGTTGCCAGATTTTGAGATAGGGGAGCTAGACATCGACGTGGTTGAGGGGCCCAATAACTTTGTAAAGCATGGTGATGGGTTGACAAATAGTAAAATGAAAATGTGGTCCACGGTTGGGGTTGTTAAGAGGGACCCGAAAATATGTGATTTTTATAAAAATATTAATGATGGAAATTTTTATTAATGTGCAGGTCCATAGAAGTTTTTGGCGATAATGAACAAATTTGCGGTAATGTTGTCTCCGAAACTATAGCATTGGATGATGATTTTGAGACACGACGGGAGGAGTTGTTAAGGGATAGAAACCTCTCAACTGAAGAATGGATGGATCTTGTGTTTGATCTTAGGAAGCCTAGGAAAGGGAAGAAATTTCAGAAATCAAATAAAGGAAAAGGGGGTCGAGGTACTCCAAAGTATAAGTCCAAGAAAGTTTCGGTTGGGACTTCCGGTAATTCGTCAGAGAAGAAAGACAGATCGGTTGACTGTAATGATGAAGTCGAGAGGGTATTAGGGATTATTGCAGATATGGGTTTTCAGCTTACGACCACTAAGGATGAGGTGAAGAAGCGTCTGAAAGAAGACTGTTGCGTGCTTCAAGGTTTGTAAATCTATGTGCCTTGTTTTTGTGTATATTTATATATCTCAATGTTTTTGTCATTTAATGTTAATGGGTTGGGTAAGGGGTCTAAGAAGAGAACTGTAGCAAGGGTGATCCGCAACATTAACCCTAGTGTAGTTTTCTTTCAAGAAACAAAGGTGTCTGATCATACTTTTTCGTTAGGAAAGAGTTTGTGGAGGGGTAGTGATATAGGTTTGGAATGGGTGAATGATACGGGTAGGGCGGGGGGGCATTTTGACGTTATGGGATCGTACCTTTTTTTTACATTAAAGAAGCCTTTAAGTGTCGTGATGGGCTGTGTTTAAGAGGGGTATGGATACAGTTTGATATTGAGATCGTGTTGTCTAATATTTATGCGTCTAATGATAGGAATAGGAGAAGATAGGTATATGATGAGTTAAAAGGTTTGAAGGAACATCATAAGGTATGTTGGATTATGGGAGGGGACTGGAATGAAATAGTGGAGGTCGAGGAAAGAACGTCGTGTCATAGATTAGAGGTTGGTATAAGAGGCTTTAGGGAGTTCTTTGCATCTGAGGGTTTGGTTAACCTTCCCTTGTCTAGTGGGAAGTTTACTTGGAGTAATAACCAAAAGATGTTGGTATCTAGCAGGCTGGATCGTTTTTTGTTTGATGTAGATTTATTAGATCTGGTTCCAACGGTGTTTCAGTGGGTAACTAAGGACAGGGTTTCTGATTATTATGCGGTGGTGTTAGAAAGGAATGAGGAAGACTGGGGTCCTACTCCGTTTAGGATGTTTAATTGGTGGGTCAAGGAGGAGGGGCTCGGGGAGTGTGTGCGGAAGGCTTGGGAGGTTAATAGGTCGTGTAACGTGGCAGCTAGGCTAAAGAACGTGAAAGTTGCTATCAAAAGGAGGTTTAAGTTTAACAAGGACTCTTTATCGGAAAAGATCAATAAGTGTGAGAGAGAGCTTGTGGAGATTGAGTCACATAGGGTTGCTAAACCGGATGATGAGGGTTTATGGAATTTATGGAAGGAAAAGAAAGATAAGTTGTGGCACTGGAGACAAAGAGAATTTGACCAGGCTAGACAAAAATCGAGACTGCTGTGGTTGCAGAAGGGCGATTGCAACTCGAAGTTCTTTCACATAATGGCTAAGTCTAGGGTTAGAAAAAACATGGTTAGTAATTTAGAGATTGAGGGTAGGATTCTTAAGGATCCACCTAGGGTGAAAGAGGGGATTGCAGCCTATTTCGAGATACACTTTGATAGGAGAGGTTGCTACATTAGTACTAGGGGTTGGGGGTTAAGAGATTGTCGGAGGATAGTGCGCGAAGGTTAGAAAGAGGGTTTGAGAAGGAGGAGATTAAGTTAGCGGTCTGGAGTTGTGTGGAGATAAGGCTCCTGTGCCGGATGGGTTTAATATGCACTTTCTCAAAGAACATTGGCAAGTCGTATGGGATGATCTGGTCAATCTGCTAAGCGGTTTCTATACGGATGGGATGTTACCGAGTGAGTTAGGGGAGGTTTTTATCACTCTCATCCCAAAGGTCGGTTCTCCCACCACTATAAAGGAGTTCTGGCCGATTTTTGGTGGGTAGTGTGTATAAGATTGTGACAAAAATACTGGCCAGGAGATTGAGTGGTGTAATACTTGAGGTCTTAGGGGAATTCCAGTTTGCTTTTACCAAGGGAAGAAAAATCTTGGATTGTGTAATGATCGTTGATGAGGTTATACATGAGATGAAATCAAAGAAGGAGGAGGGTGTCCTGCTGAAATTAGATTTTAAGAAAGCGTATGATTCTGTTGAATGAGACTACTTGGTTGGTGTCTTGAAAGCAATGAACTTTGGAGCGAGATGGATATCATGGGTGCTAGGGTGTCTTAGGATTTCTTCGTTATCTGTATTAGTCAATGGGTCACATACACGTATGTTTCCTATGAAAAGAGGGCTCATACAGGGAGATACATTATCTCCGTTATTGTTTAATATTGCTGTGGAAGGTATTAATGTTCTATTTCGGAGAGGGGTGGAGATGGGGCTTTTTGAACGTTTTAATCTGGCTGGGCACTCGTCCATGACAATATCCCATATACAATTTGTGGATGATAAAATGTTGATTAATAGGATGGAGATGGACCAACTTAGGAACATGTACGATGTACTCAAGGTTTTCTATTTAATGTCAAGCATGAGGTTGAACATGAAGAAGTGTGTAGTGTATGGGGTGAATGTGGATGAGAGGAGATTAGAAACGCTAGGTGCCCTACTAGGGTGTCAGGTTGGGAGGCTACCATGCTTTCATCTAGGGCTTCCTATTGGAGGGAATCCCAAGAAACAATCTATCTGGGAGCCTGTGTTACAAAAAGTGAAGAGTAGATTGGAGATGTGGAATACAAGGTTTTTGTCTAAGGCGGATAAGATAACACTAATAAAATCACTGTTAAATAACCTACCTATGTATTATATGTCCTTGTTTCGCATGCCAGCTGGAGTGCATAAGGAGTTAGAGAAATTAAGGAGGCAGTTTTTGTGGTCAAATGGTGGGGAAAGGAAAGGAATGTGTATGGTAGCATGGGATACGGTCCAGAAACCTAAAAGGTGTGGGGGTTTGGGGATTGGTGACTTAGATCTGAAGAATCGTGCTCTATTGGCCAAATGGGTATGGCGGTATTGGGTAGGAGAGAACTTTGTCTGGAGAAAATTTGTTAAATGTAAGTAAGGGGATTTTTCTTTAGGGCATAGGGGGTTAAGCTGTCATCGAAATAAGTTGTCTAGTGTCTGGAAGAATATAGAATCGGTGGTTAGCTCGGAGCAACAACTGAGTAATGCGATTAATGTGGGTTTCGTGGTCAAACTAGGTAAAGGTGATTCATTCGACTTCTGGGATGATAGGTGGTGTGGAGGAATAGAGCTGAAACGTAGTTATCCTAGAATTTTTTCTTTAGCGGTTAAGAAAGAGGGTAAGGTGTGCAGTTTTGGTGAGTGGAGAGGTTCGAGTTGGTGTTGGGCCATCAATTTGAGAAGAAGGGTCTTTGACTGGGAGGTGGGTATATATAATGAGTTCATGAGTGTACTAAACTCTCAACGTTTGCTAAAGGATCAGAACGATAGGGTAGTTTGGAAGTATGACAGTAGTGGGGAATTTTCGATAGGTAGTTTGTTATATCAAATTCACGGGTATGCATGGTATAGCTAAAGTTTGGGAGAATTGGGGTCCTCCTATGGTACGTCTTTTCGTGTGGAAAGCGGCGTGGAATAGCATTCCTACCAGGATGGAGTGTCTTTTCTGCAGTTGCGAAGGCGAGTGTACGGTACATTTACTACTGCAGTGCCGCAGATCGTGGGAGGTGCGGTTTAGTGTGTTGAGGGAGGTAGGTATTAGTTGGGTGATGCCTAGGAGTGTTGTAGATTTAGTAGAGTTATGACCAAAGCTGTTCAGTAACAGGTGGATCAGGAAAGTTTGGATGCTAGTTATGTATGGCGTAATGTGGACTTTATGGACAGAAAGGAATAAGTTAGTGTTCAACAATAAACAAATGTGTTTAGAGAGGCTGATCAATATGGTTTGGATAAGGGTAGGGCAGTGGTGTTATGCGAAGTGGCCAAAGGTGGCTGGGTCTTCCCTTGACATGTGTATAAGTGTAACATCCTCAAATGGGCCTAGTCGTCTATACCCTCGGTACGTTCCGAATCTCGAGTTTATTAATAAATATTAGAATTATATTAAATATTAGAGTTATTATTAAAATAATTAAGAAATCATGATATTAAATATTATAATGAAAATAGATAAATTTAATAAAATATTAAACGGTTTTGAATAAGGATTCCGGAAATATCCCCGTTAGTTGAAACGGGTAATCGGGTATTAAGTTGTAAGTTGAGAAGGGGAAAAAAATACCCCATTTGGATAAAATTGGAGACCTTAAGTCGGCCTCCCCTTCTCAAACTTTCAGTACACGTATATGCTACACATACACTCAACTCCCTACTTGCTCTTGAAACTTTGAAGGAGGCAAATCACAGGAGAATCATCAAGACAAATTCTAGCTGCAAATTAGAGTTCTAATCTGCTCATAAACTCAGAAATCATCATCTCCTTCCTCTTTGTAAGTCCATTTTCTCCATCTTCTTCATTGTTCTTGAGTTTGAAGCTTTAGGTCAAAAATGGCAAAATTCGAATTAGCCATCCATAGTTGGTTTCAAGTTTTCCAATCTGTTCCTTTATGATTTCTAAGTGTTTAGAAATCAATTTCAGTAATTAAAGTGATGATTTTGGTGTTGTTTCATGAAATTCATGAAATGGGTCAAAATGGAAGAATTTGATCCCATACCTTTAATTCTTGATTAGAGATTGTTATATGTTTGTTTTTGGACTCATTTTGATACCTTGGATGTTATACAAACACTGGAAATTGAATTGGGATTGCTGAATTTGGTTTTGGATTGAAAATGGAATGAACAGGGGCTGTTTCTCGCACACTGTCTGCAGGATGGTTCCTACGGCCGTAGTAGGTTTCCCCTACGGCCGTATAAGGGTGTTCAAAGTTAGTCCTACGGCCGTAGGGCCTTTTTCATACGGCTGTAGGGGCTTGTGTTTATGAACAGTGCACTGTTGTACTGTTTTTTCGACGTTTTGTTTCACGGGACAATTGTTTAGGGTTCTAATTAATTTGAGAACATTATTAGGGGTATCATATGAGTTATATTAGTTAATGTACTTGTGTGAAGTGACTAAACACGAGTATTATCTTATAGGTAAGCTGTACGACCCAGATGAAGAGCGCGACGATCACGATATTTGTTTGCTTTAGTCTCTAGCCTCACAGGTGAGTATAGGATAACATACGAATTAATATAATCATGTTACATGTTACTAGTATGTGCAAGTAGTTCCATGAAATGTAATTAACACTGTTGTATGCTTGAAATGCGTACTGTATGCTATATTTATGCATGACATACGTAACTGTTGAATCATGATTGTAATATGATATGTATGCGCGCTATGAGGCCCGGAATGGGTCAGTTTTGTGTTTATGAACGGATCCGAGATATGGGGGCTAGTTATAGTCCGTGATCGAGGCCACACTGCGGTCTGGGATGCCTTGAGGCCTGCGGGTCGATGATAGCGTCAACGGTACCTGGTTAGGTATTTAGGGTTTGGCTAACCCAATGTTCCTCGTGCGATTAGGGGATCAGTTACCCACTGTACCCCATGGAGTCTTTGGCTTCATAACGCAACGGTGGACCGCTACCCGCTCACCCACCCGCGCGGTTGATGTGTCTGGTTTCCCCAGTTAGGAGTGTTGAGCCGGGCTCGCTACCCTGCAAGATTATGCTTCCTTCTGGCTGTGTCAGCTCATCTCGAGATGCTAGGATAGCACTGTTTGATATATTGATGATTTGTGATATGTTTATATTACTGAATATGCTATCTTATGCTCACTAGCTTTAATTAGCTAACAGATACTCTCCCCATGACTGCAGGTGACACTTAGGCGCGTGAGCTTTGGGTACCTGCTGGTTATTACTAATCTTTTGGAGGAACACTTGTCTTTATTACTTATATTACTGTTTATGTTTGTATAAACTTGTTTTATGTGGTCGGTGAACAGTTTAGTAACACCAACTGATCTTTTGTATACCGTGGCTGATTTTGGGTTGTAATTTAGCCACTTTTATATTTCCTTTGCTATTACTGAGTTTTGAAAAACAGGTTTGGCTTAAGTTCAGTTTACAAACGGATCCACGCAGTTTGGATTCTTGAATTTCTATTGTTAAAATGAAAAATCTGGTTTTCAAAAGCGCGGTGTTACAATAAGGCCAATGGGTGTCTTGAGGGGTGACAATTTGCTGTCGTGGCCCAGCGGTTGTAGTAATGGAAAGGGGGTCGAAAGTATACTTATGTATGTAGATGGGTCGGTGAATAGTGCGGTAGGTAGAGCGGGAATTGGGGGCGTGTTTAGGGATGAAGTTAGTGGCTCTCTAATGGGTGCCTTTTCAAAGTCAATCTATCTGTGGTCTCCTTTAGTTGCTGAGATGGAAGCTTTGTTCTTTGGTCTGTTGTTGATAAGGAGTAATAAAGCTATAGATTGTGTCTCTATTAAGTTTTGTACTGACTCAATGCTTGTAGCTAGACTAGTTAATGGGCAGACTGGCCTATCTCAGGAGGTGGTTGATGTTTTAAATAGAGTAAAAGGGCTAATGAATGAATGTAATGAGTTTGTGATCCAGGATCAACCGCGTGAGTTGAATAGGAAAGTTGATGCCTTGGCAAAAAAGGGCTCTCATAGGGCGTCATGGATTGCCTGGGTGTAGGAGGGGGCTTAATATGTTTGTGTGGTTTTAGGGTGTAGCTATAATTGTGTTGTGTTAGGATGTTCTAACATGGATGTGGTCTCATTGTTCGTTTTTTTGTGATGTGGTGGTTACTCTTACCTTAATGGTTATCTTAACTGTTTTGGTTTGGTAGCACTGTTTGTTGTAGGTGTACGAGTGGCGTGCAGAACTTCCTGGGACCGTTCTATGCACATGATGGTGAAGACGGTGCTACATCAGAAATAAAGTATGGTTCTGTTGACAGTTGTGTACAGGAATCCAGGAAATAGAAGACAATTGGAGCTGTGTGTGGCTCGAAAGGGTGATCTATGGTTATGTAGTGTTGTTTTGTGTGGGTAGTCTCTGTCTGAAAGGCTTGGTTGGGTATTTTTGGTCTAGGGTGTAGGGAGCGGGTTTCAGTGTGTGTGGTGTTGTGTGGTGTTTTAGTGTGGGTTTTGAGGTAGTGTGTTATGAGTTAGTAGGTGTGGTGGTGTCTGTCTTATGGTAGGATGCGGTGTCAGGGTGTGTGGCCTCTGTGTCATTATGGGTTAGGTGGTTGAGTATGAGGTCTTAATTCCATGTACTTGGTGGGTTTGCGTCATGTGATATGGGTGTGAGAGGACTCCTTTTATTTTTGATATATTTTGCCCTAGTGGGCATAAAGGGAGTGATAATTGTTTTCATGGGTGAGTTTTGGGAAGTAGTTATAATGGTGGAGATGGTAGGTTTAGTGGCTATGGCTATATTCCTGAAATTGGCGTTGTATGGTAGCACTGCGATATTGCACACACACTCCACATTGTATTTCTACGTCCCTTAGCCATGGTCATAGGCTAGTTTTGGGGCTCTATCTTTTGTGCAGGAGGTTGCACCTTTGAATCCATGGTGTGATAAAGGGGGCATTCCAAACCCTGATTGATTTGTTAGGCCATCTTTGTGTTTAGCCGAAACAAATCCTTTTTTTAAGCCACAGAGTGTCGTTTCTTAGTGTGCTTTCTTTGGCAGAAACATGGGCTAAATGGATTGTTCCGTATGGTTCTGATGTCTGGCTGTAGTGGGAGATGCCAAATGTTTGGCCATGATCCACTTTTCCGGGCATTTTGAAAACGGGTAAGGGTTGGGCTGTCGATATAAGGATGGTGATGGTAGGTATAGTGGCTGTGGCTATATTTTCATTGTTTTGGTGTCATAAGGTTGCACTTCTTTTTGCACACACTCACATCGTTTTCTACATCTGTAGCTATGGTCATAGGCTAGTCTGGGGATGTTGTGTTGGTGCAGGAGGTTGCACTTTGTTTGTTTCCATGGTGTGATAAGGGGCACATTTCCTTCTTTCTTGTGCGATGCAAATCATTTCCTTCAAGCTCCAGAATTTTGTGGTTGTTGTGCATAAAGGAGGGGTTTGGACATCATGGGTTTTGTTGCTGGTTATATTAGTTGGACGGGTCTACTCTGTGTTGCGGTATTAAGAGCTTGGCACGGATTCTAAAGATCGAGTGAGTGGGATGTGCGTTAGACGCCTGATATAGGATATAATTATTTCTGGGATTGGTGGTCTGCTAAGAGAGCTATGAGCCTTTTTGCTTTCTTGAATATGGTTGGTGCATGGTCTAGAACAGTAGATCGGATTTCTGAGAGTGTTGGTTTTGTGGAAGTATGGATGTATTGTGTTCTAAGTGTGTGTTATGTGGTTTTAAGTGTGTTATACGTCTGTGTACAATAACATTGATTCTGAAGTAATGAATGAGTTTTGATGTTCACAAAAAAAAAAAAAAAAAAGATCTAGGGTTAGGAAGGATCGAGACTGTAGCTAGCAGCATAGGGCTTAGGGAAGAGGTTCAACACCTTTGTTCTTTTATTTTATTTATAATTTCATTATATATTATTTATTATTTATTTATATATTATATAATTTTTTGTATTTTTTGTAATTTTTATTTGGGGAAATCATCCGTAATGTTAACATTACGCAACTTAGGTGATGTTACACTCACAATCTACTTTAATGAAGGATAGTTTAGTCATTTCAGTATATACTCATTTAAATGATTTGTGAGTGTAACATACTTACCTTTTATCTCTAATTTCTCTTACCATTTACTTTATAGGGTTATATCTAGTATTCCTTTTTGGTTGCACCCCTTTTTTCTGACTAAGTTTCTAGTGGTTTTTATATTTTAATATATTTTATTTATTAAGTGTTTTTTTAACAAGGCCGGAGGTCATTTGTAGAAAGCAATCTCCCTACTTGCTAGTGGGGGTACGATTGTCTACATTTTAATATATTTTATTCATTAAGTGTTTTTTTAACCGTTATTGTTGTTGTTGTTGTATGATTAATCACATTCCAGTACCTACTCATTATATTATATATTATAACATTTACCAAGGGTTACAAACAGTAACACCCTGTTAAATGCTAATATATAATTAAGGCTGTAACAAAAAACACAGCTCAGTTCATGGCATAATGGTAAGACCATCAGCATATATCACATGTTTTACATCTGTCTGGCCACATCAGTGTCACATGATTCCCTCACCATTCCCTTATCACATCATACAAACTCCTGCAGCCATCACATCTCTTCACATACTTTAAAATAAAAAAAGGTTTTCACCTTCGTGACCATGACCGCGGCCGTGATCGTGAGAGAGGATCACATGCTTCAGCGATGGTGTTCGCGATCGTGACCAGCTCTCACGAAGGGCTCCTCGTGACGGATGCGGATAGCCTAATAGTGCTTGAAGACAAGGAGAGAGGCTCAAATTCAAATCTTTGTAATGCTTTTTTTTCCTCTTTTTATATCTATTTTTTTTCGCACAAGCTTTCATCATATCTTTTATTTTATTCTTTTTCCTTTTAAGGTATTCTATATGGCTTATATCAACTCTTTGCTTTATTAATATTTTATCAAAGTACTCCGTAATTAGTTTTATAAATTATTTGTTTTTTATCATTTACTTTTTGGTTACTCCCTACCTCTTTTTATATATTATTACTTGTCTACCTTCTTTACTTTGTTTTAGTGTTTTATATATTTGCAAGAGCCAACCAGTTACACACTCGTTAGAGGCATCAAGTTTTTACTATTTGATTTATATAGTCCCAAAATCTATTACGATTATATTTGGACAATTAATTTTATATGTTTTTTTTCTTATAACTTTTAACATATAATGTCTAATATAAATATGAATATCTACTTTTAACCGTCTTATTTTAGTCTTCGTTTTTATATTAATTCAATCGAATATAAGAACTATTCAAAAATGTATTTTTCTATATTCAACACTAAAAAGTATAGTTTGTCAATAATTATCATATTACGTTATTATTTATATCGACATGTAGATAAAAGTTATTTTCGCTTCTTACTCTAAAAATTATGAAAGACTTGCCAGAAATCGCCAGTTAGCTTGGTCCGGCCAAGAAATGCACGAGACTCATTATTATTAATATTTAATACCAGATAAAGATTTTCCAAAAAAAAACTCTTTTAGAACAGTACTAATTTTTTTCATCTTAAAACATAAAAAACCAAACCTTAAAGTAAGAATAAGCATAAGATTAACTTTATACAAAAAAGACAATAACATTATCTAATTCCTCATGAACAAGTATTATTTTTTACCAAATAAACAGATACTTATAATGTGTCTCTATGAAAAGAAAATTTTAATATGGTATTTCTTAAATAAAAAAGACTTATAATGGGCTTAAAAAGACATATTAACATTTAATTTGTATCTATATTTTGATATAAACTCTATCGCAATATGATACTTATGTGAAATATATATTTTCAAGATCGTAATAAAGAATACATTTGTTAGCTAAACACGTTGTACTGTTTCCTCATTAACTCGTTGTTTCATACCCTTGTAATTTTTGTAAGATGTTTCTTCATATTCGTTAGTTGGTGATTGTTGCACTTGTATTAAGAACGGTTTTAAAATGAACTTTTCTATATCTATGTGTGTGTGCGCGATTGTGCATGTGTGTTCTCTCTTCCTTTATATAACAATAAAATATTTAATATTAAGAAAATAAAAAATTTATCATGAACATAAACAAAATTGGCTACATGTATTAAATGAACATAAAACAAAATTCGAAGATCAGGATTTGAATCAAATTGAAACGAACACCAAATTTGTAGTTCGAATCAAAATCATATTGTCGGTCTTAGTTACCATACCCAAGTTCATATGAAAACACAAAAAGAATATTAATAAAAATCATATTTTAGAATTCAATTGAAAACAAAAATCTAAAATTTGAATTGGAATAAAAATCATATTCGAAGTTCATATGAAAACACAAAAAGAATATGAGTACTGAAACATGACCTATAAATAAATGGTCAAAAATGGGTCGACGACACAAACACAATAACAAGAACTCGTCCCACGTTGTCGGTCTTAGTTACCATACCCTTTTTCTTCATTTAAAAAACTAGAGATTACCTTTATTAATAAAAATCAATATTTTATTACAAATTAAAATTTAGAATCTTTTCATGACCTAAAAGATTAAACATTATATTCAGTACTTATATTATACTTTTGGGGTAAAGCCACTAAATAGCTGTCAACTTTCCTCCATTTCCTATTGTGACACGTCTACTTTTTTACACAGCGGCCAACTAACTTATAAAACGTGTTAATATGTTCATTTTGTTTATATGAAATGAGAAAAAGTTGACAGCTATTTAGTGATTTTACCCCTACACTTTTCAACTATTTTCTTTAACCTTTAAAGCCCACTGTAATAAGAATATATCTAGAACTGAAGCTTGTGTTTAAAACGATTAACCTAGATAATTTATTAGCTCATTGCTCTTCTTACCCTTCCACATTTAAGGCATTCAAATCAATATTACAAAACCATGATTGATTGTCAAATTAATTTAGGGGACATATTTTTTCGATATATATATATATATATATATATATATATATATATATAGGGGAGGGTTCATTCGAGAACCGTTTAAATAAGAACTATGAGAATTGTTTTTAAAATGTATTTAACTTGATATGTTTTATTATCATATGTATTCAATTTTAGTAAAACATGTAAAGTCGAATACATAATTTTGAAAGTTGTATACATTAAAAAGGTAACTTTGAAAGTTAGATATATATAATAGTAAGTTGGAGGATCAAATAAGAATTGATATTGAAGTAAGAATAAGATACTTAATTGTGAACATTTATTTGATTTGATGTGGTGATCTACATTTGATCTTTCTATCTTTTATTTTATTTATTACTCAATCATGAATTGCAACCGGTAAATTTAGACCATTTAAATATAATAGATCAAAATCTAATTAATATTTAAGATTTTTTCTCTTATTCTCACCTAAATATCTATTGTTACACTAATTTTTTCGATAATAATTAAACATGTAAAGTCATATACATTTTATTAAAATAAATTCATTAGTTAGTCATAGTTTCATGCATGAGTGATAGATACTTTGTATTATCTGTTGCGTGACCGACTCCAGGGCTTTTCAACACTAACTTCTTGCTAATAACTAATTCCTACTGTTAAAAAAGAAAGAAAAGTACCTTTGTGTGATTGAATACTCTGCCTTCAACTCCCATGGTATCTTTTGAGCGTTCCTTAAATTTAAATTACAACAAATATAATGGGAACTGAAGTAGTAAAATATATAGATCATCATGACATAAAAAGGAAAAATTCAGAAACTCCTATGAAAGTTGATTAATAATCATCGTATCCGTATAATACTGCGTCGTCGAATAGTTTTTGTTTTGCAAAATACCACTTTAAAAAATTTAATGGTATATTATTCGTGAGAATCAATGTCATAAAAAAAATTATTTGCAACATGTTAATATGCTTTTCAATTTACTTTTAATTGCATAAACTATTTTATAAATTATAAAAAGAGTTAATTACAAAAATGGTTCATGTGGTTGCCACTAATATTTATTTTTGGTCATTTAACTTTAAAAATTACGAAAATAGTTACTGTGGTTATCACTTTGTTTCACTTTCAGTCATTTGCACTAACTAGCGTTACTCATTGCTGTTAGATGCCCTCATGTGCCTTACACATGAGAGTATTTTGATCATTTTATTCACTATCCATGTTTCCAAACATGATAACTATATCTTTTATATTTGAATCTTAAATAAATAAAGGAAAATAAACTATCAATATTAATATATTGTATCCATTTCTCCCACTCATAGTATATCTCTCATCAGTCACTCTCTCTCCAGCCTTTTCTCTACCACCGAAAACTACCACTGCCGTCTATCTCTCTCTAGCCTTCTCTCTAACACCATAAACTACCACAACCGACGCCGTCTACTCTCTCTCACTCTCCAACCTTCGCTCTACCACCAAGAACTGCCACCATCTCCGCCGTCTAATCTCTCTCTCTCTAACCTTCTCTCTACCACCGAGAACTACCACCACCATCGTCGTTTACTCTCTCTTTAGACTTCTCTCTACCACCGAAAACTACCACCGCCGCCGTCTAACCACCAGCACATAACATCACTGCTAGAAACCACCGTTGTCGACACCTTTTTTATACAACCGCCGCTGTTATCGTCTAGGTCTTCTAAACCACCATGCTGAAAACCCCCATCACAGCTATCTAACCACCCCTATCATCATTGATTTCAAATCTAACCACGCCATAACCACGATCTAAGCAAAACCCTAAACCTGATCTCTCTGTCTTCCCCGTTGAAGACGACCATCGTAACCACCTCCGCCGCTATCTAACTACTACCACCATCTCAGCGAGTCATAAACTATATGAAGCACAACCATTATCGCTCACCAGATCTCAATCACCATTGCCACTATCTCGTTGGAACTTAGCGAGTTACAATAGATCTATACCACCACCGTCATCGTTCACCGGGTCTGAACCGCTAACACCGCTATCTAGTCGGAACTCAGTGAGTCATAACTGATTTGAACACCATTTCATAGATCCGAACTCTTTTCTGTGAGATTGATGATCGAAGAGTCGGTTTATCATTTTAATTTAGTTTGGGTATTTATTGCGATAGATTTACCAATCAATTTGAGTGGTCATATGTTTTCATTATAAATCGGGTGTTTTTAAGGCATTATCTTTTTTGGTTTCAATAAAGAAAACATCTTGCTAGTATTATAAAACTCTGGCATCAAGCATCAATTGATAATGTAAATTGATGATTGATTTAGCATTATGATTTAAGTGCTTAATTTGTTCTTGATCGAAGAAGACATATTGTTGTTGTATTGATGGGTTATTCTAACTCTAATGCATTATATAATTTAGATTACCTAATTTTGTGTAAAGATGATTAGATTTAGAGGAAGTTCAGGAAATATGTTTGGTAATAAGGCTAAAGGGTAATGACAAAAATACTCTTATATGCAAGGCACAAGGGGGATTTTAAAGGCAAGATTTAACAGATATTAGAGTAAAGGAAAGTGAAACAAAGTAACAACGACAATAACTTTTTTTGTAATTTTTAAAGTTAAAAGTCAAAAAATGAAAATCAGTGACAACCACGTGGATCATTCTTGTAATTAACTCTTTCAAAAATAAATGTTTAAAGACATTAAAATAAAAAAAGATTTATGTTAATAAAATAAAGAGAGAGAAGTTAATAAAATCCTAAAAATTGTATTGATATGGGTTGATATGTTTATTTGAGAGTACATTTTAAATTAATAAAAAGTTAAAAGTAAATTAAAAGAGTCAATGAAATTGTTAAAGATTAAATAAATATAGTTATTTCAAATTAAATAAAAAGTGAAGAATTTGATTTAATTGAATTTTAAAAATATAAAAAGGAGATGCTATATAATTTATATATTATTATCTTATTTATTGTGTATCCGTCGGAGGGTTTAGTTTAAACATTAAACCCGTATCTATAATCTATGACCTTGGGGCGGTAAAGCCAGGTTTTTTTATTATTGTGGCGAAGATTCGATGAAATAACGAAAAAGTCTTCGATCAATACATCCCGTTGAATATTTCAAAACTAAAGTTTAAAATTGAAACATGCCTAATATTAAATATAAATAAATAAATATGGAAATACATTAAAATATTTAGAATAGCATTTACACATCCTACACTACCTAGAGATGAAAAATATGATGAGGCTCACTATGAAGTAGTAAGTCTTGATCATTAACCCATTTTACATCACCAGATTTTTAGGATCTATCATTTTTGTTCTTCTAACTTTACCCTCGAATATTATTTTGCGTTGTGAAGAATGATAGCTGCATGGAAACGGGCCACCGTACTGTGATGGGTAGCTCCGCCACTCCATAACAACGTGATCAGCAAATTGCGTGGCAAATGATACGTAGGGGGAAGTGGCATAGATATGGGTTTTTTTTTTACCGAGTAAACTTAAATATGGTTGGTTTTTCTTTATTACATTTCTTCTTTTATTCCTTTATATTTGTTTCTTTTATTCCTTTATATTTGTATGTTGACAACTAATGCAAATTTGAACAGATGCCTTTGACGAGTTTGCACGTACACTGTTCTTTATATTGAAACAATCTTAGTTAATTTAAACACACAGATCATTTATTTATTTATTAACAATTTTTATTTTTATTATCTTATAAGTCTTATTTTATTTTTATTGAGTGTTATTTAATTATATAAAAAATTCATAAATAAGGTGGGTTCCGGAAAATTTGGGATGGCGGGAAGTGATCATTACGGGTCTAAATGGTAAGCTAAATGATAGGAGTGAATATCTAATGTGGTGGGGTAACCATTACTCCTACTCTAAGACTGTGCGCATCGGTGAAAGGGTAGGGGGCAAGTGAGGCCTACCCGAGCCAGCACACCATCGCCCCTAGGCGGGTGTGTGTGGGCTCCAGCCTTCCACGGGTTTCCAGACCAGCGCTCCTCCCCATTTAAACTTTTTTTCCTTATCAATTTTTTTAATGCCTCAAACGGCTAGTTTTTAAATTTTTTTTTCCTTCTTTCTCTCCTATAAATATACAACCCTTCTCCACTTATTTTTTCACACCATTCTCTCCTCTTTATCTATTTATTTTCTCTCAAACCCATTATTTCTCCACTTACAAAAAAATGTCAAGTTCGTCGTTTGAGTCGTCGGATCACGATTTTTCGGATTCTTCATATTCATCCGCTTCTGATGAAGTTAATATCTCCGCATATCTTGAAACAAGTCGTAACTTGTTTCGTGCAGTACTCACGGGGGTTATGACTAATGCTAGGCTTGTTGCGGACGCGGACGAGGAAGAAATACCGCGTCCAATAACGAGACGGCGGGGACCGGATCAAATTAGAGACAGTGAATCTGCACATGACCTACTTGTTGCAGATTATTTTGCCGATAACTGCAACTACAATGACAACCACTTTAGGAGACGTTTCCGTATGAGCAGACGACTATTCACACGAATAGTAATGGACCTTCAAGCATGGAGCACATATTTTGAACAAGGCTACGATGCTCGAGGTAGGAAAGGGTTATCTCCTTTGCAAAAGTGTACCTCGGTAATTTATCAAATGGCGTACGGGATAACAGCTGACGGATTTGACGAATACCTGAAAATGGCGGCATCAACCGCACGACTATGCGTACAAAACTTCTGCAAAGGTATCATCTCTCTCTATGGTAAGTGATACTTACGTAAACCTACTTACCATGATATTCAACATTTATACGCCACACATGAGGATAGACACGGGTTTCCCGGCATGTTAGGAAGCATAGATTGCATGTATTGGGATTGGAAAAACTGCCCAAAAGCATGGCGAGGGCAGTATATGAGAGGTGATCATCAACGCCAGACTATTATCTTAGAGCAGTTGCATCCCATGATCTTTGGATTTGGCATGCGTTCTTCTGGTTGGCCGGTTCCAACAACGATATCAACGCTTGTATCATATTACACAATATAATTTTGGAAGACGAAGGCCACATGATATGTCCATTCGACGAAAACCTTAATCAAGTGAACGAGGAAGAAGACATAGAGATTAGCGAACAACAATTTGACGCTAACGTCCGAGAAGTCCGAAACACGGAAACGCATCACAACCTTCGATCGGATTTAATCGAGCACATTTATCGGCTTCCAAGGCACAACGAGTAGCTTTTTTTTATTTTATGTACTTCTACTTTTTTTTATTTATGTATCTCTACTTTTTTTAATTTGTGTACTTTTTTTAATTAATGTAATGTGAAATGTTTGTTTAATTTATAAATTATTAAATTTTATAATTATATTATCTTGTAATTTATTTAAAATAATTGGAAATTAAAAAAATAAAAAAGATAAATGAAAAAGATAGAGGGTTGGATGCTGGGGGTTGATGGTTAGAAAGGGTTGGAGGTGGGGAATGATGTAGATGCTGATGTGACAGTGAAAATGGGAGGGTAAGAAGGGTTGGATGCACATGGTCTATTCAACATAACAATTTTGACCAAGAATAGTCGACTTTTCATCTAAAACAGATGGCTCACATTCCCTTTCATTTATCTCTACTTTATTTACATCTTTTAGGATCCTAATATTATATATATATATATATACACACGGGCAAAAGTTCAACCTAGAACTGTTTTTCGTACGAGAACTGCGAGAACCAATGTTAGCCGTCTAATTCCCTCTCCTATAATGTCATCACCCACCCATGAATTCCTTACATGCACCCTTCCATAGTTGATCCCCCACGCTCTACATCCATGAATTCCACTTATCAAATCAACGGCTAAGATTTGTTCTCGCAGTTCTCGTACGAAAAACAGTTCTCGTTTGAACCCTCCCCTATATATATATAGGCAAAAGTTCAAACGAGAACTGTTTTTCGTACGAGAACTGCGAGAACCAATCTAAGCTGTTGATATGTGGTATTTATGAATGTGTGTATGAGACGCATTAGAGCGTGGGTAAATTAACGGGTTTTGTGGATTTGTTGGTCGGGTTTACGAGGGCCGGCCCTCGGCCTGGGCCACAGGAGCAGTCGCCCAGGGCCCAAAATTTGGAGGGGCCCATCAGTAAAATAAAGCCTATATATATGTACATGTACTAAGCCCAGTAAATTAGAAGAGTTTGGGCCCAAAATTCGTGAGTAAATAGGCTGGCAACAAGGAAGCTACGCAAGCGGGGTTAGGCTATGTGTTATACCCACCCTTTTCTTTTTCCTTACCTACAGCGACATCAGCTTCTCTTTCCTTTCCCTTTCTTTACCCCCAACTAGCGTTGTACCTACCATTAATTTGATTGGATGAATGTGGGGTGAAGGGTGGGTTGGGCTTCAACTCTCTCGGGTAAATATACCCCCATGCACTTACCCGCATGCTTACCCCAAACACCGGAAATGGTGTTCCTTTCCTACCCCCAAAAGATTTTCATTTACCCGTGGCCCGCGGGTCATGTATAACACATAGCCTTATGGTTTCCGCGTGAAATTGGAAAATGAAGCTCAGTCGACGGAAATTGAAGCGACGCCATCGGGAAGGGCCGAATGAGAAGGAACGAAAGATGTAAGAATCGATGTGGTTCTCCAACTCTCCATTCATCTCTTTCGCCTCTGCAAGAACCGATTGGCTCACCCTCATCGCCAAAACAAAGATTCAAGATATTCTGAAATCTGGTTTCGTGTTCATCAGTTGCGCTTCCGAGTTCCGATTCATCAATTGCACTTCCGATCACCGATTGCGCTTCCAAATCCAATTTCACTTTGTGATTTACAAAATTAAATCATGTTTTATTTGATTTTTATGATGATTTTGATTTTTCTTTGGGAAGAAGAAACAGCGGGACTTCCGTTGAAGGCAAAGAGTCAGATGAATGCAAACATATCGTATTTGCCTAACTGATATAAGATGAATGCAAATAGAGGTACTTCCGTTGAAGAAGAATTAGAATCACATAGCAGTAAAGAAATTGCTTTTTTTCCAGGTGTATAACTTCCTTTTAGCCCTTTATCTTTTAGTTTATTTTCTTAATTGCATAACATATCATATTTGCCTAATTGCATATCATTTGTTAACTGTTAAATGACTGTAATTTTGTGATTAGTGAATTCGTCTTCAATTTTTAATTTGTGAACTTGAATAATGACTATGATTACTGATTTTGTAAATCTTTCGTTTGTTATGCTACTAGTCCTAAATTACTAAATAGTTTATACTTGTGAGTTGTGACTTTATGCTTGAAAGTCTCATATTTGTATATTTATCTCATAAATTGTTTGTCTTAGCCTCAATCTTGTTTTCTAAAAAATATTTATTGGGTAAGCCAAAAATGAAAGAAAAGGAAGAAAATTGAAAAGAAAAAACATGAACTTGAATAATAATGAAGTCATTAAAATAGAAAAGAGATGAATTCCATGTAAATGAAAACAAAGTTAATTTGAATGAAAAATGATGTGAATTTGAATAATAGGCATCCTAACTTGAATGGAACTAACACTAATATGGTTAAACGTGATTCTAATGTAGACGAGAATGAAGTTAATTTGGATGATAATGCTACTATTTTGAATAAAAATAAAAAATAAAAAACAAGTCAAAAGTTTGTCATTTTTCAAAAACTTCATTTAGGGAGTTCTATGTAAAATTTACATTTACATATTCCAAAAAAAAATTTACTTTAGAGATCTCTTTTTAAGTTTTTGTCCGGGACTCAAAAAATAATTGGACCGGCCCTGGGGTTTAATCATGAATCATATCTAGTCGCACAATTTTGACTATAGAAAAGGAAAGTATGAAGAAGAAAAAAAGGGCTTACATGTAGTTGTTGGAGTTTCAACGCTTTCTCAAGATTTATGATAATCTGATCTATATTTGGACGTCGTGCTCGCTGTTCGTTGATGCACGTATATGCCGTTTCCGAGAAGATCTCAAATGATCGTTCATCCATCTGTTTCCGTAGACCTTCATCGATCAAATCATCCAATTCTCTTGCTTCATAATGTAATTTGGCCAATTGAGCTAATAACTCCTCGTTTGTACTATAACAATACCGGTCAAGTCTTTTCATAGTAAATAGGGGGTTCCTTGTGAAAGACTCGTCGGTGGACGAAGATTTGATTGGCAGTACCTGTACCTCAGTAGGTGAAGACGGCTGCAGCCTGTTGTTAGAAGAGAACGACGACACCTTTACACTGGAAAATGACGATGGCTTTACGTTTGTAAATAACGACGGTTGTTCTTCATTAAAAGAAAACAATTGTTCGTCATTAAGATGCAACAATGGTTCGTCATCAACAGACCACCGCCATGGATTTGAATTTCCCTTTATTTGGTAATTCTGTGTAGAAACTTGACGATCTACATCGTCTGGGATAACCCTAAATCCTGATCTCCTCCAACAAAATACCTTAGATAATATCAAGGGGATTAAAACTTCTGTAAAAGCCGATAGACACCTTATTGTTGACGGTTGCCTTTCACGTACCTTTTCCCAAACTACTTGCTCGTCTGTAACTGCTCTCCTCCCGCACAGAACTTCAAATAGCACGACACCTAACGAAAAAACATCCGACTTGTGGGAAACAAACCCGGCCTTCTCGTACATAGGGTCCACGTACCCTAGGGTGCCTATAACTTCTGCCAGGAGGAGACGGTGCCTTCGAGCTTTCGTAGTTTTCATGGAAATTTCAAAGCCACATAACTTGGGTCTCCGGTTGTCATCCAGTAAAATTTTGGAGCTCTTGATGTTTCGATGTATGACGCTAAAATCGCGTTTATCATCGTAGTGGATGTATTTCAATGCATGCGCAACACCAACACATATCTCCAATCGTTGTACCCAGGTGAGGGTTGTACCTCTTAAATACTTGTCGAGACTCCCCTTGGCCTCACGCTCGTTTATGATGATCTTCTCATCATTTTCATCACAAAATCCGACGATTGAGACTAGATTTTCGTGCTTGAGACTTGCGAGCATCATAATCTCTGTCCAAAATTCGATTTCTCCTTGGCCATAGTTACGGTGCAACCTCCTAGCAGCAATATTCTTCGATTGTCCTTTCCAAATAAGATTTCCTTTATAAACCTTGCCAAACCCACCTTGACCGATGAGATTTTCATCAGCAAAGTTGTTGGTGGCCTTTGCTACCTCTTCTAGTGGGATCAGTAAGTGAGCGAACTCTTCGGGTGAAGGCATTTCTCTGTTTGTGTTTATCAAGTAAAAACGAAATTAAGCAGAAAACCATTTTCAATGATAAGATAAAATGAAGCAATTAAATCCTCAGACAAGAAGTCAATGCAGATCATAATCTATCGACTAAATCATATATTAACAGAAAGCATGGCGACTAAAAAGCAGGAGACGATTTATCCTAGTTATAAAAACCCTAAAATCAGAAGAAGCAGAAGACGAAATCAAACTTGAACATAGAGGAAGCAGATGACGAAGACGACGAAATCAAACCTGTCGAGGAGAAGATGTCAAAGACGATGTCGACGAAGAAGGTGCTGAAGACGAAATCAAGCATAAGCAGATCGATGTGGATTGCAGAAGCAGAAGACGATGTCAGTGAAGCAGAAGACGTAGAGGAAGTCGGTGAAACAGTGTGAATCTGAGAAAATCATCTCCCTTTTATAAACCGTGGCGTATAGCTCCCGATTGGAAGTAAAACTATTTTAATATGACTAAACATCACTGGTATACCCTCCTCTCGTATATATCATATTAATTAATTAATTATATTTTTTAATACATAGAATACACTCATGACTCGTATATCAATATAGAGTTAATTACACGGATGGTCCCTGTGCTTTGTCCATAATGACTGTTTAGTTCTTTAAGTAGAAAAATTACGTCAATGGGTGCGAGTTTTCTTACGTGCTTGGTCCTTTTACTAACTGGCCGTCAATTTGTACCGTTAATGAGATTAAATCAGGGGCAAAATGGACCTTTGCATGTCTGATACCATCCTGCTTCCTTCATCACCTTCCTCCTCCCTCTTTCTCTCTCTCCGCTGTTGAATTCTCTCTCTCTCTCTTCCATTGTAAAAATGTTTGCCATCACAATTATTATGTACATTTGATTAGAAATTTCAATATTTCTGCTCTTCTTCTCCTTAATAGATTCTTGAAGCACCAAACGAGGACGAGGTTTCTCTGCTTCTGGAATTTTTTGGGTGAGCTTTTTACATATTCATATGAGCTTATGTTTTTATTTCACATGAATAACCCATAACCCATAATTTATTTTGCTTTTTTGTACGTTGCTGCCTAACTGGAGGAAAAGAAGTTCATAATGCTATAGTCAGCAGCATCCAGGATTTAGCAAAAGCTTTTTCAGGCTACGAAGATGAAGTTTTGGTATTTTACATGCAGTTTTTTTGTATTATTTTCAAATTTTATCAGCTTTCTGTGCCTATTATTATATGTTCATTTGATTTTTCAATGAAAAGGACAACCAGAACTACTTCTAAGAGTGATGAAGCGTAAGTGGAGTTAGTAGTTTGTACTTATGAAGACCTAATTTTTTGATAAACTTGACACAACGTGCTAGGCTGCTAGCTCTAGGTTATCGATTATGGAGATCTTATAAGAGACTAGTAATTGGTATACCAGTAGTTCTTGGTACATAGCAATCCCTTTTTCGAGCTTAATTGAAATCTTGAAAATTGTCTTTTTAGTTTTATCTGCAAACAACATAAACATGTGAACTTTTGATCTTATAAACTTATAATATCTTGTTATGGGTAGAGGAAAAGAGTCTAGTCTTCTACAAATCTAACTTAAGTAGTCTCCCATTCTGTTTCTGTTTCTGTTTCTTTTCTCTTTTTACTTTTTTTTTTAGAAGTTGAACTTTGTGAGTGTGCTTATCTATAAAAGTTGACATTACTCTCTCAAATTCTTGTACATCTGCTTTTCTCTCTATTCTCTCTATTACTTTCTAGGTAAAGCGCGAGGAGTTACTACAGTTTGCACAAGGTGCCATCACTGGGTTAAAAGTCAATGCAGAGCTTCAAAGGTAATAAGTCAAAATGTTATGTTTTATCTGAAGATGCATTCTTGCATTTATACTGAACACGAATTATAAAATTTTCCGGTTTTGGCGTCTTTAGCTTATAACATCATTCACAAAGCTTGTTCTATTTATGGTTAAAGGCTTGTACCTGTTACATACTAAAAGACAGTGGCGAATCTAGAATGTAAATGTAACGGGGTCTAATATAATTTACTTTCTAAGATTAGTAGGTCGAAAAAATTAGATAACAGGTTAAAAATATTACGGGTTAAAAATATTATGGGTCGTATCAGTGAAAATATGGTATGAATCAAAAGCATAATGAATAACTACAATAAAGTAAACATAAATATTTAAAGCATAATAATATAAAGTTTTTACACTTATATGAGTATTTAGTCGTTGTCTTTATTGAAAATGAATAGAAAACTTGATTAAACAAAATCTAACAAAATAATAAAAAAATATAGCATAACCAAAATTTAAGAAATAAACATAACTAGTAGTCTAGCTACCTTAATTATATAAGAGAAATTATATAATCTCTTACGTTTTATTTCTACTTATCATACTGCTCACTTAATCAATACAAGTGTAAAAAACAATGGATGATAAGAACAAAAGTAGTAGGATATTTTATTTTTTATTGTATAATTGTACTTTGTTTCTCAATGACATCCTCTAGATATCTACGTATTGATATGAAACACACACTCACTCATTTTTTTTTCTCTTTTTTAACTTGTCAAAAAAATTTTGTGATCCATTTTATAATTTTAGAGGGGTCATATTAAAATTTATATATATAGTTATAAAAAATATTATTATTTTTGTGGAGTCCACACACCCCCACTTAAGATTTCTTAAGTGTAGAATCGCCCCTGCTAAAAGATATAAATTTTTTAGCAGGACAACTTAAGCATGTAATTTCTTGAGTTGTCATTCCTTTTTAGTGCTTTCTATGTCACACATGCAAAGGTTACAAAAAGCAAAAAACATAGTTTTTCAATGCTTAGGTCAAATGGTGAAATAATTTTTCACATACCCAGATATCACACAATTCCAGGTCACAATGTTCTTGATTGGCATCTTATCAAAGATACTGACAGCAGCTTGAATCGGCAACATCTCCGGCGTGTTTCCGGTGAATACATTTTTAGTTTGGTGAACTTGGATACATCTCCGACATGTTTGTGTTGAACTTGAAAATGGAATTTGGGAATGAGAATTTTAGAGAAAGAGAGAGGGGGGATGTTTGCACAAGTGGGGAAGATGATAACACATGAGAAGTAGGGACCAAGGGTGAAATTAAAAAACTATCAGGATGAAAATGACCAAAATACCTCTTGAAAAAGTCAACTGACGGTAGAAGTTAATGGCCAGTTAGTAAAAGGACCAAGGGCGTAACAAAATTCGCACAGTAGGGACCATTGACATAGTTTTTCTACTTAAAAGACTAAACCACAAACTACAGGAACCATCCGTGTAATTAACTCATCAATATATATATCAAATTAAATGCGTTAATTTAGAATATTTAAAAATGTCCATATATAATTACTCATTAATGCATTAACCACGTTCAGACACCAAACTTTATTTTCTATTATATGTACAGGCTGTACTATTACTATTAGGCCACATAGGCTGAAAGTAAAAGCCTTCACATTTGAATAAATAGATTAGCACTTAAATAGTTAAGCACTTCCGTTCAAAAAAAAAAAAAAAAAAACTAGTTAAGCACTACCAACAAAATAACTTTTTAAAATTTTCTACTTCATTTACCTACTTATTATAAGGTCTAAATAATTGTTAAAATCAAAAGAAATTATGAAATAATATTAATAAATTCTACATATAATCATTTATGAATTAGAAAATTATAAAAATAAGAAATATAATTTTCCAAGATTAAACAACCAACTAAAACATCCTGTTTATAACGTCAAAACTAAGGATGTAAATGAGTCAAGCTACTCGTAGACTGGGCTCGTTTAAGCTCGCGAGCTTTAAACGAGCTTTGATATACTATTTATTTTTACTTTTTACTTATTACTTATATAATTGTCTTTTATAATTTTATATAATTTAACTAGAACGGACGTGTGATACATAAGTTGGTATAAAAATAAAAAATAAAATAAAAAGATATTATATAATTATTAAACGTGAATGAAATGATTTTTAAAATGACGACAAACAACATCAAAACTTAGAGCACGGTGGAAACATCAATGCAATAATTTATCATGATACGAATAGACGTGATTTTATTTCTTGTAATAGCAATTTATCATTATTTTCATAATTAGGGCAATAAGGTTAAACGTCTATTGGATAATTATAAAATATTTTAGAATGATAAAACGTGAAATTTGGTTAAATATAATATTTTGAAATATTATAAATAGTGAACATGATATTTATAAATTAAGATGGGTAAAATATAATTGAGGTTAAAGAGGGCATATATGAAAATTATCATTAAGAATTTTGATTTAAATTAAAGTTAAAATTGAATTCAGTTTTGACCAAGAAAAGTCAAAATTGGATTTTAATTTGTATTAAACAGATGGTTAAGATTTAGTAACAAAAATTTTTATTTTAATTTAACGGTTAGGATTATCTAATAGAAATAGTTATAGTTAGTCTTATATATATATATATATATATACACACACACACACACTAGACTAAATTAATAGCCGTGTGATACACGGGTTGATTTAAAATATAATAAACATTAAACATTAATAAAACATATTCAAATAATAATAAAATGAGAATTAATTGAGACTTTTTAAAAAATGACGACGTACGACATCAACTCTAATCAGCGGTGGAAACATCAAAGCGATCGGGAGGGCAGACTTGACAGCAGAAACATGGTTGCATGATACGAAGAGACGGGTTTTTTTGAAATGATAAATACTAAATATTAATAAAAACATATTTAATATTTATAATATGCAAAATAAAAAAAATTAAATGGATGATATATAAATATAAGAATTTAATAAATAGTATGTTTAAACAATAAAAAATGTTTACATATCTCAAAGTTATTTAATTAACTAACGAATCAAATAGTTATAATATTTTCGTAGCTTAAATAGACAACACATTTATAGTCTTTTTTTTATAGTAGAATAATCTATACAAACATATCTTAAAAATTAAAAAATTAAAAATAAATAAACTTGCATAAAAAAATAACTAAACCTTTTCAACCACTATTTTATATTGCTTTTTACCATACTACATTTAATACTTATGTAGTAATGAAGTAATCACTACGTATAAATTTGGTTTTTGATGATTTGAGTTACTAAATTAATTTTAGATGCATTAAAATACTACATTTTTTATTCTATCTTGTCTTATATTAGAATTGAATTTAATTTATAGTCAAAATTGAGTTTTAATTTTGACTCAGAAAAATTAAAATTGGATTTCAATTTTTATAAAATTGGATGGTTTAGATTTCATAATTATGTAATATTATGTAATATTTTTATAAAACATTATGTAAGATGATAAAACATTATGTAATATTTTAAGATGATAAAACAAATAATTTGGTTAAATATAATATTTTTAAATAGTATAATTTTTATAAAACATTATGTAATATTTTAAGATGATAAAACAAATAATTTGGTTAAATATAATATTTTGAAATAGTATAAAGTGTAAATATGATATTTGTAAGTTAGAGTTGGGCAAATACGATATTTTAGGGTTTAATAAACCATATATATGAAATTATATTTAATAACTTTAATATAAATTAATCTCAAATTTGAAGTCAATTTAAACCAAGAAAAGTCAAATTAGATTTTTATTTTTATCAAAATAGATGGTTAAAATTTAAAAATTAGTTTTTTTTTATCTAAATCCAATGGCTAGTATCTATTAAAGTTATTTAAATTAGTTTTAAAAATTAGTTATCTAAATCCGGAACCATGCCATGGTGATATCCAAAGGAGGAGAGCTTGCTAGGAGGCTTGGAACGACACTTGGAAACTTGGACTGTGAAGCTATAGTGCATATAATCTTGGAATTGCTTGGTATAATCATTCTATCTTCTATTCTTAAACGTGTACCATGTATTCCAGATATTGTTGTACTTAAATTTGATGTAGCTTGACTTATTTCACTTGAGCCAAGATGATTCTTGGCTAGTTATGGCAATATAATGTTAGTTTGACTTTTACGTTGACTTGATAATATCAAGCTTGTTTTATTCGTAATCAAAGTATGTTAAATCATGTTTGTGAGTATAATCTGATCTTATTCATGTGATGATGTGTTAGGATAACTTCTGCATGTTAAAATCATGTGGATATTCAAGAATGCTATGTTGACCTTTTGGTATATCATGTCAATTTATTGCTAGAAATAGTATAATATGCATGATTATTGTTTAGAATGCATTTTTGGAACATGTTATGGATCACTCCAGGTCTGTCCATGTTGGTCATTTTGCTCACATTATGGTTTTATGCATGCTTAGCATCTTAGATGAAAATCTAGTTGATTTGACTTTTGTGAACGGGTCAAATAAGCTCTAAATTGCATAAGTAATTCACAATCTGTTCTTGGGTATGTTAATTGTGTAAATGAACTTATATGTATGCTATGTAGATTCTGTTCTAGGAGTCCATAGTGCATATTCACATATGTTATGCTTGAAATGTGTTAATTTGACTAGAAATGGTGGGTTAACATGATTATATTTTTAGAAATTCATGTGGCTTAATATCGAATCCATCGGGAGGTTTGAGTTTTGCTGAGTTTGTGACTTCATAGTAACCATTTACAGGTATGTATGATCTTAGAAGAAATTATAGGTTGTATGTGTTGTTGGATGCAATTGTGCAAAAATGAGGTTTCTGCCGGGTTGGGCCTTACAGCCACAAGCAAAGTAAATCCCTTGCAGCTGCAAGCATGTATACCCCTTACAGCCGCAAGTAAACCCCTTGCGGCCGCAAGCATGTATACCCCTTATAGCCGCAAGGGAAAACCCTTGCAGCCTCAAGGACCTTTTTTCGCCAGTTTGTTGTTTTTGCTCGTTTCAACCACTTTAACACCTTTTTGGGCTATGAGGACTACTGGATATGTCATTTGAAAATATATATGTTCATGTAGTCCGATTTGGACATGAATGGGTGGATCTTTGGTTGAATTATAATCTTTTGCTTCCTAAGTGAAAACGTGGATGCATTATGCTTGCTTTATCATGTTTGATTGCTTAGATCAGAGTCTTGATAACTCGAGTAATGATTTATCGCATGATAATATGATTTGCTTAGAAGTAGAACAACATGCTCCGTGCTTAATCTGTCATTTTCGTCAAGTCTTCATAATTTGTCTACTAACGTAGTTTTTGCCATGATTAGTTAAGATGATTCGAAAGCCCGAGTGAATATTTGTCCTTATGTTCCGCCCGGTGTTTAATCCGTTATATCCTTATAGTTTATTTGTTTTCCTTGTTTTAGCTGTAGTTTAGTTTTGTCTTATCTTTCTCTTGCCGTTTTATCTTGATCAAACAACGACGATGGTAGAGTAAGGTATCCTGTCTTGGTGAAACGACACCCGGTCTTGCCGAGCCTATACTGCTAATCTACCACGTCACACTTGCCTGAATCGTATGTAATATCTGCTTTGTAATATTGGTTTTTATAAATTTAAAACGAGGTTGTGGCAAAAGATTTTACTCCAAATAAACACGCAGTCCCACTCCACACCATCCGCCAAGCTAGCTCGTCGCCACTGCAAGTCGCAGGCTTAGTCGCATGTCAATGCCCTAGTCAAAGCCACCTTTGAAGCCTTAGTCATTGTCGCAAGTCTCCACTCGTCAATCGCCAGTCGAAGCTTGCCAGTCGCCGTCGCCACTCGTCACTCGCAAGTCACACGTCGAAGTTCGCGGGTCACAGGTGTGATGGTGTACTGAGGATGGTGTATGTGCAATGGTATCATCGCTGTTTGTGTATGTGCGATGGTGTCATTGGAGGAAGAGTGAGACAGAGAGAAACAATCTTGTTTGATGGAAAGTGAAATCTATTCAAACTTGGATGGAATCTGAAATCTTTCAACTGATGGAATTTGGGTTTCATTTAGAAATCTTTTTCCATACAAAAAGTTGAACCAAACAAGGGAATTGGTTGGAATTAGATTCCAATTCTCTTGAATTCACTTAGATTCCCTCAAACCAAACACCCCCCTATATACTTCGCAATCTTGATCCTTAAAATTTTAGTAAACTATCAATTCTCATGTTAATGAACAATTAAACTCTAACACATGATAATAAACCACTATTTGAAATTAGATAACTCCAAGTATATATAAAATAACAAACTAATTTTGGGATCTTGCAACTAATAAGTTCATCTTCAACCTTAATTTATTACCTATGGCCACTGCTGCCCTTTCCGGCCACCAAAACTACCTTCCAGCTGCGGCCACCGGAAGCAGGAATCGCAAAAAAAAAAAAAAAACAAAAAACAAAAAACAAAAAACAAAAACAAATCGATGGTTAGAATCTATATGCCTTCCATCTTCAACCTTAACGAACTCAATGGTTAGAATATAACTAGAATCATGTAAACATACAGATTCAGTCAGCATCACAAAAACAAAATTAAATTCCTCAAATATAATAATAAATAGTAGATTTTGAAAATTCAGCACATTAAATAGTAGTTTTTAAAGTTTGATATACACAATAGCAAAACATTACAATTTTATATATTTTCGAAAACTAAACCCTAAATATAATAATAAATAATAGAAATATGAATTATATTGTATACGGGCTCGTGAGCGTGACTCACTCAATCACCCATTAAAATTCGAGTTCAGACTTGTTTGATAAATGAGTTTAATTGATCCTATTCATTAAGGTTCGTTTGGCACGTTAACATTTGACTTGTTTAGAATTTTTAATGATTTCGAGCTAGGGATAACTGACAGATAACTTGACTTGTTTCCCTAAATAACTCCACCCGATTTAGTTTCTAAGTTTGAATGAGTGCTATTATTTGAACTCTCACCCTTTTACATGCTACACATGTTAAATTAATCAATTATATTTTTCATTTTATGTCATACACTCATATATATTATATCACATTACACCAGAGTAGTTAATTTAAATTTTTAAAGGGTTTAAATAATATAACCCGTTGTTTTTATGAATGTTTATAATTAACAAGTTGCGATTATTGATTATTAGTTGTTAATTCTATCTATCAGCATACGAATATAATATTTTAGGTCATCGTCAACGTCTCCACAGTCCACATGCACCAACCCATTTTTCTAAGTTTAAATGAGCTGTCTCTATAAATGTTTATTTATTAACAAGTTGTGATCATTAATTAAATCAATTTGCATGTGACTAATCACCTCAGCTTTGCCATTACGTCTTAATTACATAGAATCCAAAGTTTTTTTGGTTACCGGGGTTACATAAAAATGCAACATCTTTAAATCCCGATAAGTATTGCAAAATAAATTGTATCTTTTTTTTAACAACAACAAAAGATTTACTAGGAAAAGAGTTTCGGCATGGTCATCACTCTCTCTTAACAAATCACACACACACACACACACACACACACACACACACACATATATATAGAGGGAAGTTGTCATTCTCGCAGTTCTCGCAGTTTTTTTTTGTTCTCGATGGAACCCTCCCCTATATATATATTTAGGGGACGGTTCAAACGAGAACTGTTTTTCATACGAGAACTGCGAGAACCAATCTCAACCGTTCCTTTAATATGGGAAGTTCATGGATGGAGAGCGTGGAGGGGATCAAGTGTGGCAGGGTACATGTGAGGAATTCATGGGTGGACAATGACATTAAATGAGGGGGAATTTGACGGCTCAGATTGATTCTCGCAGTTCTCTTACAAAAAACAGTAATCGTTTGAACTTTTGCCTATATATATATATATATATATATATATATATATATATATTATAAGACTAGCAAGACGCTAGACGGGAAGTTACAATATAGTCAAAAAATAAATAAAGGATTACAACTCTACAAAGACCAGATTAGATTCTTACATTTGCCCCTATACTTTAATTAACCAAGTAAAAGGTGATGCTTGTACTTCACTTGTTATTGAAGAGACCCGAGATACGTTTGTCATTAAACACCAAATCATTACGAGCTTTCCAGATGAAATAGCACATCCTGCCATGGCCTCCTAGAGTTTTCTATGCTTTTTTGATTTTCCACACTCCAGTAGATCAAAAAGAAATTGTTCTAATGACATGTATTCCCTTATATTCAAATCACACTATCTGAATAACCATCCCCAGACTTCTTGGTTTTCTCATGATAGCCCACAAAGATACAATTATCTGATTTGGGTTTGAGTTTATTCGAGAACGGTCGTTTAACGAACGCCTCACAACCCTAAATCTTCATCAAAGACAATTTGGGCTTCTTGCCCATCCAAAGCTCGAACGTTGTCTTTCCATTCTCTACTAACTATGATGGAACTCGGTTCAGCATGAAAACAGCTGTCTCGAGTGTGTATCCCCAAAACGACATTGGTAATGTTGCTTGATTCATCATTGACCGAACCATGTCAAGCAAGGTTCTATTCCTCCTTTCTGACACACCATTCCACTATGGCGTAGACGGAGGTGTAAGTTGTAAAACAATTCCACATTCTTTTAGATGATTATCAAACTCCTGACTCAAATATTCACCACCTCGATCAGATCGAAGCTGCTTGATCTTCTTGTCTAGCTGGTTCTATACTTTATTATGAAATTGTTTGAAGAAATCAAAACTTTCAGACTTGTGTCTCATAAGATACACATATCCATACCTACTGAAGTTGTCAGTAAATGTAATGAAGTACTAGTATCCTCCTCTGGCTTCTTGAATGAAAGTGCCACACAGATCTGTATGTACTCTATCTGGCAGTTTCGTTGACCTTTCATTCAAACTGTTGAAAGACTTCTTTGTCATCTTGCCATATATACAGGACTCGCAATTGTCTATTGGTTCTAGATCAAAAGACCATATAACTCCATCATGGTGGAGTTGCTCTATGTGTTTCTTGTTCATATGTCCGAGCCGATAATGCCAAAGGTAAGTCTGGTTAAAAACATCTTTTCCTCTTACTTGTATGATAGATTTTCTTGTCATCTTGTAGATTTAGTGTATATAGACCATATTGTGAACTTGCATTCAAAATAAAATTAATCATTCTTAAAGCACAATTTTTTTTCCTACCGACTGATAGGTAAAACCACTGTCTATTAATAAATCATATGAGATTACATTCTTGATTAATATAGGAACATAGTAACAACTCTCTAGTTGTATAATTAATCCCAATGACAGTCTGAGAATATATGTTCCTACAGCTTCAGCACCAACAGTGGAACCTTCGTCAACCCATAGGTCCATATTGCCCCTCCTTAGATTCCTACTCCTCTTGAATCCCTGCAAGTGATTGCATATGTGATGAACACATATGGTACCGAGTACCCATGATTCAAAGAAGTAACTAAGCAATCTATCATAAAGATACATGTATCATTGGGTGAGCCAATGTCCAGCAAATCAATGTCGAGTGAGTGCTCACATAAATCCTTGCTGCCGCAGACTGGGCAACAAATATCTCCTAGCTCATCAATCCAGTCATCTTCCTCCATTGATTCAACATCTATTGTACCAAGGATGTCAGGTTGCATTTATCACCTATACACATTAGAAACTCGTGTATACCAACAATAGTTAGTTCCTGTCCTCCAAGCTTATTCACTACCTTTGCCTGGTAGTGATATGTCAGAGTCCCGACAAATAGCATGACAAGTTCTTGTTCACTGAGGTATGACTCCAAGATAATTAAGCAATCAAACAGCCTTCTGATATTTAATGAGATGATCGCTCACTGACTAGTGTTCTTACATCTTTTGTGAAATAATCTTCTTCATTAGCAGAAAACATCTATAGCGTTCACTGCCTTTGAACCGCTCCATAAAAACCCGCATGACCTCAAAAGAAGACTTACTTTTGAGCTCGTCCAAAAACTCGGATGCTATGGAGAGTATCAGAACTGACATGACATCATATTCATCAGACAGATACTTATAAAATGTATGATACTCTTCATCCGGGGTAGAGTAATCGGATCGTGCTAGAGGTGGTTTATCAACTGTCTACAGATTCCCTTGTGCTCTTAGGACATTCCTAAAATGCAACTTCCAAACCTCATGGTTTGGACCTGAAAGCTTCCACTTTTTCATGATGAGACTAATAGACTCCTCACGTGAATAAAACGGAATAAGATAATAACGACATCTATAGACAAAGAAAGAAAACTGATTCAGTAATTAATTCCTCCAAAGTAGATTATAACCCTTAAATAATTTTATTTTAGGCAATCGATTAGGGATTTGGTGTGGTATTATTCTCCTCTGATCGTTCTAGGGTTTCTCAGTCAACCATGCTCTATAATAGACGTTGTTAATCAATTCAGTTAATAGGCTTGGTTCATCGACTAGGTTAGTTGACGTTGGTTCTCAAGATTGACATCAAACTTTGTGGGATTTGTCTCAGGTAGTTTGTGGGTTTCCGAGATCAATTAATCGACATTAATTGTTCGTCTTAGATAATTCGTTGTTTGACGTTGGTTAATAGACCCGGCTAATCTCGATTGGTATCTTGAAGAGTTTTCCCTGTAGTATTGAAGCCTTATGAGTCTAATCTTTGAAGTATAGAACTATAAGTTGTTCTAACCTACTTTGTTCGTAGCAAGTACATTTCCCAGCGAGGTTATGTGTCGGACAAAGGTTGACTGCCCGTTGGTGAAGCACTTGGCCTATTGATAAGGATCTTTTGCGTTTTAAGTATCGGTTTTGTGTTTTACATGGTTATGATGACTTCTTGCGATTTAGATGATGTATGTTGTTTTATGGATAGTTGTTGTATTTGTCTACATGTTTTTAGTTGTTATCTGAAAAGTAAACCTATTGTCAAAATGTCTAATAGATAAGAAGGTTCAGGTCCAACTGAACCTCAAGTATAAAATGTGTTTGGAACATAAATTAGTAAATTCGATTTTGGAAATCCTCTATATCTCCATGCTAGTGACATGTTTAACACACCACTCGTTTTTTTTAAATTAAAACGAATCGAAAATTACAAATTGTGTGCTTGTGCAATAGAACTTGCATTAGAAACTAAAAATAAAGGGGGGGAGGGGGCCGGGGGGTTTATAGATGATACTTGTATTAGGTCTGAAACTAATGATGTTCTTGCTAAACTATTGAATAGATGCAATTATGTGGTTTTGACTTGGATTTTATGCCGAATCACATATTTTGGTCACAATTTCAAAAAAAAAAAATGCTTATGTTGTTTGGAAAAAATTAAAAGAGATCTATGATAAGGTGGATGGGTCCATAACTTTCAATTTACATCACAAGATAAATTCCTTGGTTCAGGATGGTGAATTTGTTTATGAATATTATCATTAATTGAATTCATATTAGAGACAGTTTGATGCATTAGTCAAACTGTCAACCTGTGCTTGTCATGATACGAAAGATTTTCGAGCATAATGAACTAATAAAAATAATGAAATGGGATTTGATGATGCATATCATCTAATCAAAAGTAATATTTTGACCCATGATCCTTTTCTTAATGTTTAAACAGTTTCTCAATTATATTCAAAGATGAGTCACATAGAAGTTTAAATGTAATTGGGAGCTAAAAGAATCAATCTTCTTTTTTTGCAACCAAATTTAATTATAATTAAAGGAAAATAACTAGAAATACAAATATAGTTTGTAAGAAATGTCGTATGACTGGCAATGCAATGAAAATTGTTTTAAAATTATAGGTTATCCCAATAACTTCAAAAGAAATTAAAATTCAAATCTTATTTGTAAAAATGCAATAAGATTGGGCATACCATATATAATGTAACACCGCTCTTTACAAAGATAATATGAGTACAAATTTGAACTTTTAAACTGTATTTACGAAAAACGGGCAGCGGAATCAAACCACTCATTATATTGTAATAAGTATTGTTATCTGTCTTGGCGAATATAAAAGACAACAAAACTTTCCAAGTCCAAAATCATAAGTGTTACCACATGAAACTAACCGATCATCGTGTAATATTAACAACAACATAGTGTTCCCTCAAAGATATATATGGAACCATCAACGGGTAACCCAATCTCGGAAGGCCACCTAGTCTTTATCTGCGCAAAGGGGAAAATCATACAGCATTAGCTACAATTAGCTAGTGCGAACGGGTTGCACATAAGTATCAATAAAGCATGATACTACATAGGAATAAGCACATAATGCTATCCTATCACATAGCGGAGTGCTAACAATATCAGTAGATGTCATATCTCGTGGGATAGCCAGTCCAGCTCAACGATCGTAGCTGGGGAAGCAGACACATCCAACCGCGCTGGTGGGTGAGCTAATAGCGGTCTACCGAGCACATTGTAGAGCGATAGGTTCATCTGGGTCCAGCAAATAGCTGAGTAACCCTCATGTTAAGGAACGGTGTTCCTGCAGAACTCAAGACTCAGAATAGACCCTCGAGTCCTCGTTAATCCCGAACTTTGACCCGAAGGTCCCCTAGGATCCAGTCCGCGACTGACCTCAACCATGCCACCACAATTGTCCGGACAAGTACATAGTACACACATGACCCATTCCGGGTCCAACAACATGCATGCATTTCATAATCAACTTGTAACATATCATATCATACCTCGTGTGCACCGTGTGAATACATGAATAACATATCAATTCAATTAATATTATGTCCCTGTTTATTGAGCCTCATGAAAACTGAGCCTTATGAAAACCGGTACTCACCGTGAAATCAGAGAAGACAAATATAATGATCAGAAACTTCTGTGTTCGTAGGAGTACCTAGCATAATAGGTTTAGGTTTAGACAACACTTCACCCGCAAGCACTTTAATTAACCTTGCTTACGGCCGCAAGGGTTTTGATTGCACCTGCAAGAGTTCTTTTCTAGTCAACCATGGCTTACATATATACACGTAGTTAGCATCTATTTTAAATTAAAAATTTCGTATAGTTGTGTCATTTTTTTGTATGTATTAATATTTTCCGTTTTCTATCTAAAAAAAGGTTCTCCATAAAATTAACAAGTGAGAATAAACAATTGTAAATTTCGAATGATCTGAAAGTCAAATCGACAAGATGATAATGCAATTGAGAAAAAAAATGAACAAATAGATGACCCCTCCTCTTGTTACGTATGCATCGAGTTAATGAAGATCATCATCCTTTAAGTCTCTAACTACTTTATTTTCATATTTTTCGAAGTCTAATATAAAATTTTAAATAAGATGCAAGACATTTCAAAGTCTACTATAAAATATAAAATACAAGATTAAAATTGATTTGGATGCGACCTTTTCTTTTCATTGTTAAAAAATAGAATAAATAATTAAAGTATGTTCTTAATAAAATTGTTATTTTGTAAAGTCTAAAGAGTTGTTGTAAGGATTTTATGGGTATCGTTATGGTGGAAGTTCGATGGTGTCAAAATGTCTTGCTCCAAAAATAATCACAATTACGAGTTTGAGTTGCATAAAATTTAATATAGGGTAAATTATGGTTTACTTAATTTACAAACTTAACGTTATATTTAAAACAGTTTAACTATTCAATAAATGTTTTAACTATCAAACTTGTAATTAAGTATTTTAACTACCTGACTTCATATAACATGTTTAAAATCTCAAACTTTTAGATAAAATTGGATTTAGTTGTCAAACTTTAAACTTAAAAAAAAAATTAACTCTAAAGTTTTTTTTACTAAATGTTTTAAATCCTAACAAGTCTGAGAATTAAGCCATCTTTGAAGTAATTGATAATATAGGTTTAATGATGTAAACTAATAATCTAATATCCCTTAGGTAGTAAGGTTTAATGATGTAAATGAAACGAATCTAGCTAAACTTTACACTAAATCGAGTTAGATTTATTTAAATTACAGAAGATTGAGCTCGACCTCCTTGTATGTTTGTAAAGACCGATCGAGTTCGAAACTCAATAAGCAAAATAAAATCTCAATACTAAGTTTTCGTCATTAATTAATCTATGATTAAATGTTTATATTCCTAAAATTAACAATCAGAACAAGACAAGACAAGAAATGAGATTTTTTTTGAACTTTTAAATTTTAAAAGGAAGGGTTTAGTTCCTAAAAGTACATCGAAGTTGACACTTTTTGCTATTGTGTATACCCATCTTTAAAAACTCTCATTTGGTACATCAAAGTTCCTAAAACTACCATTTAGTGTATTAGCAGGTAACCGGTAATTCTGATATTTTTAATTTATTTTATATTCCTAAAAATACCACATGTATAGCCACATTAGTAATATTTGCCATATCATATTTACCTCTTTTAATTTAAACCATGAAGAACAGATAATGAAGAACATGAAGATGAAATCCAGAAAACGAACGAATCAGATGAAGAACATGAATCACAAATCCGTAAAATGAAGAACATGTTAAACAACCGTATGAACTAAACAATCTGGAACCCAGATCGAACAACACTCTAAACAATCAGAAATGAACTAACCAACAGATCTGCTTGAAACCCAGATCTGAGTTTTACAGAAAAGATGAAATCCTGAAAACTAACCAACAATCAGTCTAAACAATCCAGAAAAGATGAAATCCAAAAAACTAACCCTAATCACCGCCGTGTACAGATCTGAGTTTTGCAGATCTGAGTTCAAGGTGAACCCAACTCGGTGGTGGTTTTCATATCTGAGTTTTGCAGATCTGAGTTCTAGGTGAAACCCAGATGAGGCATCATCCCGTCGCTTGTTCCTCGCCGTTCGAAACCATAATCCCGTCGCCTGTTCCTCGCCGTTCGAAATCCTAATCCCGTCGCCTGTTCCAAATTTAAACATCAAATCCAAATCGCCGTTGTTGATAACCCTAAACTCGCCGCTGAAGTAGCCCTTGAACAGTCGAAGCCCAGATCTGGAACGGTGACCTCCGATCAGAAACCCTAGTTGTTGAAGGCGGTGGTGGCTGCGAATGGTGACCTCCGACTTCAAGAACAAATCCAGATCTGATCGAACATCACCATCTGAAATCCAGATCTGATCGATTTAAGTTTTGTTCTCAATTTGTTCTTTGTGAAAATCGATTTGTCCTTCACCATTAGCTTTCAGTTGTTCTTTGTTCTTTGTTCTCCGATGAAGGCATGAAGCAGAGCTTCAAGATCTGCGATCAGTGGTGAATAGGTTACCGAGATTTGTTCTTTGTTATTATTATTATTATTATTATTATTATTATTATTATTATTATTATTATTATTATTATTGTTATTATTATTATTATTATTATTATTATTATTATTATTATATTTCCTATTATTTTTATATAAGGAAATTACAAGTCAGCCTCAAGTTCAAAGCCACATCACCATTACCTGTGTCACATCACCATTACCTGTTGAATAGGTTACCCAATATACTAAATGGTAGTTTTAGGAACTTTGATGTACTAAATTGGAGTTTTTAAAGATAGGTATACACAATAGCAAAAAGTGACAACTTCGATGTACTTTTAGGAACTAAACCCTAAAAGGAAGTGCTATTAGACTCAATAACAAATAGAGTAAATGACAAAGATTCGATAAATTGATGGGTAAGAAGTTAAACCATCTAAACACTCCCAACACAAAAGAAAATTAAACAAGAATGTCTTCTTAGAATGATTTTATGAGATAAAAGGAATTTACTAGAATCCATCACTTTGTAAAAACGTTCAAGAAAAGATTAAGTGTTGTGTTAAAACATGTCTAATAACAAAGTTCTACTGTAATTAAACAATCAATTTTTGGAAACTAACCCCCAAAGTTCTTCGGAATAGTCAATTTCACAATAATAAATTTTAAAAGTGTTGGGGAGATAATCATTTCAACCCAATAATCAAATTCGTCTATTGAAGTATATAGGATTTGATAATAGCAAAACTAGAATTTAAATAAAACTAAGAATTCATCTCAACGTGTGTTGTTGGGATTTTGACTTGAAATTTGTTAAGTATAGAGTATCAGCTAAGGACTTGCTAAGTACTGAGTATCAGCCGAAGCCTTACACCTGAGATCAGCTAAGAAGAACCAAGTGTAAAAGACCATCAGCTGATGCAAGTTTTGCCTATCAGCTGAGTGAAAACATCTATCAGTTACGTGACCAAGATTATTAGTTGAGGAACAAAAGTGATCAGCTGAGTACCTCATGTCATAAGCTAAGTACACATTTCAACACTTAGTTTCATTTTGATAAGTTCACCACTTTAAATGACCAGTTAAACAACTTTGATCAGCTGATCATATAGGTTGATAAGTCTGTACCCTCGTTAGTCTAACAGTTTGATAAGCTATGCAATATGTTATCAGCTAAGCAATCTAGTGATCTACTTACTAACCAACACTTAGGCTGAGAAATTCATTTATGTGATTCTAGTACCTTTTGATTGAAAGGATTGTGTGCAGGGATAGTATACACGTGTTATCACATTGATAGACACTATGAGTCACTAAAGAGTCACACAGCTGCACACCCAAATAATGAACCAGGAAGCAATACATTGTGTGTAAAGATTATAATTAACAGTTGTTTAATTATAAGAAAAAAAAAGAAATAATAAATAGATATTTATTATTGGAAAAATGGAATATTAAATATTAGTTAAATATTTAATAAATAGATTGTGGTTGGAAAAATATTAATTAATAGTTGATTAATTACTATTAACTAAACTAGAGGGGTCGTTTTGTCTAAACGATCAAAGTTATTTGTCAAACGGACCGGGCTTGAGGTCCATGGGCTTAATCCATTTAAATGGCTATTTAAATGAGATTAACTCTAGTTTTTAATAGTTAATCCTCACAATTAACATAAGCTACCAAAAAGGACAAATCCCTCTCTCTCTCTCTCTCTCTTGCTCTCTCTTTCTCGGCTGAAGACCATCACCACCGATCGGTGGTTTGCGACGGTTAACGGCGGTAAACGGCAGCGGACGGCGGCGGCGCCCTGCGGTGGCCCTCCTTCTTTCCGGTGATTGTACCCAAGCCGAGGCAGCCCCTTTGCGGCGGCTTGCCCTGAAAGGATTGTGAGTAGGGATAGTATACACATGTCATCACATCCATGGACACTATAAGTCACTAAAGGGTCACACAGCTGCACACCCAAATAATGAACCAGGAAGCAATACATTGTGTGTAAGGATTATAATTAACAGTTGTTTAATTATAGGAAAAGAGAGAAATAATAAATAGATATTTATTATTGGAAAAAGGGAATATTAAATATTAGTTAAATATTTAATAAATAGAGTTTGGTTGGAAAAATATGAATTAATAGTTGATTAATTAATATTAACTAAACTAGAGGGGTCGTTTTGTCTAAATGATCAAAGTTATTGGTCAAACGGACCGGGCTTGAGGTTCATGGGCTTAATCGATTTAAATGGCTATTTAAATCAGATTAACCCTAGTTATTAATAGTTAATCCTCACAATTAACATAATCCACAAAAAAGGACAAAACCCTCTCTCTCTTGCTCTCTCTTTCTCGGCCGAAGACCACCACCACCGATCGGTGGTTTGCCGCGGTTAACGGCGGCAAACGGCGGCGGCTCGGCAACTCCCCTCCGGCGGCGATCGAACCCAAGCCGAGGCAGCCCCTTTGCGGCGGCTTGCCCTTCTCGGCGGCGATAGGGTTAGGACAAAAGCCGATGGCTTTTGGCGGATCACACACACGCAGGACTTTTGCTCTCGGGTATTGTTTGGTAGGCAGTCTAGCAGCCAGTTCAAGGGTGCAGTAGCTGTGTATCCCATCAGCAGTTTCAGGGTATAACCTCTATCTTTTAGATAAACTTGTTTTAAACCTGTGAATATTGCATGTTCTATATATCTGGTATATGATTTCTGAAATTGTTTCCCCACCTGATCCAGTTGTGATCCTGGGAACGAGATTTACAAGATTATGTTTTATTCCGCTGTGCATGTTTGTACCCTGTAAATCCTTACATGCCCTTCTCGGCGGCGATAGGTTTAGGCCAAAAGTCGGCGGCTTTTGGCAGATCACACACACGCGGGACTTTTGCTCACGGGTATTGTTTGGTAGGCGGTCTAGCAGCCAGTTCAAGGGTGTAGTAGCCGTGTATCCCCCTTCAGCAGTTTCAGGGTATAACCTCTATCTTTTAGATAAACCTGTTTTAATTTGTGAATATTGCATGTTCTATATATCTGGTATATGATTTTTGAAATTGTTTCCCCACCTGATCCAGTTGTGATCATGGGAACGGGATTTACAAGATTATGTTTTATTCCGCTGTGCATGTTTGTACCCTGTAAATCCCTACATTGATTAGCTGAATCGCGAATTTGAATTGTATTGTTTGTCTGTTTACTCTATTCTTTTTGTAATTGTTTTGAGTTAAAAGGTTGAACATGTGTTTTTTTAGCCTTAGATCTTTAGTTTGTAAAAGTATATGCACTTTTTGTAAAACAATAGAATTTTAGCCTCTGGAAAAAGATAAAGTTACCTTGGAAAGAAAGTCTTGAAGATCTTATCAAGTACTAAGTATGTTCGGCAACAACATCTTTGGTAAATTCAAACCTAAAGAAGCATGATAATTGATAAAAGTACAAAGCATGAAAAGGGAAATTTATCTTTACAAGATAAAAATGTCTAGTAAGTAATATTATTATATTATTAGCGGGGTTTACTATTCAAAAAGAATATTATTTTATAGCGAACCTTTAAAATACTATTACTTTTTCACTCACTCACTTTAGATTAAAATATTATTTTTCCTATACCACCTTATCTCCAACAACCACTCAACCATTAGATGCCAAGACTTCTATATTTACAAATGCATTCAACCATTCTTACCAGTCGAATAGGGCTCACAGGATATACACTCGAAGAACAAGCTCAAGTTTTTAAGCAAAACAAGTTTTAAGAGTTAAACATAATGTAGACTTGTTCATGTGTTGAACTTCTTCGACATTAGTTGTCTTAGAAAACCTAGTCGGCGTGTCAGACAATTTGTTGACATCTTTTATTGTATTTGGAATTTCCGCTTCCATCTACATGTAATTTTTGATTAAGAATTATATGTAAATGAAATATTTTGTGCATTAAATTTAAATTAGCTTAAGTTTGTATTCAACATCCCCGTTCTACAAACATTTGTTGTGCGTACTCAATGTAGCACTAAAAAAAGGTATTCCAACACTTGACTAACATGAAATAGTCATTCCAAAGGCAATCTCATCACCTAAGTGCATAAACAATGGTAAAATCCAAACCTAAATGTAAATTCTCATAGTTTAGACATCACAGCTAGGAATAATAGCAATAAACTAAGAACCAATCACACAATACGTCTCTTACATTAATTAGTCAAGTAAATTTGGGGGAAAACATCAATTCACGCAACTTGAAGAAGAAACTATAACGTGAAGCGTGCAATAATGGTGAAATGGGGAAATGTGACGACGCGATTTTTCCAGATTTCAACATTAACAAAAACTTTGACTTTACATCATAAGTCTAGCAACAAAAGTCTTATTTCATAAAATACATCTTATCTAAACGATAAGAGTTTATCACACTTAGGAATCGCGCGTTACGTACATAACATAAGTCCATTTTTAAAACTAAAACAAAAGGTATAGCCCTAAGACAATATTCTACCCATAGTCCCTGTCTCACACAATCCATATCTCTAAGCAACTGGTACGAGTACAAGACACATTTCAAATAAACAAGTGTCAGCTTAAAGCCTCGTAATTCAATAGAGTTTTCTAAAATAGATCCAATTAAAACATAATATAATTTAATGGAAGTATTAAATAATAAATAATCCTTCATGCCCAATCGGTATAGTTGATATACACCTTAATAAGCTAGTTTGGTATACAAGTCCAAATACTATGAATTGATTAAAACAAGCTTTTTTATAGCCCGCGCGATGCATCGGGTAAATGCAAATTAATACATTAGCTTATTGTATTTTTTCTTTTTCAAAAATGTTAATTCCAAGTTTTAGTATCGTTACATAAAATTCATACAAAGTTTTTTAACAGCAAAAACCACGTTCTTTGTAGTTGACTGAAAATTTAACAACCCTATTAAAATAGGTTCAAACACTTTTCTTCGTTTAAATTATATCTCCTAGCTTGTTTATGTGTATAATGTTTATCAAAAAAATGGTTTACGATATATAAGAAAGTCAAGAAAAATCAAAATCAATTTTATAATAGATTTTGCTACAAAAATTCATATAAATTGTTATATAACAAGTTATATCATGCCCGCGCGTTGCGCCGGATTGATTTTTAAATAACCACACTCATACTAATTTAATTTATGTATAGTATTATACATAAGATGGTTGTTCGAATGTAGTATAAATACATATTATTTAGTTTGATAATCGTCCTCTAAGAAGATAAAAATAAAGTTGTTTTTTAGCAAATTGTAGTTTATGAAGTAATTAACTAAACTAAATTTATTTGTTATAACTTGTTGAATGTGTGACTATTTTATAAATAAAGATTAGAGCTTGTAGTAAAATATGCGTAAGAAGTGTGTACTTTTGAGATTACATATTCTATTTCATTTATCGATCGACCAATTTTTTAACCTTGGATTATTATTATCTTTCGTTTGTTTTTATAGTTAGAATACCACTTATTTTGGCATATTAACATGTACATATTTTCCGAAGACTCGGTTGTCTACTATGTTATCAGTTGTGATAATACAAAATTATAATTAATATTGCAAAGAACTAATATTTAATTCACTTTAAAACAATGAAAGAGATATATTAAAGCTGTAAAGTTTAAAAATAATTTATCTAATTATTTATAGATTGATAAGTTAAATATAAAATTAATGACTAAATTACCTTTCAATTAAGTTAGGATCCACTATCATAATTTAACATTTCTCTAGTTGTATACTTGGATACTTTATTGTGTCATTTGTAATATTGTTTTATTTATATATTTTACAAAACTAAATGTATTATTTTTATATCTATATCAACTTATCAACTTACGTGTTTAACACGTTTACTTATACTTTCCATTTTAGAGTTTTACGCGATCTAGTTTCAACCAAAAACATATTTAATAGTCGTAGTAATAAAAAAATAATGACAACAAAATTATAAATTATGCAATGAGGTAATATATAATTCTATATAAATTGGAGGTGAAAAATAAAAATATATTTGTGGATGGAAATTAAAAAATGAAGATCATATACAATTTATATAAGTTAAAGGGTAAAAAATAGAAAATTGTGAGGGGGTTAAAATGAAAATTGAAATGAATAGTGGTTTTTGTTTGTGAATTGATTATATAGATAATTATGTAACCGACAGAATAAGAAAATTTTGATATACAAAATTAAGAAAATCTTAAAAAGAGAGAGGGGTGGGTGAAATCATAAAATCGCATGAGATATAAACATCTCATCACCCATGATATTATGCCTAAATTACTAATATATCTTCTAAAATCTCATGATAAAATACCAAATTACTTTGCCAATAAATAGTATAGGTAATATTAAGCATTGTTATTTGAGTAAATCTACTCAAGCATTTGGTCATAAGGATTGATATACACCTTGTGGGATGACACACACACACACACACACACACACACACACACACATATATATATATATATATATATATATATATTGGGGGTTCAAATAAGAACCTTAAATTAATTTAGAATGAGAGACTCAATCCCAGCCGTCCAATTTCCCCTCCTTTAATATCATTGCCTACCCATGAATTCCTCACATGCACCATGTCATACTCTATCCCCTCACACTCTTCATCCATGAATTCCACTTACAAAATGAACGACTGAGATTGAGTCTCCTATTCTCATTTAATTTCTCATTCTCATTTGAACATTCTCGTATATATATATATATATATATATATATATATATATATAGGGGACGGTTCAAATGAGAACTGTTTTTCGTACGAAAACTGCGAGAATCAATCTTAGCCGTTGATTTGATAAAGTGGAACTCATGGATGTGGAGTGTGGGGGGATCAAGTGTGGCAGGGTGCATGTGATGAATTCATGGGTGGGCAATGACATTGAAGGAGAGGGAATTGGACGGCTCATATTAGTTCTCGCGGTTCTCGAACGAAAAACAGTTCTCGTTTGAACTTTTGCATATATATATATATATATATATATATATATATATATGTATGAATATATATAGAAATATGATCAATAAAGAACATATGTTTAAACAAAGAACCTAAAGAACCAATCTGGACCATTGGATCATCAAAATCAATGGATGACATTAAAGATGGCAAAACTGTAATTAGCATGTATTAATTTAGGAAGAAAAGGGTAAATATGGAAAACTTCCTCCCCAATAACCTCGATTTAAAAAAAACCAATCTTTTAGTTTTTTAATCCTCTTTCAAACAAGATCACTCTTCCCATATTTTCCTAAATTTTTTTTTTATCATGAAATTTTTGTTTGCATTTTGGGCAGAATATAGTGATCTGTACGGATTTTGCATTTTGGGTTTGAATGTGTAATTTTGTATTTCGGGCTGCATTTTCATTTTAATCATGTTGGATTTGCATTTTGCATTTCATAATTTTTGCATTTTAGAAACATCTAGATGACCTGCATGTTTATATTTTACGTTTTTGTTTTTTTGCATTTTGTATTTAGGTTTGAATGAATCCAGCTCAAAATGCAAACTACGGATTTTGCATTTTGCATTTAAGTTTGAATGAACCCAACATCTACGGATTTTGCATTTAGGTTTGAATGAATCCAGCTCAAAATGCAAATTACGGATTTTGCATTTTGGGTTTGAATAACCCCAGCTCAAAATGCAAAGTTTGCATTTCAAAAAAAAAAAGTTTCAGAAATATATCAAGTGGGGTCTTGTTTGAAAGAGGACGAAAAACTGAATTTAATGATACTTTTTTTTTTTTGCTAAAATTCTTAAAAACGAATTAGTTATGATCGTTTAAAGATTGAGGAGTTTTTTTTTCTTTTTTTCCTTAATAGCTGTAGGCTATATGTTGTACGTGATTTTTTTTATTTTTCATTTTTACCCTTAAATAATATGCTATGTGTTAATTTTAGGATGGTTCTTTAGGTTCTTTATAGAACCTTACCATATATATATATATATATATATATATATATATATATATATATATATATATATAAGTTGCGTTCAATATAGTCCATATAAAAAACATGGTCCTAAAATTTTAATATCCAATCACATGCGATTCAGTATACAATCACATGTGAATTACAAAGATGTCACTCGGTCCAAATTTTTAGAATTCAATCTTGATCATTGATGGGGCTGATAAAAAGGCTAAAATTAGTCCCTCAGGACTATATATTAAGTATGAACTATATTGAATATTTCTTATATATATATATATATATATATATATATATATATATATATATATATATATATATATATATATATATATATATATATATTATATATATATATATATATATATATATATATATACACACACACACTTTCACATTTGGATTCTAAACTAGGGGTGTAAACGAGTCGAGCTTTTATCGAGTAACTCGAACTCGGCTCGTTCGAGTCGAACTTTATCGAGCTCGAATTATTTAACGAGTCGAGCTCGAGCTTTTAAAAGCTCGGCTCGAGTCCTTATCGAGCTTTTCGAGCCTTGTATAGTATATGTATATTTATATATGTAATATGTATATATGATAGGCTAATATTAAAATAAATTAAAAAGGAGTACTTATTGAAACAAATCTAATTTATATACGTACTATTTATAATAAGTAATTACTAAAAAATCATTAATTTCATATTTTTTCTAGATTTTGGATAATTTGTTTTTTTAATTTAATTTTTTTATATTATTTTGAGCTTTTCGAGCCGAGCTCGAGCTAATAATGCATCCTGTCAAGCCGAGTTCGAGCTTCAAGCATAAAAGCTCGTCGACCTATCGAGCCGAGTTCGAGCCTCACATAAAATTTCGAGTCGAGCTCGAGCTCGATTTGACTCGTTTACACCCCTATTCTAAACCCATAAATCATCCATCTATAAGATTAATGGTTTAGATTAAACTCTATCTTCGACTTACTTAAATTACATATGTGGTAAGGGTAAATACTAGTTCTATACATAAGGGCAGTTTTGTACCGAAGTACCCTATATCTATACTACATTATAAAGCATTTAACTTTCTCCATTAAAATTTTTAAGACAACTTAATTTTAAGTAGTACAAGTTTTTATGCTTAAGATACAAACACTTAAAGCAATAGTCTAACCAATCATTCCCTTAATTATCTCAACTAATTTAATGCAACTATTACTTTAATGAATTATTAAACATCACAATAACTATTTAATTATCTAATTTGACTAAATTACTTACATCAATACAATTTTAAGGCTATACTATATTTTTCTCTAATTATTTACAATAATATTTTTTAATTGTTTTTCAAAAATATTTTAACTAATAAAATGGTTGATTGTAAAAAAAAGTAAAGAAATTAGAAAAAAGAGACAAAACATGGATGGTTGACTAACACCGCATTTCACACATATCATACCCTACTTTTAAAATCAAACATGTTGTCGAGCACAAACTATTGTCATCGCCGCCGCATTGCGCGGGTGCAATGCTAGTATAATAATATGGATGGAAGCGTTATAGATATTGTATTAGATCATGAATTATAATTTTGGATAATGGATATGAATAAAATGAAGAATATCAAGGCATAAATACATCAATAAGTAATAAAGTATTATATCGTGCCGAATATAATCAGAAGATGGATGCCTATCCATGTCAAACGAGTACCTTACAGTAACTAATGTAAACAAAGAATGGATGATTAATCATTTAAAGTAGACAACTATAAATGTAGTAAAAATTGTTTAATTGTACATATAAACAGTGACGTAAGGAAGTATGAGTTTTATTCTTATAACTTATAACAACATATTATATAGAAATTGTAACACCCTGTAAATAGGGTCTAGCAGTGTAGGGTTGTACTTTGTGCTTTAGAGCTTGTACTGTGACTTTAAGTGAATTAATTAAGTGTTTTGTGTGACTAACGTGTTTTGTGTTAGTTAATGTGATTATGTGAAAAGTGTTGGTGGTGTCTAAAAGTGATGTCATGTTATACGGTTTCGCGTAATGATTCCGTAAATATCCTCGTTGGTTGCAACGAGATGGTGTGTGTCAAGTTGTAAGTTGAAAAGGGGAATAAAATACCCCGTGTTTTAATAGTAAGAACCAAGGTCGGCTTAGATGAAGCCTTATCTCCTGGTTTCACACAAAACACACACACTAAAACACATACATACGTACGTGATACAACACACACTCAATCTTGGAGCTTTTGAAGAATTGATCAAGAAACAAGTTGATATAAGTGATTCTAGTATCAAATTGATAGCTTCTCCACTGTTCTTCCTTGTGCTTGTAAGTGTTTTTCACCATGAAGTCTTGTCTTTGTGTTCTTGGTGAGAATACACCATTTTGTGGTGTATGATTGTGTTCTAAGTGGTTTAAATTGTGTCAAATGTGTCTATAAGTATCTAAGGGTGTCAAACAACATGTACAAATGATTGAATCTGGTTTCAATCGGGTTTCTGGTGTCGAAAATGCGATTTACAGAACTGTGCGAAAACAGGGACGAAGGTCTGCTGTTCGTAGACTTCCTACGGGCGTAGGTGGTATTCCCTACGGCCGTAGTAAGCCTTGTGTATACACTACGGCCGTAGGCAGGGTTACTGCGGCCGTAGGATGTGTTTTTGTGTGGGTTACCGTCTACGGACGATGAAACAAGGACTACGGGTGTAGGTACGTAACCTACGGTCGTAGTTCACCAAAGAATAGCTACTACGGGTGTAGGAATAGGTTCCTACGGCCGTAGTGCATGATTCCTTGGAAAGAAACTCTGCGGGCGTAGTGGGTTGACCCTACGGCCGTAGTAAGGTTTTGTTAAAGTGTCCTACGGCCGTAGGACGTGTACACTGCGGCCGTAGTAAGCTGTTCTGTGTTGACAGCTTATGTAACTTGTGTTCTAGCCTATGTGTGCTATGTGTATGTGATAACCAAGCCTAAACCTTATGTGTTAGGTGATTCGGACGATTCGGTGTGTTCTTGGGATTCCCGGATCCATATCTGCCTCTTGTGATATCGAGGTGAGTACCGGTTTCCCATAAGACTCAGTAAGTAGGGTTGTTGTGTGCCTGTGTTGTGTGCTATGTGATATAGTGATACAGTGTTATAAGTGATACCATGTGATATAAATTGTGATATGTGATACGCATGCGTACTGTGGACCTTATGGGTCAAACGTGTTTATGATTCCTGTCCGGACAGACGCAGGGGTTGAGGTCAGTCGCCGATGCGGCTGGGTCCCTTGAGTGTTATTCGGGGATTAGCGGTTCCCACGAGTGATTTTCTGGGGTAAAGGTTCTGCAGGCCGCCGTTCCTTGACAAACAGTGGGGTCTTGGTTTGTAACTAAGGCCTAATTTGAGCCCAGGTGGCTCCGCAACGTGCTCAGGGGGTTGCTCTTCGTTTCCCCTCCAGCATGGATTGGTGTTGTTGATTTCTCAGTTGGATTCGTTGAGCGGGATTTGCAACCCCGCGAGATATCATCCTGCTGACATGTCGGCACACCGCTATGTGATAGCTTAGCATTGTGTGACATATTGTGACGTGATAGCATGCTTATTGGTGCTTATGTGATACTTGTACTCACTAGCTAGTGTAGCTAATGTTTCGTGATATTTCCTTTTCGCAGGTTAGTGATCAGATGGCCTGGCGAGGCGGGTTGCTGTGGGTAGTGTTATTGTATATATATCTTTTGGAACACTAGTAGTTTATTAACTCTGATACTGTATAACGATGGTCGGTGCGTAGTGGTAACACTGACTTAATTTTGGTAATTGGCTTGATTTGTTGTTTGTGATCGCCAAGTTGATAAGCAATACTTAATATGTAATCAGTGGTTTATTCGCTGCAAACTTTTGGTGTAAATAAAGTTTTAATTTACTTTAATTATAAGCTCGTGAAACCGGTGTTACAGAAATCCTTTTTCCTAAACCTGTTAATTAATAGGGTACAAAATAGAGATTCAGATTTCTGTTATAGAATTGTTTATTAAATCCAAAGCATCTAATGAATTATAAAAACAAGAATGTGTTTAATATAATGAATCAGATGTGAAATAGTAAATCAAATATGAGAAATGTACAGAATGATGCTGCTTTTCAAAAGAAAAATGTTCCAGAATAATATATATATATATATATATATATATATATATATATATATATATATAGGAAGGTTCATGCGAGAAATGATTTTATTGCGAGAAGTGCAAGAAGCGGTTGGAACCATTGGATCATGTAATCAAAGGCAAGGATTAACTATGGCATTTTTGTAATTAAATTCCATCTTTAAGGAAATTTAAATTACACAAAAAGGGTAAAATGGTATTTACACCAAAAATAATAATGTATTACCCTAATTAAGAACCCTATAATTACTCTCCACCCTCTCCTAGTCTCATACGTAACCTGGAAATCCCATTCTTCTCGGAGTTTTTTACTAAACATGTGTATGTGAAAAACATATTTACTAATATGGTGTAGTTTTAAACTTATTTACCATAATAGTGTAGTTTCCCTTTTTAATAAGCTAATTATATAATTAGCACTTATATTCTAATTAATTATACCTATTAAATATTATTTAATTCTTAGTATTAACCCACGCCGTCCCACCCATCTCCTTCTCCTCACCCCTCAGGCCCTCGATATCTGCCTTCCCTTTCCCGACTACCTTTTTCCGGCAACCACCAATTACCCACCTCATGTGCTTCAACCGCCGCCGTCTTATGCACCACTCCAATCTTCATTCATGGCACCGCCCTACCTGACCACCGGAGACGATGGCTAGCGTCCAAGGGTTTCCATCGGAACCAATCTACCATCGCCGCCATCGCAACCACTTCGGGTTCTCGTTTGTAGAACAGATCTGGGTTTTCTTCCTATGTTTTATGTTCGAGGCATGTCCGATTCTTGATCTAAACATATGATGAATGTCGATGTGTCTGGGTTTTGTTTATCTGTATTCCTCTCCGGACGACCGGTAAAGGTTTCTTCTTCATGTGTCTGTGTATGGTAGAATAAGCGAGGTCGGAGTTGGAGTTGGAGTCGGAAAAGGGATTCCCGACTTGGAAATGGTGACATAGTAATTTTGGTGTTGCCGGAAAAAGGTGGTCAGGGGCTGTGATAGGAAAAGGGAAGCCATGAAAATCATATCAAGGGGGAGGGGAGAAGGAGATGATGTGGGGTTGTATTTAAAAATTAAATAAAATTTGATTAATTATTTAATAGATATAATTCGTTATTATATGAGTTTCAATTATATAATTAGTTTATTAAAAAAGAATCTACACTACTTTGGTAAATAAGTTTAAAACTACACCATTTTAGTAAATATGTTTTTCATATACACTTATTTGGTAAAAAACTCATTCTTCTCGCCTCTCTCTCTCTCATTTGAAGAATCGTCATTTGAAGAATCGGAGCTTCTACCGACAAAAATCAACAGCCCTCAAAGCATCTATTAGGCACCCGCACGCTCTTTCTTTCTCTCTCGTTTGAAGGTCCGTTGCAAGGGTCGCCGGAGATGACCTCACCATCGGCAACCAAATTATACAAGCACCGTCTTTTTCTCTCGTTTAACGATATGTTGCCGGTCGCCGGAGATGACTTCACCACCGCACCCAGATGATCTACCTTATGCTTATTGTCGTCGACTAAGAAATCAAACATCATATCTAGTCCGTTGTTGTTCATCGTGCACCTTCATACCACCGCATTTATTTATCGATCTGGTTTTCTTTTTTTTCCTTTTTGGTTCATAGATCCATGCTCTGTTTTTGTCCAAGTTCATGGATGTGTTTCCAACTTCATGGATGTGTTTTTCTTTTTTTTTTGGGTTATTGGATTTGTTTGAGTATTCTGTATCAACCTCTGCTGCTCAAAGTTGTGAACTGCTTCTCGAAGCTCCTGAAGTTCACTTTCAAGTTGAAATATATAATCATTCTGAGTTGTATCTATTTCTCTACCCGAAGTGTTGACTATTACTAGATTCTCTAAAACTGGAATTGTAGAAGTTCCAGCCTGAGCAAGGGTCACCGGAATCTCGGTTGGGATCTCTTGACTTGCCATATCTATTACAATCACATCACCTCCAAACTTATTAGACAACCGTTAGTACACACACACAACAAATCCAAACACTCTAATTTCCCCACAGGAAAGGTTTGACCAACCTCGAGCCAAGATTTGGGAATTGAACACTCTAAACGTGCTCGCATGCCAAACCAGGGCTCTGATACCAAATTGTAACACCGCAAAAATACAAGCCATATTTTTTTTTTAAATCACAGCGGAAGTAATACATTATAAAACTAAAAAGGAAATAACATTAAAAGTTAAAACCAACACTGTACAAACATACAGTACTTCCTTTAGTGTTACAAAACATTTCATAAAGTATGGCTCATCATTCTAAAACCCAAAATATCAGAGCTACGGTCAAACTTTCCCTGTACACAAAAGCTGCAACCTACCGTGCCCTCAAAACCTGAAACAGAGAGTTAGGGTGGGGAATTAGCACAAAGCTAAGTGAAAGAAAATCAAGCCACAAGCAATTAAAGCATAACCACAACGATCACAAGAACAGTTTATCTCAAATATCAAAGGACCGGCGGCTCTGCCGAGCCTACGACCAATGTTGGCCATAGCAATGATCTACCGATAGCCATCTGCTAACTGGCACAGTTAAACCCCCTCTGCTACAACAAATGCAACAGAGGATCTAAAACTGCCTAACCAGAAGCAACTGACCCAGCCCAAAACCACGCTTAGCTGACCTCTGCCACAAACATCATGAGCACAATTTCATGCCTTGATACTCATATCTTGGACACAATTTCAATAATCATCACATAACCAATCAAACAATCATATCAGACTAAACAGTCTATCGCATGATTAATCGCATAAAATCCAAGTAACCATAACAGTTACAACTAAAACCACTGGTGCATTAAAGTCCACTCACCTGTGTTCTCCAACACCACGCTCAGTATTCTAATTTCACTGAGCCTTCTCGTTTCCTGAAACACATCATAACTTAGTCAGTAATTGGGATTACATTCCAATTTACAAAAGCGACAACTCTCATTGGCTACAAGCAATTAAATTACAGAATTAACGTCTGAATCACTACGCACGTAATGGAGTCACTACGCACGTAGTGGACTCCACTTCGTACGTATTGAACTTTCAAACTTACGAAGTGGCTAACCCACTTCGCACGCAATGGGCACTGGTACGCACGGAGTGAACCTCACTTCGTGCGACCAAAACTCATTGACTTCATCTTCTTCCATGAGCACTTCGTACGTACTGGAGTCACTACGCACGTAGTGGACTCCACTTCGCACGGCCAAAACACAACATTCAAGAACTTCCTAATCAAAACTCGACATAAACAACAAAACACACCTCTTGCTCGAAAACCAAACGTTAACCCTCGCTTAGAACTCGAAAACAGAATAATAGACTCAAGTTATGAATAAGAGTGGGTTTTTGGTTCTTTCTCTCTTCTCTTATGCAGCCAAACCAACAAAATGAGAACCAACATAACAAATGCTATATATATAGGTCAAGACTGAACATATTACACTACACAGTGCAAATACTGATATCTGAGATACAGAAACCTAAATAAAGCGGTCCTACTCAAGTCAAAAACATGCAATGAGGTATTATTTGGAACCCTCATGTAAAACCAAATCATATGATATCAATAACATATAAAAATATTAAACTAATATTTTTACCTCTTACCTCGCGGTCCAATTTAAATACCAAGTAAGCATCAAATAAATATATAAATAAATAGCAGATAATTATAAACAATCAAATATACTAATATAAACAATTAAATAACTTACCACCGCCACTAAACAACTAGGCCTTAAATGCGGGTGTTACAAATCTCTCCCCCTAAAGAAGATTCCGTCCCCGGAATCTCATCGCGCTCAAATAGGCTAGGGTAGCGGTTCCTCATGTCTGCCTCGGTCTCCCATGTTAAATCTGAACCCAAACTATGCTTCCATTTAATCAAAACCATAGGAATCTCTTTCCTCCGAAGCTTCGTTGTTTTACGATCAACTATCTCAACTGGTTCTTCTATTAATCGCTTTTTCGAATCAACTTTCAGATCATGTACTGGGAGAATCTGACTTTCATCCTCAACATTACATTTACGTAAGTAACAGACATTAAAAGTATCATGAATACCCGCTAACTCTGGTGGAAGATCAAGAGTAACAGTCTGGTCGTTGACTATCTGTCGTATGCGAAACGGACCAATGTATCGTGGAGCTAGTTTCCCACGTTTCCCAAAGCGAATAACCCCTTTCCACGGAGAAACTTTCAGATAAACCAACTCACCTTCAACAAACGTAACTGGTCTGCGGCGTGGATCTGCGTACATCTTTTGTCTGTCTCTGGCAACTTTCAACTTTTCCCGAGCAATAGCAACTTTCTCAGCCGTCATCTGAACAATATCGAGACCCACAAACTGTTTCTCACCTGCCTCTAACCAAAAAGTAGGAGTACGACAACGACGACCGTATAACATCTCATAAGGTGGCATACCGATACTCGAGTGATAAGAATTATTATACGCAAATTCAATCAAAGGTAAGTGTGAATCCCAAGTCCCACCATATTCTAACACACAGGCGCGTAGCATATCCTCAAGTGTCTGAATAGTACGCTCACTCTGACCGTCTGTCTGAGGATGATAAGCTGTACTCAAATTAACACGCGTCCCCAATGCATAATGTAAACTCCTCCAAAAGTTGGAAACAAATCTGGGATCTCGATCAGAAACAATAGAAAGAGGAATACCGTGCCGTGATACAATCTCATCGATGTACAACTGAGCTAATCTGCTGAGTGAAGCGGTCTCACTGGTGGCAAGAAAGTGAGCACTCTTCGTCAAACGGTCAACAATCACCCAAATTTTATCATGTTTCCGCTGGGTACATGGAAGTTTGGATACAAAATCCATCGTGATGTGTTCCTATTTCCACTCTGGTATCTCCAACTGTTTCAAAGACCCGTAAGGTTTCTGGTGCTCTGCTTTGACCTGAGCACAAATATGACACGTTCCCACAAACTTTGCAACATCTGTCTTCATAGTAGGCCACCAATACAGCACTTTAAGATCGTTGTACATTTTCGTGCTACCAGGATGAACAGACAATCTTGACTTGTGAGCCTCTGCCAAAATCAAACCCCAAAGCTCTCCAAGCAATGGCACCCACACACGAGACTGATAAGTCTTCAATCCGCGCGAATCATTAATCAAATCATCTTTTCTCTTCATCATAATCTCTAACTTCAGATTTTCATCTTTTAAAGCTTCTAACTGAGCAGATTTAAGCCTATCCACTAAGTCAGAAACGATCTCAACTCGCATAAATCGAATACTATCACCAGCTCCCTTGCGGCTCAAAGCATCTGCTACAACATTTGCTTTCCCCGGGTGATATCGAATCTCACAATCATAATCCTTAATGAGTTCTAACCACCGTCTCTGCCGCATATTAAGTTCTTTCTGGGAAAATACATACTGCAGACTCTTATGATCAGTACAAATAACACATTTCGTACCATATAAGTAATGCCTCCACAGTTTCAACGCAAAGACTACAGCTGCAAGTTCTAAATCATGGGTTGGATAATTTTTCTCGTGTGGTTTCAATTGCCGTGAAGCATAAGCAATAACCTGATCATGCTGCATTAAAACACAACCCAAACCTGCAAAGGAAGCGTCACAATACACTACAAATTCATCAGAACCATCAGGTAGTGCAAGAATAGGAGCCTGACATAATAGTTGTTTCAACGTCTGAAAAGCTGTCTCCTGTTCATTAATCCACTTAAATGGCACATCTTTACGGGTTAATTTCGTTATAGGACTCGCAATTTTCGAAAAATCTTTAATAAATCTGCGATAATAACCCGCCAATCCCAAAAAAACTTTTAATCTCAGATGATGTTTTAGGAGCACTCCAGTTCATAACTGCTTCAACTTTAGCCGGATCGACTTTAACCCCATCTTTACAGATAACATGCCCTAAAAATTAAATCTCCCGCATCCAGAACTCACATTTAGAAAATTTTGCAAAAAGATGCTCCCGATTTAAAGTTTCTAAAACTTGCCTCAAATGAAGCTCGTGCTCGGATCAGTTTTAGAATAAACCAAGATGTCATCGATAAATACAATCACGAATTTATCCAAAAACGACCGACAGACCCGATTCATTAAATCCATAAATACAGCAGGGGCGTTAGTTAAACCGAAAGGCATAACTAAAAACTCATAATGACCATATCTGGTACGCAAAGCGGTTTTAGGAACATCAGCATCAGAAACACGTACCTGGTGATAACCCGAGCGCAGATCAATTTTAGAAAAATAAGAAGCACCCTGCAGCTGATCAAACAAATCATCAATTCTGGGTAAAGGGTATTTATTTTTAACCGTTCTCTTATTCAGTTCCCTGTAGTCAATACACATACGCAAAGTACCGTCTTTCTTTTTCACAAACAAAACCAGTGCACCCCACGGAGAAGAACTAGGACGAATAAAACCCCTGTCTAACAAATCCTGAATCTGTGTCATCATCTCACGGATTTCAGAAGGAGCTAACCTGTAAGGAGCTTTAGCCACTGGGCTCGAACCTGGAATCAAATCAATCCTATATTCTACCTCACGAACCGGAGGCAACCCAGGTAATTCATCGGGAAACACTTCCGGGTATTCCGAAACCACCCGAATATCAGAAACAATTTGTTTCTCCTTTTTGACATCAACCACATGAGCAAGGTAGGATTCACACCCTTTGGCCAGAGATTTTCTAGCCTTCATATACGAGATAATAGGAAAAGCAGGTCTAACCCTCTCCCCGCGAGCCACTACGTATGACCCATCAGGTAAAGGAAATGAAATCAGTTTTCTATGGCATTTAATAACAGCTCGGTTCTGACTCAACCAATCCATACCCATAACAGCATCAAAACCAACTATAGGCATTAACAGAAAAGAAACAGGAAAGCATGTACCATCAATATCAATTTCAGCCCCAGACACAGCCGTTGTGACTGGAACCGTTTTACCATCAGCTATCTCTACTTCTAATGGAGCAGCAACATTTGAAGTAGGCAATTTCAATTTATCACAAAATGCCACAGAAATAAATGAACGATTGGCACCAGAATCAAATAACACACGTGCAGGTATAGAATTTATGAGAAACATACCCGTGATGACATCATCAGTAGCAGCAGCATCATCTACTGACATCCGGAATGCTCTACCCTCAGCTGACGGAGGGTTCTTCCTTTTCTGTCCTGAAGCGGACGAAGATCCCACAACCGATCCCGATACCGACCCAGTCCCCGATTTCTTACCCACACGGCACTCACCTGCTCTGTGCCCCTCCTTTTGACAATTCCAACAAACACTCCTCGAAAATCTACAATTCTTCAATTCATGTCCAAACTGACCACAACGAATACATCTTGCTGTCTGTAGAGTACAAAGTCCATGATGAAAAGACTTACATTTATTACACCACGGGGCTCTCTGAGTAGACCCACCAGATGTAAGCCTACGATTCTGACTGCTCTGACTCTGACCCTGTCCTTGACGTTGACTTCCCTGACCTCCTTGATTTCCCTGCCGATGTTGGGTATTAAAATAATCAAACCGGGATTTCTGTTGAGAAATTCTATCTTTATTCAACTTCTCCTTGGCTTGAGCATCACCCTCGGCTGACTTAGCTAGGGTAAAAGCTTGAGATAAAGTGCTAGCCCACCTGGTAGCACTCCTGTAATCTGGATGCAAAGCTCTCACAAAATGCTGAACTCTTGAAGCTTCATCCGGAACCCACTGCTGTGCAAATCGTAACTTCTCATTGAATTGCCTAATCAATTCATCCACAGACATATTATCGGTCATCTGCAAATCCATGAACTCCTTCTTGATTCGTTCCATCTCAAAAGATCCACAGTATTGCTCACAAACCTTTCCCTCAAATTGCTCCCAAGTAATACTACTCATCTGCTGCTTTGTAAAATGACCTGTAATCGAATCCCACCATACCATGGCATCTCCTTGGAGTCTTTGAGTAGCATATAATACTCGCACTTTCTCCTCGCATTCCGCAGTATCCAAGGCCTTGGTCATCTCCCTCAACCAATTCAAAGTTTTATTGGGGTCCGTACTACCGCTATACTCTGAAGGTCTACAATCCATGAATTGCTTATATTTATTATGTTGACCAAATCCTGGGTAGGGGTAAGCTCCTGGTGCAGTAAATTGATAGATAATCGGCTGTTGTGTACCCTGTGAAGCAACAGTAGAATATGGAACAGAAAATGGTACTGAAAGTGGTGGTGTTGTTGACACTGTAGCAACAGCTGCTGTTGGAATCGGTGTTTGAGTATTCTGTATCAACCTCTGCTGCTCAAAGTTGTGAACTGCTTCTCGAAGCTCCTGAAGTTCACTTTCAAGTTGAAATATATAATCATTCTGAGTTGTATCTATTTCTCTACCCGAAGTGTTGACTATTACTAGATTCTCTAAAACTGGAATTGTAGAAGTTCCAGCCTGAGCAAGGGTCACCGGAATCTCGGTTGGGATCTCTTGACTTGCCATATCTATTACAATCACATCACCTCCAAACTTATTAGACAACCGTTAGTACACACACACAACAAATCCAAACACTCTAATTTCCCCACAGGAAAGGTTTGACCAACCTCGAGCCAAGATTTGGGAATTGAACACTCTAAACGTGCTCGCATGCCAAACCAGGGCTCTGATACCAAATTGTAACACCGCAAAAATACAAGCCAAATTTTTTTTTTAAATCACAGCGGAAGTAATACATTATAAAACTAAAAAGGAAATAACATTAAAAGTTAAAACCAACACTGTACAAACATACAGTACTTCCTTTAGTGTTACAAAACATTTCATAAAGTATGGCTCATCATTCTAAAACCCAAAATATCAGAGCTACGGTCAAACTTTCCCTGTACACAAAAGTTGCAACCTACCGTGCCCTCAAAACCTGAAACAGAGAGTTAGGGTGGGGAATTAGCACAAAGCTAAGTGAATGAAAATCAAGCCACAAGCAATTAAAGCATAACCACAACGATCACAAGAACAGTTTATCTCAAATATCAAAGGACCGGCGGCTCTGCCGAGCCTACGACCAATGCTGGCCATAGCAATGATCTACCGATAGCCATCTGCTAACTGGCACAGTTAAACCCCCTCTGCTACAACAAATGCAACAGAGGATCTAAAACTGCCTAACCAGAAGCAACTGACCCAGCCCAAAACCACGCTTAGCTGACCTCTGCCACAAACATCATGAGCACAATTTCATGCCTTGATACTCATATCTTGGACACAATTTCAATAATCATCACATAACCAATCAAACAATCATATCAGACTAAACAGTCTATCGCATGATTAATCGCATAAAATCCAAGTAACCATAACAGTTACAACTAAAACCACCGGTGCATTAAAGTCCACTCACCTGTGTTCTCCAACACCACGCTCAGTATTCTAATTTCACTGAGCCTTCTCGTTTCCTGAAACACATCATAACTTAGTCAGTAATTGGGATTACATTCCAATTTACAAAAGCGACAACTCTCATTGGCTACAAGCAATTAAATTACAGAATTAACGTCTGAATCACTACGCACGTAATGGAGTCACTACGCACGTAGTGGACTCCACTTCGCACGTATTGAACTTTCAAACTTACGAAGTAGCTAACCCACTTCGCACGCAATGGGCACTGGTACACACGGAGTGAACCTCACTTCGTGCGACCAAAATTCATTGACTTCATCTTCTTCCATGAGCACTTCGTACATACTGGAGTCACTACGCACGTAGTGGACTCCACTTCGCACGGCCAAAACACAACATTCAAGAACTTCCTAATCAAAACTCGACATAAACAACAAAACACACCTCTTGCTCGAAAACCAAACGTTAACCCTCGCTTAGAACTCGAAAACAGAATAATAGACTCAAGTTATGAATAAGAGTGGGTTTTTGGTTCTTTCTCTCTTCTCTTATGCAGCCAAACCAACAAAATGAGAACCAACATAACAAATGCTATATATATAGGTCAAGACTGAACATATTACACTACACAGTGCAAATACTGATATCTGAGATACAGAAACCTAAATAAAGCGGTCATACTCAAGTCAAAAACATGCAATGAGGTATTATTTGGAACTCTCATGTAAAACCAAATCATATGATATCAATAACATATAAAAATATTAAACTAATATTTTTACCTCTTACCTCGCGGTCCAATTTAAATACCAAGTAAGCATCAAATAAATATATAAATAAATAGCAGATAATTATAAACAATCAAATATACTAATATAAACAATTAAATAACTTACCACCGCCACTAAACAACTATGCCCTAAATGCGGGTGTTACATTTACCCTTTTATCATCACATCTGCTCAATACGCTCGAAGAACACAGTTGTTGAATATTCGAGTTAGAAGCTTTTTTGCCTATTTGAATCGAGCTATACAGTTATTTAGCTCACTTACAGGTTGCATGGGCATCGGTTTCTTTCACGTACAAAAGAACTAGATTAACTTGATATTTCTGTTGATACCAAAGTTTTGGTTCTAATTGATCTTTTGAAGTAACTTGCTTCAAATTTATTTATGTATTATAGTTTACAAATTGTATGTTCATTGAAGAAAAGAGAGATTTTCTGAAAGTTACTTGACTAAACCAAGTGTGTATTTATATTAATGATTTTTGTGTTTGGACTTCGAAATGTTGTAGACTTTTGTTTGTAACTGTACATGATGAGAATTGAGAACTGTAGATATCAATAAGAGTTTACAATGGTTATGTTATTGTTGTTCTCATTGGTTGTTTGGTATAAAAGTTGTTAAAAAGAGAACGATAAAACATGCTCGGTAGCCATTTTAACAGGTAATTGTTATTTGGTAACAAAAATATATAGAAAAATCACCAAAATGCAATTTGACTAACTGTCAAAGTTAAGAATAGTTAGCTTAAAGCATCAAAAATGAAATAAATTGATAAACATATTGATTATTTTTGTAATTTTCAAAGTTAAAGAACTAAAAGTGAAATTATATAAGAACCATTTTTGTAATTAACTCTATCCATAATGTAAATTGCTTGAGGTTGGATAGATTTTATAGTATATATATACATGTTAATTGTATAAAATATATATCAATTATGTTAACTCACCAGCTCTCGCCAGGTTTCAAAACTTCATGTCATTATTGATATTAAAAAAAAAAAAAAGTAAATTAAGAATATTTATTCAAACTAATATATTAAAGGCTTTAAAGAAAACTACTCGAGAGTCAAGGTCTACGGTAGACTTGGAGGACACCAACAAAACACACTAAACTCAAGAGCCTGTGACAAGAATACAAATAAAACAAGGATTTAATATGTACATGATGGGCTTAGTTAAGAGCACTTGTGGTGGTGCTCGTCGTCCCACTCGTTATATGGGTGAGTGGAATGACATCACTACAACCCCGTAGTCATTCTTACATTGGCCGAAACTCTAAACCATATACAACAAGGCCGCTCATACTTCCTTCGTAACTTATCAGTTTTAAATTCACATGAAGATAATCATTTATTAGATCATGATTTGATTTGAACTTCCACAGCTTAACCTCCATCCATCCATCTTCTCTTTGCTTTGGAACTTGAGTAATATCATGTCTATTCCATGGGCTTGGGGGTATGAAATATATAATTTCAGCTTCTTCATCTTTTCGGTGGAGCATATCTCTTACTTTCACTGGACAATGCAGGCCTTCGGTTTTTTCAGAAAGGTTGAATACAAGATAGCAGACATAATTTGTATCGGGTGACAACATTTGGGCTTCAATTTTGCAGTCGATAAGAGACACTTGCTGTGGCAGAAACTCAATCACCTCCTGAAATCTACATGTACAACATAGTTAAAACTTAGGGTTATCGATCGTTAGCAACAACAAAAAATTTATTTTTATTTACCAAAAATGCTATGAACATATATAGTGAAGTTAGTTTGAAAAGCAAACCTGGATTTTGCTGATGGTTTTGAAACAAAAAGCTTCTCATTAGAAATACCATAAAGAGCTTCCTTTGCTGAAAGCATGAGATGTTTTCTTCCACTTACTTCACTTGAATACAACTGTTCATCATCACATGTTTAGATACATATATATAGTTACAAAATCTCAAGGAGAATTTTAATGCTCCAAATGAAAGATAAATTTTGTTAGAATTTATAAATCGACCTTTTCATGAACCTCGTAATTTTTGTTGGATGTTTCTTCATAGTCGTTAGTTGGTGATTGCTGCACTTGATCCACATTAACGTTTAACTCTTCCACCTCTTCGTGCTTCACCTGTATGATAAAATTTGTAAAAATATATGTGTGTGTAGTATAGTATGTACAGGTGAATGGCTCAAAACTTACATTATGAATGGCTTGAAACTGGATGCCTTCTACATAAATGGAACCATCTCCACAGTAGTACGGTGACAAGCTCTCTAGCATAAACTCAAAAACAGTTTCTTCTCCATGATTAAAAAATCTGTGCAACTCGATCATCATCCACTTGTCGTCTCTCCATGTTGCAAAATATGAATGTAAGGTTTTGGTTCCCTTTTTGTACTCTAGGTTAACATACATAGGTTTACTTGAATATTTTCTTAAATCACAGAATTTGAAGACTAAATGAACCCCATAAACTATATTTGGAGATAAAAAGTGAGTTCTTGTCTCGATTTTGATCATTAGGTTCGAAACATCCAACATTTCTGCTACTTCCTGAAACCTGCATGTCTCATAAGATATCAAAGTCTAAATTAGCCATAGCCTACTTTTAAATTTGATTTTTTTATCCGGAAACCACAGACGAACCTTGATTCTGAAATAGATCGCCACACATGTGGAGTATGTTCTATGTATGAAGACTTGCTTATTGATATCAATTCATTTCTTTCACCATGATTTCCTATCGAAAACCACTGTTATGCAGGACAATTAAAACAAATCAATGAGTTTGTGATAAGTGATTCATCTAAAGCAATAGAATCAACTGATAACATAAATCAATGAAACTCGAGATATGAAGGTGAACCAGTTACCACATTGTCATCTTGAAGGAGGATTCCTTTGGAAAACATGTTGTAAAGATCCTTATTCTTTTTGGTAGAGTAGATCTCTGAAGATTTTGACGTTTGGATTAGGTCTTTATAGTCTTTAGGTAACTTAGGCTCCCATATTTCATAATCCTCCTGCATGTTAATTAAATAATAAAAACTTCGTATAATTAAGCATGCACCACAAATTTATTCTTGCTTTCGGAAACTTGCTTTCTACAAATGATATGTCCTATTTCTTAGCCTATAAGTCCTTAAAGAATTTCCCGTTTTAGTAGGTCTTTTTGGGGAATCCAGAAGTGCTCTAATGTACTCAACCTAACCGTTTCCATGGCCATTCCCAATGCCCACATCTGACCATCCAGGATGATTATCCATGAAGAACTTAACCGTGCCTTCTTTTGAGTCTTTGTAGAACACTGAACACCTACCACTTGACCATCTTGTGATGCTTAAAAATCATAATAATACATGTGACATAAATCCATGCACTTAAAAATAAATACAAAAACTAGATAAATACACTAGAAGGACAGTGGCATAGTGCATTTAGCAGATGCATCTAATTTTTTTAGTCGTTTTCAAGGGTCCATATATGTTCTTCGTGTTCTTCCTTGATCCCAACTTATTCTTAAAGATGGTTTTATTAAATCATTTTGATTTGAAATATTTCTTTTCTTCTTTTTATTTATTTATTTCATGATACCTAGTTTTTGTTTTAAATATTCTAGTTTTGACATAAATGCATTGAAACTTACTTGTAATTCCATTACTTTGTTAAGTTGTTGCAGCACCTCTTTTGCCGTTGGTCGTTTTCTTCTATCATAATCCAAGCATCGACCGACAATCATTCGAAATGTAGAGAACGACTCCGGTGCAATTTGCTTCCTCAAACCAAATAAAGCAATGGAACCAAATTTTCCTTCTTCATGGATGTGGTTAAGGGCCATGGTTACATGTTGTGGATTGTAATCCCGTTTATCTGGCACTAACATTTTCCCATGAAAGATCTCAAATAACACCACACCAAATGAGTAAATATCAGATTCTTTGGCCAAGTAACCCATTCTATCATATAATGGGTCAACGTAGCCGATTGTGCCAGCTACAGGATTGCTGATGACATATTCCATTTCCTGATTTGCTGGACTTATTAAGGACAACCCAAAATCAGAAATTTTTGCCTTCCAATCACCATCCAGTAAAATATTTGCACTTTTGATGTCCCTATGTATCACCACATCTTTTGTTGGAGTACCTTCATGAAGGAAATCCAACCCTCTAGCAATATCAATGCATATCTCAAGTCGTTTCATCCACGATAGACTAATGTCTCCTAAATGCTTATCAAGACTCATTTTAGAGGCGAGTTCATAAACAATGATTTTTTCATCCTTTTCATTACAGTATCCCATCAGACCGATGACATTCTCATGTTTATGCTCGAAAAGGATTTCAAGCTCTGTCAAGAACTCATGTTCTCCCTGACCTTGACTCTTATCTAACCTCTTTGCAATAATGATGTCGGATCCATTAGCATGTGTAACTTTTCCTTTGTATACCTTGCCAAATCCTCCTCCTCCGATAAGATTCGCATGTCTGAAGTTTTGTGTGGCCTTTTTAAGGTCTTCAAGAGATATTTGTAAGTTGTCCCTGTGGTTTTCCTAAGAATCATGAAGCAATCAGTCAACTTCACTATATTAAGATAAAAGTAATTAAGTTCTTAACTAAAATTTTGGTAAGATACAATCTTTGATGTGTATATATTTACAAGTTGTTGGGAAATTATGTGCAAGAGTATAAGAATTCAATGGTGGTCCCTGGAAAGTTTCTATATCGTGAAATTTTCACTCTCCTGAATTTACAATTCGACATTTCAACCTGTATATGAATATCACGAATTTCAAGTAGGGATAATCCATAAATCCTTGTTGAGTAACGTATTTGCAATTTGGTAAGTTTATTTTATTAATTATTTATAATCATCCTTATTTATCAGCCAAGCAAAATGCTCGGCTAAGCAAAGGTACGCGGTCCGCTGAGCGTTAGCACAGCTTTATGATACTCATCAGCTTATCACTTAGCTTATTAGTTCACGGTTGGAACCTTTATTGAGTAAAAAAGGTTCTCAAATGAACTTCACCCTACACACACACACAGGTAAAACAAAAGTTTAGATAATTGTTCAAAACTTCACATGCTAGTTCAAAACACTATTGAACTTTGAAGTCCCCAGCACTGATCTGTTAAATATGAATAATTCAATTCCAAATCTAAAAATATCAAAATAATACTCAAGAAATAATGAAATATGAAGTATCCTGTGCGGTTAATGAAAAAAAATCTTTGTTGACCACCTAGCTCCGACTTTGACCTAAACCGAGTAATGAGTCCGAGACTCCGAGTAGCCACTATTCGCCAAAGTCAATGCCCGACTACCGACTAAGCCAAGTTTTACAACACTACACTTATTAATGAGTGGTTACAAATGGTACTCGCCGTACTCGCAATAAGAACGATTCTCAAATGAACTTCCTATTGTGTTAAGTATGTACGTATGTATATATATATAGGGAAAAGTTCAATCAAGAACTGTCTTTTGTACGAGAACTGCGAAAACTGTTTATAACATCATTAATGACTCATTAATGAGAACTTTGGTCTTTTATATATTTACCCAAGCGTGAATTGCGCCAGGGTGAGCCATCATTAATTTGCGAGGCTAGATGTAACTAAAATGCCCCTAATTAATGTGTCATTAATGAATCATTAATGAGCTGTCAAAAATTCTTAACCATTGATTACTCTTACTTAAGGGCTAAGATTGATTCTCATATAAAAAACAGTTCTCATTTGAACCCTCCCCTACACACACATATATGAGCAACACAAAAGAAATGTGCAGTATATGTGTTCGACCATAGCAAGTTGACCCGAGTTTTAGTTCTCCATGTGTACATATATGCGTAAATGAGTTTTAATCAGAAGTAATTGTTTTAAATAATGATAAATTGAGTTTTTATGAAGAACCAATCTTTTAATTGCCACATCAGTAAGGCTATGTGATATATATAACTCTTTCCCTTTCTTTCCCTTCTTCGGGTGGGGTACGCAGTAGGAGAAGATTCGGGTGGGGACTAATCGAGTCAATACAGTCCCAAGCTCGAGCTTGACTCGATTTGGAAACTCAAAGCTCGAAACTCGACTGGAGCGCGATGGAGGCTTTATTTTCAAGCTCAATGAGCTAACCAAAACTTTCGAACGCGGCTAGACTCGACTACATTATCAGAATTAGTGTATTAAATAATAATATTAACAATACTCGACTCGATGTTGAGCTCAACTAGGTTCGAATTGAAAATGAATGATGATTATGTAAATATACATATAAACAAAGGGTAAAAATGTAAAATAGCACAAGTTCGATAAGGCTGGTGAGCTTATGAGTCGAGTATTATAGTACTCGAGCTCAACAACCTACTCGAGTAGCTCGAGCTCGACTCACTTAAACCAAGTCAATTTCGAGTTATTTTCGAGTCGATTTTGAGTAGCTCGCAAGTTGACTCAACTAAGTCACCCCTAAATATGGAGGGGATTTGGTGTTCCCTACGGTACCCAATGACATGGTAGACCAATAACGAGGCAGGTCTAGTATAATGATCTACAAGTAGTTAGTAGGTGTTTTATGTCATTATACTCTTTTTTCATTACAATTACAATTTATAGTTTTATTAATAAGAATATATGCATTACCTTCATTCATAAATTTAGCATTTTTTACATTTGTCGTATAATATATAAGGTGGGCCATCATAGGGTGGATTTACTTTACATTGGCCGTGTCAACACATAAATAGTCGACATGGAAGTGATACGGCAGATTTAACCCGACCTATGATCCAAATTGCCAGGAAATTGTGAAGAATGTATCACAGACTACCATTATCCAATAACCTATATTTCTTTTATGTGAAAAGGAGTAATTTTTATGTGATAAGGATTAAGGAGTAGCACAGTACCACTACTAACTAGCATGGTATGAAAGATATGAAGAGGAAAAAGGTCTAATTTTGAAACTATTGACTTACTTGGAAGCGTAATGCTTTTTCAAGTTCCTCAAGAATGATTTCTGTTGGAGGACGCTTGTCTTGAGTTTCTGCCACACATTGATACGCAATGTTAATAAATGTGTTCAAAGAATCTTTATTTGGTCCTCTATGTAGAGTAGAAACAAGTTCATCAACTTCTTCCATTATTTTAGGATCTACAATTTCATTTATAGTTCCCTCTTCGAAGTGTCTTCGTGCAACAGGTGCAAGCCCCTTTTCATTCTCCGCAATGTAAATTGGGTCATAAGCAACCGTCCCAGTTAGGATTTCAAATAGAACTACTCCAAAAGAGTAGATATCTGTTTCTTTCTTGAGCTTACCCTTGTTTTCATATTCTGGATCCAAATATACTCGTGTGCCAGCAATATTTTTTGTATAAACAGTATTTGTTTGTTGACCCTCGTCATGATGGAATCTAGAGAGCCCAAAGTCGGAAATCTTTGCCTCCAAGGTCTTGCCCAACAAAATGTTTCCGCTTTTAATATCACGATGTATAATTCTTCGTTCATCATTTGACCTACTGTGAAGGTAATTTAAACCTTGAACAACATCAATGCAAATCTTTAGACGTTGCACCCAACTAAGATTAGTCAACTTTTCAGAGTTCCCCAAATAATCATCAAGACTACCATTAGAGACAAACTCATAGACAAGTATCATATAAGAACCTTGAACACAAAATCCATGAAGAGAGACTATGTTAGGATGCTTACAACTTGTAAGCAAATCAATTTCCGCATTGAACCCTTCCTTCCCATGTTTGTTTTCTCTAGCCAATATACGTTTTATAGCCACAATTCTTCTTTTACCTTCCGTTGGCAAGTATAATTCGGCTTTGTACACATTACCATAGCCACCTGACCCAATGAGAAATGTTTCTGAAAAATTCTTGGTGGCGAACTTTATATCATCAAGTGGGAACTCTAAGTGTTTCAAGCCCTCCCTCTGCAGTAAGGAAGAAGTGTTGAATTGTAAAAAATGTTAGTAAACTAGGATGAGAATAAATTGTCATTGCTAAAATTTTTAATTCATTTCCATAACAGAACAACCTTTATAGAAGCAGCCAAACTACCTTTAGTTGATTTGTAGCATGATGTAAATAGACAAATTTAATCAAGGTTTTTTTTGTCAAAGAAAAGGTAGTATAAGATTAATAGTTTGTCAATAATATATAAGTAATGAAAACCTTTTCACTACTCTTAAAGAAATATAGAAATCAATTTTCTGGTATATAATCTAATATTAACCAATTTGCATGTATCCCTATTCCTTATTGTTGTTATATAGTATTGCCAGTGCATTTAATTAATAAAAAGGAGACTTCGTTCTTTGTTAGTAGTCATTTATGAACATTGAGGTGTTTGGACATAAGGACTAATTAGGAAGGTATAAATACCATTCGAGGGCACAAAACCCTAGACCGCATTTAAGGTACTCTGTGTATCGCTGCCAAAGAAGGTCAATATTCAAACCATTCCTTCACAAAATTGTTCGGTCCTTTGTGATCCAATTCATGTTAGACTCACGTTATTTGAGATAGGATCTGGATTACGCTGAGTTTTAGATGAATTCAATGATCATAATCGGACCTTAAGTGGTGTAAAACTTGATAAAAACGTAATTAAATGGTAGGAGTTTGTTATAATGATGTTAGGGATTGTTTGCAACAAAAATGAATTAAAATGGTTGAGTTTTGAGGGAGTTTGATTCTTGGGAGTCAGCTATGTTCTTAAGAATCGAAATGTTCTTGAAAGGGTGGGAATTGTAAACCTCCTAAGTATGTTGAATCGCAAAACGTAAATCTAGATAATAGACATGAACCAGAAATTGTATACGAATCGAAAAGCTTGTGAAGGTTGAGTCCTTTAAGGGATTCCCCTGGAATATAATCTACTAAGTGAAAACCTAGTAGTGGTTTAAGATAATCGAAAAGTATGGTGTGGGTTGGTACAATAGAAAAGTGTGTAGTGAGTTGAATCGCAAATCCGAATCGTAAAAGTTATGAATTGAAGTCTTATTGTGAAACGTAAACCAAGGCTCCATAGTAAATCGTAAAACTTGTACTGAAATTCAAAATCTTACAACTATGATGCAGTATGAATTGAAAACTAGAGGCACAATGTTGGATCGTAAACCAGCTAGATCGCATATAGCAATCGAAAAATTTGGAATAGAAAACCCTAGCAAGGGCTAAGAATCGAAAAATGAACCAGGTTGAAAATGATAAACTGTGTGGGACATGGTCTGAATCGTAAACCTAGACCACTAGTGTCATAAGTAAAGTGAGCCTATACTCATTAGGTGGAATCGTGTCTCTAGGTTCTTGTTGATAGACGTGTTTAACTCACAAAGTTACTGTTGTTGTTGAGATTGTCTATTACTGCTAATGAGGTGAGTTTTCACTAACTTACTCATTATACTGTGATGAATATTCTTGTGTGATAATGTATTGTGATATATCGATATGACACTTACGCACAGCTCGACACTTTAATGTAGCTTTAGCAAATCTTGGGCAGCTGGGCATTTATCTGCCTACGTGGCGGCGTTAATTGATGATGATGTGTACTTGTTACTTGAATATGTGTTATTCTATATAACGTGCAAGTATTGTGTTAGCTCGCTAAGCTTTGTGCATACTCGTGATTGTTGAATATTTTCCAGAACTGTATCATGTGGACAAGGGCAAGGCACCGGCGTAACAGCCATTTCTTTCCATAATGTATATGTTGAGTAATGTCCCCTATTGGACGAAGAATGACTTTGCAATGAGTTTATAAGGGTCCTGAGCTACTCCTCTCATATCCACTTGGTTTTGAGTTGGAACCCCACAAACTTAATCTATCATTTCTCATTAAGTAATATAATATATAATATGTTATAGTTGTTTTAAGTCTCAATGTTTTTTTCATTGACAAATAATATACATAAACTTCTGGTAAAACTTAAACTTATAGATTTTTAGCTCATAAAAAGACACTTGATACGAATTATTGAATTAAGATGATCTTATTTACTACAATGAACTCGATGTAAAGATAGTTAATGATATCTTAACTGGGTTTAGTAACAAAGTTCAAGTTTTGTCATTTAACAAATGAGTGAGATATAATTGTTATGTTACTCTTGGTACATTATACTTCCAACTTCTTTCTACTTCCTGCTGTATTAATAAATAAATAAAAAATCTTACCTTCAAGTGATTAGACGATCTGCCTTCAACATCTGCTGCAACTTTTGAGCGTTCCTTCAATTTCAATTGCAACAAATACAATGGGAAATTATTAGTAAATATATAGGTTGTATAACCTAAAAATAAAAGGAAAACAATAATTTTAACTTCATAAAGCCATGTATAATTCAAGCTTTAGATAAATACACACACACAAAATGATTACTTTAATCCTGATTAAAATTCCAACACTTATAATTATCGATTAATCATTTATTTATTAATCAATATACAAATTAAGCATATATCAGATAATATAAAAGAGGGCTGGATTACTAATTTAATCCTGATTAAGATCTTAACACTTTATAATCATTTATTATTTATCAATCATTATACAAGGTTAAACATATTTCAGATACTTTGATGTAAAATAGGGCTAGAGTTCTGGACATGAGTCAGCTCCCTATATATTTATATTTCAGATTTAGTCTCCCATTCCTTAATTTATTTAGGTTCTAAATTAAACTTCCCTTTATATATGTATATGTATGGAAAAGATCAACCAACTATTTTTCGTGCGAAAACTGTTTTCTAACACCATTAATGACTCGTTGATAGGGGTATTTTGGTCATTTATATATTTACCCAACGGTGAATTGCGTTCCGGGCGGATGAGTCATTATTAGATTGGCTTAATTTTCCCAAAATACCCCTCGTTAATAAGCCCATTAATGAGCCATTAAAATTCTTAGCTATTGATTTATGTTAATCAAGGGCCAAGACTGGTTCTCGCACGAACCCTCCCCTACACACACACTAGAATTGTATCCATGCAATGCGGTGGCGGCGAATAGTTTGTGCTCGACAACATGTCGAGTTTCAAGAATGTAAGGGTAGGTATGGACGTATGGTATTTGCGGAACGCGGTATCAGAAAATAGTTTCTTTCACAACATATCCGTTTTCTTTCTCCTTTTTCAATTTTTATCTCTTTTTTTCCTCATCGGCTATTTAATTACTTTTTCACGTAATTTTTGAAAAAGAATAAAAGAGGGAAATGATATATAGTTATGTTTAACAAGTTGTTAAACAACAGTTACCATAAATTAGTTGAGGTAATTAAGGAGATGATCGGTTGTAGTGTTGCTTTGAGTATTTGTATTATTTGCATATAACCATTTGCCACTTAAAATTTAATAGTCTTAAATAGTTAGATGATAGAGTGTTCAACCCTTTATATATTAGTATATGTGTGTGTGTATGTGTATATATAGGGTACGGTTCAAACCAGAACTGCTTTTCATGCGAGAACCAATCTTAGCCGTTGATTTGATAAAGTGGAAGTCATGGATGTAAAGCGTGAGCGGATCAGTGTGACAGGGTGCATGTGATAAATTCATGGGTGGGTGATGACATTAAAAGAGGGGGAATTGGACAGCTCAGATTGGTTCTCGCAGTTCTCTTACGAAAAACAGTTCTCGATTGAACTTTTGCCTATATATATATATAGGAGAGGGTTCAAATGAGAACTGTTTTTCCTACGAGATTGATTCTCCGTTCTCGTATGTAAAGCAGTTCCCATTTGAACTTTTCTCCCCCTCTCTCTTTCACTCTATATATATAATGGAGAAAAGTGTTAGGTTGTGACTTGGAATTAGCGATACGATTGTGACTAGAATCTAATTTAATGGGAAGCATGATGGTGGCCTAAATTTCCGGGATTGTCAATTTGGTAAATTAAATGGACATTGCAATTTGGTGAAACAAAGGTGTGCATGGCGTGCAAAATGGGGCACGACATACGACATGGAACAGGTTTTGTTTCGTTTGGTCTTGACGAGAACTCACTAGGCGGAGCTCAGCCTTGGCGAATTCTATGTACTCGGACAAAAAAAACGAACTCGGTCAAACTCGGTCAACTCGGAGCTAGGCGGCTAGGCGGTCAACCAAGTCAAACCCTCATTTTTTTCTTTTCTTTTAGCCGTTTAGGTCAATATCCCACCTCATTTTTTAGCGTCGCTTCTTTCAATCTCTCCCATGCACAAAGGAGACGCTGTTCTTCTCCATTGGAAGGCTCGATTGGACTACAGCTACTATATTTCATCTTTCCCGTCGATTGGTAGATGTTGTGACCTTGTGGATCTTGATTACAGGTGACCCCATCATGGTTGTGATGCTGTGTTCAAGTTCTTCACAAACTCAACTGGTTTTCTCCTTCTCCCTTCGATTTTGGTAGCTTTTGTGGCCTTGTGAAACTTGATTTTGGTACCTGCCAATCCTGCCCTCTCGATTTTGGTACTTGCCGATCCTGCCCTCTTGATTTTGGTTTTCTTCTTCTCTTGTTCTTAATTTCATATATAGTTACATTTGGTATTGAATTTTTTATTACTTAATCATATTGCAAGTTTGTATTTTGACTTAGACTACTAAAACATTATGTACTCTGTAGTTCATGACTTGATGTTGGAGGCAGTTGCTTCTGTTGCTTTTGATTTTGTTATGACCAAGTTTGCTTTTGTTGGAGGCAATTGCAAGTTTGCTTCTCCCGTTCTTAATTTCTTATATTTGATTATTTGATTTGGTTGCTATTGATTTTGTTAAACTAAAATATCTGATTCTAGTGCATATACCAACTGATAGGTCAATTGTTGCTTTTAATTTTGTTAAATTGAAATACTAAGTCTCATGATTTCTCGTACAAACTTAAACATATATGTATTGGGTCAAATTCAAATGTTGCTTATGATTTTGTTGCTTTATAATTTATTAATTTAGTAATTTGATTACATTGATTTATAATTGTGGATATTTGTGAAGTTGTGGTCAATGTTCATTCTTAACAAAAATAAATAATTAAAAGTATATATATAGATATTCGTATATCTAATTAAAATAAAAAAAATTAAATATTATTATACTCCGATATTCATATATATAAAGTTGAGTTATGGTAATAACAAATTACATTTCTCTTGGTTTTTACATTCTTCTTAGCAGGATGTCTTAGGACTCTTAGGAGTTAGGGGAAGCGATCTACCGATCTAAGGCTAAAGGTGTCATTGTCTACATCACAATACAATAATGTTATATATAGAAAAACATATTTCAGATCATAACTATAGTAAAAGTAAAGAAAAACTTTAGTAAATATATTTTAGAGCAACACTGTAATAATACAAACATTAAATAAAAAGTCTAAGCCTTTCAAAATATATACGAAATTAAAAATCGCACAGTTTGGACAGAAAAGAGACATGCACTTACATGTAGTCGTTGACGTTCCAATGCATTCTCAAGTTTTACGATAACTTGATCTATATTTGGCCTTTGTGCTCGTTGTTCCTTTATGCAGGTATATGCTGTTTCCGAAAAGATCTCAAATGATCGTTGGTCCATCTGTTTCCGTAGATTTGGATCGATCAAAGCATCCAGTTCTCCTGCTTCATAACGTGATTTGGCCAACTGAGCTAGTAATTCCTCGTTTGGCCTATGTAAATACTGTGCAAGTCTTTTCATGGTAAATAGGGGGTTTTGTAAACAATATTTGGATTTACGACTGAAGACACGACTGAGAAATAAAGATGGTGAAGAGAACGGTGTATTTGCAAATGACCACGACTGTTCGACGATGTCATTAGAATATAAAACGGGTTTGTCTGCAGGTTGTGTGAATTGAGGTGACGATGCACTGTCATCAAGTGTGATATTAACAAACACATCGTCTTCTGATGCAGAACGAATAGATGACACCTTTACAGAGTCATCCGAAATCAACGTGTTTTGGGTTTTTGCTGATACCTTGGTAGGTAGGTGATCTTGGGGAATGGCCATCTGAATCTCTTGTTGGATGTAAGTTTGTGTAGGAACTTGAGGCTTGATATCATCTTCTGATGCAGAACGAATAGTTGACACCATCACAGAGCCGTCTAAAGTCAACGTCTTCTGGGTTTCTGCTGATACCTTGGTAGTTATATGATCATGGGGAACATCCATCTGAATCTCTTGTTTGTTGTGAGTTTGTGTAGGAACTTGAGGGTTGGTATCGTCTCCTAATGCAGAATGAATACTTGACACCATCACAGAGCCATCCGAAGTCGACACCTTCTGGGTTTTTGCTGATACCTTGGTAGGTAGATGATCATGGAGAACGGCCATTTGAATCTCTTCTTTGTTGTAAGTTTGTGTAGGAACTTGAGGCTCAATATCATCTAATTTAATCTTCCCGCACAAGATTTTAGATAATACCAAGAAGAAAACTCTGGCAAAACGCGAAGAATGTTGTTTTCTTAACGAAGGTTGCATTTGAGTTACGTGGTCCTCAATAGTCGTGAATGCTCTCCTCCCACACAAAACTTCAAACAGCACCACACCAAAGGAGAAAACGTCGGACTTGTGGGTAACAAACCCACTCTTTTCATATATCGGGTCTACGTATCCTATAGTGCCGATAACTTCGGCAAGGAGGAGACGGTGCCTTCGAGCTTTCGTATTTTTCATGGAAATTTCAAAACCGGATAACTTGGGTCTCCAGTTGTCATGTAATAAAATTTTGGAGCTTTTGATGTTACGATGTATGACACTAAAATCGCATCTATCATCATAGTGGATGTATTTCAGTGCATGTGCGACACCAACACATATCTCCAATCGTTGCACCCATGTGATGGTAGAACCTCTTAGATACTTGTCAAGACTCCCCTTGTCCTCATACTCGTTTACAATGACCTTCTCATAATTCTCATCACAAAACCCGACAATTGAGACTAGATTTTCGTGCTTGAGACTAGCAAGCATCATAATCTCCGTCCAAAACTCGGCATCTCCTTGGCCATAGGCATGGTGCAACCTCCTAGCAGCAATATTCTTTGATTCCCCTTTCCATATAAGGTTTCCTTTATAAACCTTGCCGAACCCACCTTGACCGATGAGATTTTCATCAGCAAAGTTGTTGGTGGCCTTTACTACCGCTTCAAGTGGGATTTGTAAGTGAGCAAACTCTCTGGATGGAGGCATGATTCTGATTCTGTTTATTAAGTAAAAACAACAGCTAAAGTTAAGGAAGGAAGAGGATACTCAACGAGTGTTTGTTTTAGCTTATTTAGGGCTTATTTTTCATAAGCTAGATTTATTTTCTTATTTCAAATCATGGTAAACTCATAAGCCAGAAAATAAGCCGATAAATAAGCTCATAATAAGCTAAGCCAAGCACCCCCTCTAACCCACAGACAAATATTAGGTGATGCGTGTGTGTAATATAGTGTGTATATTATATGCGCCATATAAACATTGTATTTGAACAGGAATGGCAACGACATCCGGTTCAAAAACCATCTCTGTCCCACGTCGATCACCGTCCAGATTCTCTCGAGTCAACCCATCGGGCCTCAAACCCGAAACTAACAAAAATGAACACAAACTTTAACTAATAATAGAATCAGACCGTTTTCGATGATAAAATAAACAGAAAGAATCAAAGAATAGTAGATAAATCCATACTCATTAGCACTATTTGTAAGAACCCTAAAATCAGCAGAAGCAGAAGACGAAGACGAAATCAAATTGAACGTAGGGGAAGCATATAATGAAAACGAAATCAAACCTTTCGAGGAGCAGATGTCGAAGACGAAATCCAGCAGACGTGGATTGGAGAAGCAGAAGACAATTTCAGTGAAGTAGAAGGCGTAGTAGGGAAGACGGCTGGTTAATTTGAAAGCTACGAGCTAGCTACCTGCTCAATCTCCACCCTTTTGTTCCTCAGTAACCGTGGTTTCTTTTAATTTTATGAAGTCAGCCTGTTGGGTTTGTCTTGTCTAGACTCTAACACACGGTGTTCCATAGACGTAGTAGGTGGAAAGAAAATAATAAGATAAAAAATTTAAGGGGAATAAGAAAAGAAGGGAAAGAAAAATATTTTTGTGATTTAAGTTTTTTGAGTTAGAAAAAATTGTAAGAAGTGGAATATGAAGTGTTTTGTCATTCTAAGTTTGAATGAGTTATTTTTATGGATGTTTATTTATTAACAAGTTGAATTATTATTATTATTATTGTTATTTTTATTGTTATTTAAGTCAATTTGCATACAAATCAAATGTTTTTGGTCGACATCTCCATAGACACCAACCCATTTTCTATGTTTAAATAAGTTGTTTCTATAAATGTTCATTTATTAACAAGTTGTTATTTATTCACGGTTTTAAAAAACATAAATTGGGATGTGGTGACGAGGTAAAGCCTAAACTTTAGGAGCCATGGTTTAAGCCGTGATTTAAGGCGGTAATTTTGAATATATTTTATAATTATATAAATTCAATTTATTATTATTAATATACAAATTACACAAAGTTGCACAAATGAGGAGCAAAGTGACATATACAAATTACAAATCTATATAAATTCAATACACACAATCGCAAAAAGGAAAAAAATAACACTTTTAAAAAAAATTATTTTCTACATGTCACATCTTAAAAAACTCGCTATTTGGAGTGTACCCTTGGCAAGCTTTGGCATATGTCACGCATAACACTCACTCCTAGAGTCATTTCTTAACGGTGGAACCATAACTCACGTCTGGGTGATGTCAACGGGCGGAACATACAAGGGGCAAGGGGGGATTGTCCCCCCTCCCCCAAAAAAAATTTTGATGTGTTTATTGTAAACTTTATATTATATCTACATAATAATTACATATGTTCTTTTAAACCTCCCTAAAGATTAGGAGAACCAAGTAAATAAACATAGAAAAAAAAGAGGAATGAAATTAGAATTATGAAGAAGAACCCTAGGGGTAGCCCGCAACCGGCAAGTAAAAATACATCATACATATATGATTTTTCGATTGCACACCGCCGCGCCGGTGAGGCGAAGAAAACTTCTTTCCACCGCCACACACCGCGCACAAGTTCCTTTCACCGTCTGTAGGCTGCCCTCCTGTGACTCTACAAGAAACTGCCACCCGTCGAAGAAGCCAACACTCTCACCCCGTCAGCCTAAGATGCCAACAAAATTAACACCTCCGTGGCTCCGCTAGAACCACCGCCGCTGTTCTCAGCCTCTCGGATCTAGAATATGAAATCGTTATAGTGGTGGTTATGATTAGGGGTATGATGGCGGTTGCTGTGGAGGAGGAAACCCTCGCCTGAAAACGCCATTGGATTTGTTGTGGCGGTGTACGATGTCGGTTGCGGTGGCGGTGTCGGTTACGATGTACGGTGGTGGTGGTCGGGCAGGGTGGCGGTGGTCGGGCAGGGCGGCGGTGGTGATTTTAGGGTTTGTTTCTGCATTCTATGAGAGAGATAGGGAGAAAGGAAGGAGAGTGAATGGGGGTGTTTGGGTTTTTGTTGGTAAAATGGGGGATAATGTGGGTGTTTGGGTACTGATTATCTATGATTAGGGGTGTTTAGATAAATTTGACTGGTTATAGAGGGTAAGAGGGTAAAAGTAGAAGGTAAATTAAAACTTTGATGGTTAAACCATTTAAAAATAACTTTGATGGTTAAATCGAAAAACAATCAAAACTTTGATAATTAAACCGTATTTCACCCTATATGAAATTATTAGTTATTATAATAGTTTACTAGTTTACTTATACATAATTTAAGTTATTTTATATTTCTTAGATTTCAATGCAATAATTCATTTAAAAATTTATATATTCTTCCATTTTATCTTTCTACTTATACAATATGAAATGTAAAATTCACTAATTCTTTTTTCTCATATTTTTCATTGGTTTTGACACGGGTATTAATTTTGTGGGTAAAAGTATAAGTAGGAGGAGATAGTAAGAAAATATATCACCTCTCAATTCATTATTCTTGTTAATGATTTTCGCCCCTCCAAAATATTTTTTCAAGTTACACCACTAATGACGTTATATATAGCACACCTTTTAGAACACCAGATTTATCCAATGTATCAATTTGGATTTGATTTTATTCTTCTTTAAAAAATTACCACAGCTTTGCCAATATGTCGTAAATCACATACAAAAAACCCACGACTTTATGTTTACCAGTTTCATAAAGTTAAAGCTATAAAATAACGGTCTACTTTTCCCATTTTACCATTGTGGTACGTCATGCTTTTTTTTACACGTTTGGCCAGCTAACTTATAAAAAACGTGTTAATGTGCCCATTTTGTTTATTTTGACCTGCTATAACAGGTCACCTTTCCCCCTTTTCTTCTTCATCTTAAAATCCAAACTTTAAACCCGAAATTCTCCATTTATACTTGATGAAAATTAATAATTCTTGAGTCTATGGAAAGCTAATCGAGTTGTCTATCAAGTAGTACATTTAAAACAAATAAAAACGAGTTTAAAATGTGTCAATTCATCAAAAATACCGTAAGGGTGCTTTTTTTGTCCACCGCATACCACCGCATTTATTTATCGATCTGGTTTTCTTTTTTTTTCTTTTTGGTTCATAGATCCATGCTCTGTTTTTGTCCAAGTTCATGGATGTGTTTCCAACTTCATGGATGTGTTTTTCTTTTTTTGTTTGGGTTATTGGATTTTTTTTTCATGAATACCCTTTGGTTTATAGATTTGTATGCTTTTTTGTCCGATTAACCTTTGTTTCCTCCATATGTTTATAGTCTCTTTTTTTTACTATAAGTAATCTATTGGTCTATCAAAATTTGTTTTTTAATGGACTCATGAAATTAATTGGGTGATGTAATGTTGAGGTGTCTAGACTTTGATTCTCGATTATTAGTCAACATCTATCAAGTTTATGGTTTTTTTAGATTATCAGATAATTTGGACTAGGAATATAGAATGTTGTTTATTAGTGAACATTTTTTTGTGAAAATTTTATAATTGTTAATCACTCAGAATTTTTTTGGCTTGCTATGTGTTGATTTTAGATTGTTCACTAATAAACGTAAGTTCAATATGTTAATTTTTCTATACATGGTTGAGCATAATTATTATGTGTTAATTTTTTCTAATCATAATATCAAAATTTAAAATTTGTTTATGCTTTGTAAATAAACACTACAATTCTAAAAATATTGTATTGTGCATGTAACATGCTCACTAGTGAACTTCGAAATATATGGTTTAAAAATCTATTCATGCTTTTGATAACTTTTAGTTTTAAGCATGAATGTGTTCACTAATAAATAATGTATACATAACAAAATATGTGTAAATCATAACGTGTGTTCAGCAGTGAACACCGTATCTAATTATAAAGTAAAAGGAAATTTTAAAAATGTGGGAAAATTTTAATTAGAGAAAGAAATTAGTTAATTTGAGGGAGGAGAGAGAAAATATATTTGTTTACTAATATACCCTTTTGAATTAGATAAAACAATTATTTGTGATTAATGTGAACCACAAGATCAAAAACAAATCAATGGCTAAAATTGTTTCTCGCACTTCTCGCATTAAAATTACTTCTCGCATGAACCCTCCCCTATATATATATATATATAAAGCAAGTGAACATTTCCTCAATCAAAATTTATGTGACTTGTACTAATTAAGCTTTACAATTTTGAGATTTTAAAATGCTTACTAAGCTTTTAGCTCATCGGATACTTTTATATGACTTGTACTAATTAGGCTTTACAATCAAAATTCATGATCTGCTAGGTTTTTGAGATGTGTGTGTGTGTGTGTGTGTTTGTATGATTTAGGATTCAGTAGGTTCAATGGTTGTAGGTGGTGGGCAAACGGTGGTGGCCCGATGGTGGCAATGGTGTTATTCTAGGACAGATGGTTGTGAATAAAATTCCTTCACCGAGGATAACCAAGCAATTCAATTCAAATTCTAATTCCTTTAGGATTTCAATTCCTTAGGAATGCAACTCAATATCTAGGCATTCCACCAGACCAAGCGCCCCCCATAAGACTCTTGGATCAAGTGTTAGACTGAAGCAACCCCATGAAAGTTCTTAGTGAACCAAGACTCACATGAACCCCATGTCATTTTTTGCATGTGTATATTTTATGGCAAATGTCCTTAAAGAGCATCATACTATTTTATTGGTCTTTTTTTGTCATTAAACTTTTGTTTGATGTGCTATTTTAGCAATTATAGCCGACTGAATAGGTTAAGCGCAACTATTTTAACTGATACGGGTTGGTAATTATACTTTGTCCCAATCTGATCTGCTAGGTTGCTATTTTTATGACATAAAAGTAAAATTCAACCGGTTCAAGATCAACTTATCATATAAGCTAAAAGGTATCATTACCAAATCAAGTGAAATAAAAGAGTATAACTACTAAAATGAACTGATAAGAAAAGTATGTTATTATTTTATGACATAAGCCCTGTATTTAATACTTTTATATGTGTATATCTATTAATAAACAGACACCACTTACTTTGTAACATCTATGTTACTTCTTTTAGCCTTTCAACTTTTCAAGTTAAGAATTTTCACTAAGTTTTATTATTATTTCTTTGTTTATGGCTCAGAGATGGTGGAAGCAATGAAATCCGTTGCAAAATTGGGTGTTGAACTGACTGTCGAGGAGAGGAACTTGTCAACAATGACATACTTGAAAAGGGTGGAAGACGAGCTTGCGATAATATGCAATGACATACTCTCAACAATTGATCACCATTTGCTCTCGTCATCAAAAACTGGAGAATCTGCTGTCTTCTATCATGAGATGTGAGTTGTTTCAATCTAATTATCATAAATACACTCTCCCTCAATTTAATGAAAGATTTGAGTCCCTTTTGGTACTAACTCCTGGGAAAAACCCCATGAGCTAAATAGTACAAGGTTACTTCTGTGGACCCTAAAAGGCCTGTGCCCACTATACAAAAGGGCCAAACCAACCCATATAGTAACCTACATTATCAACAAAATACATATATAAAGAAATATCGTATATGGATGCCAATAAGTACAACTTCTTTCATTAAGAAACTTGATTTTGTTCGATGAGAATGTAAATACTTTCTCTTTAGGTGATTTGGTTAGTTGAATAAAGAGATAAGAAACTTTGGCATATTTCTATTTCGAATGAGCATCATTGTTTGCACCCATAGGCCATAACAACCCTGAAACTTTCAAAAAGTTTCTATTTAGGTAACCCATAGGCCATAACCGTCACCAAGTCACTGAAACATTATTAAGTCAATAGTTGAAACTTGAAAGAATGTTATGTTCAATAGCCTTTAGATTACCTTAAATCTTAATGTTTCATATTTTGTCGGTTTCTATGGGTGAAGCTGGGGGTGAACATGGGTCGGTTATGACCCAAAACCCAACCTAAAACTGGAACTCCAGTTATTTAGAAATGAAAACCGATTGATTTTGGTTAAGACGGTTCGGTTAGTTCAGTTATGGGTCAGTTAATCGGTTATAACTAATTTTTGTGGGCTTGAGCCCAATAGTGAGCAACTAGTTGTTTTTGGTCCAATACTTTGGTGAAATTATTTAACAGAAAATCCTGATAAAAATATAAAATTTTCTATGTACAAGAAATTTAATGGAACCATTTTTTTTCAAAGTCTAACATAACATTTTAGACCTAATAAAATATTATAAAAATTCCAAAAAGATTCAAATGGGGCAATTACATGGCTTAGATTTTTGTATGAAGCTGAGAATATCAGTTTAAAAAAAATCGAAACTGATCCATTGGTCAATTACATGGGTTAACTATTTAACTGTTAATTTAAGGTTATTTCTGTTAACGATCGGGTTCCTGCTCATCGCTACTAGACTGAAAACGAAGATAATTCCTGAAAGAGAAACTATAGCTAAATTGGTTACCTTATTATGCCATTAACTCTTTGTGAAGTGTGATAAAATGTTTCAGTAATCACCCTAACTGGTTAATATCTTGATGAGTACAGGAATTAAGGCCGAGTCAGTCGATGAAAACTTCCTAGACAGAGTCGAAAACTCTGTGCATGAGAAAGGCAACAATAACAACACCGACCCAGAAGTCTGCCCGTTTACATGGGCAAAATCACCCGAAAATCTATTTTGCCAAGAGGCATACCTTGCTTTCGCCACTGTATTTGTCATATTTAGGTCATTTTACCTAATTTACCCTTTTATCATCACATCTGCTCAATACGCTCGAAGAACACAGTTGTTGAATATTCGAGTTAGAAGCTTTTTTGCCTATTTGAATCGAGCTATACAGTTATTTAGCTCACTTACAGGTTGCATGGGCATCGGTTTCTTTCACGTACAAAAGAACTAGATTAACTTGATATTTCTGTTGATACCAAAGTTTTGGTTCTAATTGATCTTTTGAAGTAACTTGCTTCAAATTTATTTATGTATTATAGTTTACAAATTGTATGTTCATTGAAGAAAAGAGAGATTTTCTGAAAGTTACTTGACTAAACCAAGTGTGTATTTATATTAATGATTTTTGTGTTTGGACTTCGAAATGTTGTAGACTTTTGTTTGTAACTGTACATGATGAGAATTGAGAACTGTAGATATCAATAAGAGTTTACAATGGTTATGTTATTGTTGTTCTCATTGGTTGTTTGGTATAAAAGTTGTTAAAAAGAGAACGATAAAACATGCTCGGTAGCCATTTTAACAGGTAATTGTTATTTGGTAACAAAAATATATAGAAAAATCACCAAAATGCAATTTGACTAACTGTCAAAGTTAAGAATAGTTAGCTTAAAGCATCAAAAATGAAATAAATTGATAAACATATTGATTATTTTTGTAATTTTCAAAGTTAAAGAACTAAAAGTGAAATTATATAAGAACCATTTTTGTAATTAACTCTATCCATAATGTAAATTGCTTGAGGTTGGATAGATTTTATAGTATATATATACATGTTAATTGTATAAAATATATATCAATTATGTTAACTCACCAGCTCTCGCCAGGTTTCAAAACTTCATGTCATTATTGATATTAAAAAAAAAAAAAGTAAATTAAGAATATTTATTCAAACTAATATATTAAAGGCTTTAAAGAAAACTACTCGAGAGTCAAGGTCTACGGTAGACTTGGAGGACACCAACAAAACACACTAAACTCAAGAGCCTGTGACAAGAATACAAATAAAACAAGGATTTAATATGTACATGATGGGCTTAGTTAAGAGCACTTGTGGTGGTGCTCGTCGTCCCACTCGTTATATGGGTGAGTGGAATGACATCACTACAACCCCGTAGTCATTCTTACATTGGCCGAAACTCTAAACCATATACAACAAGGCCGCTCATACTTCCTTCGTAACTTATCAGTTTTAAATTCACATGAAGATAATCATTTATTAGATCATGATTTGATTTGAACTTCCACAGCTTAACCTCCATCCATCCATCTTCTCTTTGCTTTGGAACTTGAGTAATATCATGTCTATTCCATGGGCTTGGGGGTATGAAATATATAATTTCAGCTTCTTCATCTTTTCGGTGGAGCATATCTCTTACTTTCACTGGACAATGCAGGCCTTCGGTTTTTTCAGAAAGGTTGAATACAAGATAGCAGACATAATTTGTATCGGGTGACAACATTTGGGCTTCAATTTTGCAGTCGATAAGAGACACTTGCTGTGGCAGAAACTCAATCACCTCCTGAAATCTACATGTACAACATAGTTAAAACTTAGGGTTATCGATCGTTAGCAACAACAAAAAATTTATTTTTATTTACCAAAAATGCTATGAACATATATAGTGAAGTTAGTTTGAAAAGCAAACCTGGATTTTGCTGATGGTTTTGAAACAAAAAGCTTCTCATTAGAAATACCATAAAGAGCTTCCTTTGCTGAAAGCATGAGATGTTTTCTTCCACTTACTTCACTTGAATACAACTGTTCATCATCACATGTTTAGATACATATATATAGTTACAAAATCTCAAGGAGAATTTTAATGCTCCAAATGAAAGATAAATTTTGTTAGAATTTATAAATCGACCTTTTCATGAACCTCGTAATTTTTGTTGGATGTTTCTTCATAGTCGTTAGTTGGTGATTGCTGCACTTGATCCACATTAACGTTTAACTCTTCCACCTCTTCGTGCTTCACCTGTATGATAAAATTTGTAAAAATATATGTGTGTGTAGTATAGTATGTACAGGTGAATGGCTCAAAACTTACATTATGAATGGCTTGAAACTGGATGCCTTCTACATAAATGGAACCATCTCCACAGTAGTACGGTGACAAGCTCTCTAGCATAAACTCAAAAACAGTTTCTTCTCCATGATTAAAAAATCTGTGCAACTCGATCATCATCCACTTGTCGTCTCTCCATGTTGCAAAATATGAATGTAAGGTTTTGGTTCCCTTTTTGTACTCTAGGTTAACATACATAGGTTTACTTGAATATTTTCTTAAATCACAGAATTTGAAGACTAAATGAACCCCATAAACTATATTTGGAGATAAAAAGTGAGTTCTTGTCTCGATTTTGATCATTAGGTTCGAAACATCCAACATTTCTGCTACTTCCTGAAACCTGCATGTCTCATAAGATATCAAAGTCTAAATTAGCCATAGCCTACTTTTAAATTTGATTTTTTTATCCGGAAACCACAGACGAACCTTGATTCTGAAATAGATCGCCACACATGTGGAGTATGTTCTATGTATGAAGACTTGCTTATTGATATCAATTCATTTCTTTCACCATGATTTCCTATCGAAAACCACTGTTATGCAGGACAATTAAAACAAATCAATGAGTTTGTGATAAGTGATTCATCTAAAGCAATAGAATCAACTGATAACATAAATCAATGAAACTCGAGATATGAAGGTGAACCAGTTACCACATTGTCATCTTGAAGGAGGATTCCTTTGGAAAACATGTTGTAAAGATCCTTATTCTTTTTGGTAGAGTAGATCTCTGAAGATTTTGACGTTTGGATTAGGTCTTTATAGTCTTTAGGTAACTTAGGCTCCCATATTTCATAATCCTCCTGCATGTTAATTAAATAATAAAAACTTCGTATAATTAAGCATGCACCACAAATTTATTCTTGCTTTCGGAAACTTGCTTTCTACAAATGATATGTCCTATTTCTTAGCCTATAAGTCCTTAAAGAATTTCCCGTTTTAGTAGGTCTTTTTGGGGAATCCAGAAGTGCTCTAATGTACTCAACCTAACCGTTTCCATGGCCATTCCCAATGCCCACATCTGACCATCCAGGATGATTATCCATGAAGAACTTAACCGTGCCTTCTTTTGAGTCTTTGTAGAACACTGAACACCTACCACTTGACCATCTTGTGATGCTTAAAAATCATAATAATACATGTGACATAAATCCATGCACTTAAAAATAAATACAAAAACTAGATAAATACACTAGAAGGACAGTGGCATAGTGCATTTAGCAGATGCATCTAATTTTTTTAGTCGTTTTCAAGGGTCCATATATGTTCTTCGTGTTCTTCCTTGATCCCAACTTATTCTTAAAGATGGTTTTATTAAATCATTTTGATTTGAAATATTTCTTTTCTTCTTTTTATTTATTTATTTCATGATACCTAGTTTTTGTTTTAAATATTCTAGTTTTGACATAAATGCATTGAAACTTACTTGTAATTCCATTACTTTGTTAAGTTGTTGCAGCACCTCTTTTGCCGTTGGTCGTTTTCTTCTATCATAATCCAAGCATCGACCGACAATCATTCGAAATGTAGAGAACGACTCCGGTGCAATTTGCTTCCTCAAACCAAATAAAGCAATGGAACCAAATTTTCCTTCTTCATGGATGTGGTTAAGGGCCATGGTTACATGTTGTGGATTGTAATCCCGTTTATCTGGCACTAACATTTTCCCATGAAAGATCTCAAATAACACCACACCAAATGAGTAAATATCAGATTCTTTGGCCAAGTAACCCATTCTATCATATAATGGGTCAACGTAGCCGATTGTGCCAGCTACAGGATTGCTGATGACATATTCCATTTCCTGATTTGCTGGACTTATTAAGGACAACCCAAAATCAGAAATTTTTGCCTTCCAATCACCATCCAGTAAAATATTTGCACTTTTGATGTCCCTATGTATCACCACATCTTTTGTTGGAGTACCTTCATGAAGGAAATCCAACCCTCTAGCAATATCAATGCATATCTCAAGTCGTTTCATCCACGATAGACTAATGTCTCCTAAATGCTTATCAAGACTCATTTTAGAGGCGAGTTCATAAACAATGATTTTTTCATCCTTTTCATTACAGTATCCCATCAGACCGATGACATTCTCATGTTTATGCTCGAAAAGGATTTCAAGCTCTGTCAAGAACTCATGTTCTCCCTGACCTTGACTCTTATCTAACCTCTTTGCAATAATGATGTCGGATCCATTAGCATGTGTAACTTTTCCTTTGTATACCTTGCCAAATCCTCCTCCTCCGATAAGATTCGCATGTCTGAAGTTTTGTGTGGCCTTTTTAAGGTCTTCAAGAGATATTTGTAAGTTGTCCCTGTGGTTTTCCTAAGAATCATGAAGCAATCAGTCAACTTCACTATATTAAGATAAAAGTAATTAAGTTCTTAACTAAAATTTTGGTAAGATACAATCTTTGATGTGTATATATTTACAAGTTGTTGGGAAATTATGTGCAAGAGTATAAGAATTCAATGGTGGTCCCTGGAAAGTTTCTATATCGTGAAATTTTCACTCTCCTGAATTTACAATTCGACATTTCAACCTGTATATGAATATCACGAATTTCAAGTAGGGATAATCCATAAATCCTTGTTGAGTAACGTATTTGCAATTTGGTAAGTTTATTTTATTAATTATTTATAATCATCCTTATTTATCAGCCAAGCAAAATGCTCGGCTAAGCAAAGGTACGCGGTCCGCTGAGCGTTAGCACAGCTTTATGATACTCATCAGCTTATCACTTAGCTTATTAGTTCACGGTTGGAACCTTTATTGAGTAAAAAAGGTTCTCAAATGAACTTCACCCTACACACACACACAGGTAAAACAAAAGTTTAGATAATTGTTCAAAACTTCACATGCTAGTTCAAAACACTATTGAACTTTGAAGTCCCCAGCACTGATCTGTTAAATATGAATAATTCAATTCCAAATCTAAAAATATCAAAATAATACTCAAGAAATAATGAAATATGAAGTATCCTGTGCGGTTAATGAAAAAAAATCTTTGTTGACCACCTAGCTCCGACTTTGACCTAAACCGAGTAATGAGTCCGAGACTCCGAGTAGCCACTATTCGCCAAAGTCAATGCCCGACTACCGACTAAGCCAAGTTTTACAACACTACACTTATTAATGAGTGGTTACAAATGGTACTCGCCGTACTCGCAATAAGAACGATTCTCAAATGAACTTCCTATTGTGTTAAGTATGTACGTATGTATATATATATAGGGAAAAGTTCAATCAAGAACTGTCTTTTGTACGAGAACTGCGAAAACTGTTTATAACATCATTAATGACTCATTAATGAGAACTTTGGTCTTTTATATATTTACCCAAGCGTGAATTGCGCCAGGGTGAGCCATCATTAATTTGCGAGGCTAGATGTAACTAAAATGCCCCTAATTAATGTGTCATTAATGAATCATTAATGAGCTGTCAAAAATTCTTAACCATTGATTACTCTTACTTAAGGGCTAAGATTGATTCTCATATAAAAAACAGTTCTCATTTGAACCCTCCCCTACACACACATATATGAGCAACACAAAAGAAATGTGCAGTATATGTGTTCGACCATAGCAAGTTGACCCGAGTTTTAGTTCTCCATGTGTACATATATGCGTAAATGAGTTTTAATCAGAAGTAATTGTTTTAAATAATGATAAATTGAGTTTTTATGAAGAACCAATCTTTTAATTGCCACATCAGTAAGGCTATGTGATATATATAACTCTTTCCCTTTCTTTCCCTTCTTCGGGTGGGGTACGCAGTAGGAGAAGATTCGGGTGGGGACTAATCGAGTCAATACAGTCCCAAGCTCGAGCTTGACTCGATTTGGAAACTCAAAGCTCGAAACTCGACTGGAGCGCGATGGAGGCTTTATTTTCAAGCTCAATGAGCTAACCAAAACTTTCGAACGCGGCTAGACTCGACTACATTATCAGAATTAGTGTATTAAATAATAATATTAACAATACTCGACTCGATGTTGAGCTCAACTAGGTTCGAATTGAAAATGAATGATGATTATGTAAATATACATATAAACAAAGGGTAAAAATGTAAAATAGCACAAGTTCGATAAGGCTGGTGAGCTTATGAGTCGAGTATTATAGTACTCGAGCTCAACAACCTACTCGAGTAGCTCGAGCTCGACTCACTTAAACCAAGTCAATTTCGAGTTATTTTCGAGTCGATTTTGAGTAGCTCGCAAGTTGACTCAACTAAGTCACCCCTAAATATGGAGGGGATTTGGTGTTCCCTACGGTACCCAATGACATGGTAGACCAATAACGAGGCAGGTCTAGTATAATGATCTACAAGTAGTTAGTAGGTGTTTTATGTCATTATACTCTTTTTTCATTACAATTACAATTTATAGTTTTATTAATAAGAATATATGCATTACCTTCATTCATAAATTTAGCATTTTTTACATTTGTCGTATAATATATAAGGTGGGCCATCATAGGGTGGATTTACTTTACATTGGCCGTGTCAACACATAAATAGTCGACATGGAAGTGATACGGCAGATTTAACCCGACCTATGATCCAAATTGCCAGGAAATTGTGAAGAATGTATCACAGACTACCATTATCCAATAACCTATATTTCTTTTATGTGAAAAGGAGTAATTTTTATGTGATAAGGATTAAGGAGTAGCACAGTACCACTACTAACTAGCATGGTATGAAAGATATGAAGAGGAAAAAGGTCTAATTTTGAAACTATTGACTTACTTGGAAGCGTAATGCTTTTTCAAGTTCCTCAAGAATGATTTCTGTTGGAGGACGCTTGTCTTGAGTTTTTGCCACACATTGATACGCAATGTTAATAAGTGTGTTCAAAGAATCTTTATTTGGTCCTCTATGTAGAGTAGAAACAAGTTCATCAACTTCTTCCATTATTTTAGGATCTACAATTTCATTTATAGTTCCCTCTTCGAAGTGTCTTCGTGCAACAGGTGCAAGCCCCTTTTCATTCTCCGCAATGTAAATTGGGTCATAAGCAACCGTCCCAGTTAGGATTTCAAATAGAACTACTCCAAAAGAGTAGATATCTGTTTCTTTCTTGAGCTTACCCTTGTTTTCATATTCTGGATCCAAATATACTCGTGTGCCAGCAATATTTTTTGTATAAACAGTATTTGTTTGTTGACCCTCGTCATGATGGAATCTAGAGAGCCCAAAGTCGGAAATCTTTGCCTCCAAGGTCTTGCCCAACAAAATGTTTCCGCTTTTAATATCACGATGTATAATTCTTCGTTCATCATTTGACCTACTGTGAAGGTAATTTAAACCTTGAACAACATCAATGCAAATCTTTAGACGTTGCACCCAACTAAGATTAGTCAACTTTTCAGAGTTCCCCAAATAATCATCAAGACTACCATTAGAGACAAACTCATAGACAAGTATCATATAAGAACCTTGAACACAAAATCCATGAAGAGAGACTATGTTAGGATGCTTACAACTTGTAAGCAAATCAATTTCCGCATTGAACCCTTCCTTCCCATGTTTGTTTTCTCTAGCCAATATACGTTTTATAGCCACAATTCTTCTTTTACCTTCCGTTGGCAAGTATAATTCGGCTTTGTACACATTACCATAGCCACCTGACCCAATGAGAAATGTTTCTGAAAAATTCTTGGTGGCGAACTTTATATCATCAAGTGGGAACTCTAAGTGTTTCAAGCCCTCCCTCTGCAGTAAGGAAGAAGTGTTGAATTGTAAAAAATGTTAGTAAACTAGGATGAGAATAAATTGTCATTGCTAAAATTTTTAATTCATTTCCATAACAGAACAACCTTTATAGAAGCAGCCAAACTACCTTTAGTTGATTTGTAGCATGATGTAAATAAACAAATTTAATCAAGGTTTTTTTTGTCAAAGAAAAGGTAGTATAAGATTAATAGTTTGTCAATAATATATAAGTAATGAAAACATTTTCACTACTCTTAAAGAAATATAGAAATCAATTTTCTGGTATATAATCTAATATTAACCAATTTGCATGTATCCCAATTCCTTATTGTTGTTATATAGTATTGCCAGTGCATTTAATTAATAAAAAGGAGACTTCGTTCTTTGTTAGTAGTCATTTATGAACATTGAGGTGTTTGGACATAAGGACTAATTAGGAAGGTATAAATACCATTCGAGGGCACAAAACCCTAGACCGCATTTAAGGTACTCTGTGTATCGCTGCCAAAGAAGGTCAATATTCAAACCATTCCTTCACAAAATTGTTCGGTCCTTTGTGATCCAATTCATGTTAGACTCACGTTATTTGAGATAGGATCTGGATTACGCTGAGTTTTAGATGAATTCAATGATCATAATCGGACCTTAAGTGGTGTAAAACTTGATAAAAACGTAATTAAATGGTAGGAGTTTGTTATAATGATGTTAGGGATTGTTTGCAACAAAAATGAATTAAAATGGTTGAGTTTTGAGGGAGTTTGATTCTTGGGAGTCAGCTATGTTCTTAAGAATCGAAATGTTCTTGAAAGGGTGGGAATTGTAAACCTCCTAAGTATGTTGAATCGCAAAACGTAAATCTAGATAATAGACATGAACCAGAAATTGTATACGAATCGAAAAGCTTGTGAAGGTTGAGTCCTTTAAGGGATTCCCCTGGAATATAATCTACTAAGTGAAAACCTAGTAGTGGTTTAAGATAATCGAAAAGTATGGTGTGGGTTGGTACAATAGAAAAGTGTGTAGTGAGTTGAATCGCAAATCCGAATCGTAAAAGTTATGAATTGAAGTCTTATTGTGAAACGTAAACCAAGGCTCCATAGTAAATCGTAAAACTTGTACTGAAATTCAAAATCTTACAACTATGATGCAGTATGAATTGAAAACTAGAGGCACAATGTTGGATCGTAAACCAGCTAGATCGCATATAGCAATCGAAAAATTTGGAATAGAAAACCCTAGCAAGGGCTAAGAATCGAAAAATGAACCAGGTTGAAAATGATAAACTGTGTGGGACATGGTCTGAATCGTAAACCTAGACCACTAGTGTCATAAGTAAAGTGAGCCTATACTCATTAGGTGGAATCGTGTCTCTAGGTTCTTGTTGATAGACGTGTTTAACTCACAAAGTTACTGTTGTTGTTGAGATTGTCTATTACTGCTAATGAGGTGAGTTTTCACTAACTTACTCATTATACTGTGATGAATATTCTTGTGTGATAATGTATTGTGATATATCGATATGACACTTACGCACAGCTCGACACTTTAATGTAGCTTTAGCAAATCTTGGGCAGCTGGGCATTTATCTGCCTACGTGGCGGCGTTAATTGATGATGATGTGTACTTGTTACTTGAATATGTGTTATTCTATATAACGTGCAAGTATTGTGTTAGCTCGCTAAGCTTTGTGCATACTCGTGATTGTTGAATATTTTCCAGAACTGTATCATGTGGACAAGGGCAAGGCACCGGCGTAACAGCCATTTCTTTCCATAATGTATATGTTGAGTAATGTCCCCTATTGGACGAAGAATGACTTTGCAATGAGTTTATAAGGGTCCTGAGCTACTCCTCTCATATCCACTTGGTTTTGAGTTGGAACCCCACAAACTTAATCTATCATTTCTCATTAAGTAATATAATATATAATATGTTATAGTTGTTTTAAGTCTCAATGTTTTTTTCATTGACAAATAATATACATAAACTTCTGGTAAAACTTAAACTTATAGATTTTTAGCTCATAAAAAGACACTTGATACGAATTATTGAATTAAGATGATCTTATTTACTACAATGAACTCGATGTAAAGATAGTTAATGATATCTTAACTGGGTTTAGTAACAAAGTTCAAGTTTTGTCATTTAACAAATGAGTGAGATATAATTGTTATGTTACTCTTGGTACATTATACTTCCAACTTCTTTCTACTTCCTGCTGTATTAATAAATAAATAAAAAATCTTACCTTCAAGTGATTAGACGATCTGCCTTCAACATCTGCTGCAACTTTTGAGCGTTCCTTCAATTTCAATTGCAACAAATACAATGGGAAATTATTAGTAAATATATAGGTTGTATAACCTAAAAATAAAAGGAAAACAATAATTTTAACTTCATAAAGCCATGTATAATTCAAGCTTTAGATAAATACACACACACAAAATGATTACTTTAATCCTGATTAAAATTCCAACACTTATAATTATCGATTAATCATTTATTTATTAATCAATATACAAATTAAGCATATATCAGATAATATAAAAGAGGGCTGGATTACTAATTTAATCCTGATTAAGATCTTAACACTTTATAATCATTTATTATTTATCAATCATTATACAAGGTTAAACATATTTCAGATACTTTGATGTAAAATAGGGCTAGAGTTCTGGACATGAGTCAGCTCCCTATATATTTATATTTCAGATTTAGTCTCCCATTCCTTAATTTATTTAGGTTCTAAATTAAACTTCCCTTTATATATGTATATGTATGGAAAAGATCAACCAACTATTTTTCGTGCGAAAACTGTTTTCTAACACCATTAATGACTCGTTGATAGGGGTATTTTGGTCATTTATATATTTACCCAACGGTGAATTGCGTTCCGGGCGGATGAGTCATTATTAGATTGGCTTAATTTTCCCAAAATACCCCTCGTTAATAAGCCCATTAATGAGCCATTAAAATTCTTAGCTATTGATTTATGTTAATCAAGGGCCAAGACTGGTTCTCGCACGAACCCTCCCCTACACACACACTAGAATTGTATCCATGCAATGCGGTGGCGGCGAATAGTTTGTGCTCGACAACATGTCGAGTTTCAAGAATGTAAGGGTAGGTATGGACGTATGGTATTTGCGGAACGCGGTATCAGAAAATAGTTTCTTTCACAACATATCCGTTTTCTTTCTCCTTTTTCAATTTTTATCTCTTTTTTTCCTCATCGGCTATTTAATTACTTTTTCACGTAATTTTTGAAAAAGAATAAAAGAGGGAAATGATATATAGTTATGTTTAACAAGTTGTTAAACAACAGTTACCATAAATTAGTTGAGGTAATTAAGGAGATGATCGGTTGTAGTGTTGCTTTGAGTATTTGTATTATTTGCATATAACCATTTGCCACTTAAAATTTAATAGTCTTAAATAGTTAGATGATAGAGTGTTCAACCCTTTATATATTAGTATATGTGTGTGTGTATGTGTATATATAGGGTACGGTTCAAACCAGAACTGCTTTTCATGCGAGAACCAATCTTAGCCGTTGATTTGATAAAGTGGAAGTCATGGATGTAAAGCGTGAGCGGATCAGTGTGACAGGGTGCATGTGATAAATTCATGGGTGGGTGATGACATTAAAAGAGGGGGAATTGGACAGCTCAGATTGGTTCTCGCAGTTCTCTTACGAAAAACAGTTCTCGATTGAACTTTTGCCTATATATATATATAGGAGAGGGTTCAAATGAGAACTGTTTTTCCTACGAGATTGATTCTCCGTTCTCGTATGTAAAGCAGTTCCCATTTGAACTTTTCTCCCCCTCTCTCTTTCACTCTATATATATAATGGAGAAAAGTGTTAGGTTGTGACTTGGAATTAGCGATACGATTGTGACTAGAATCTAATTTAATGGGAAGCATGATGGTGGCCTAAATTTCCGGGATTGTCAATTTGGTAAATTAAATGGACATTGCAATTTGGTGAAACAAAGGTGTGCATGGCGTGCAAAATGGGGCACGACATACGACATGGAACAGGTTTTGTTTCGTTTGGTCTTGACGAGAACTCACTAGGCGGAGCTCAGCCTTGGCGAATTCTATGTACTCGGACAAAAAAAACGAACTCGGTCAAACTCGGTCAACTCGGAGCTAGGCGGCTAGGCGGTCAACCAAGTCAAACCCTCATTTTTTTCTTTTCTTTTAGCCGTTTAGGTCAATATCCCACCTCATTTTTTAGCGTCGCTTCTTTCAATCTCTCCCATGCACAAAGGAGACGCTGTTCTTCTCCATTGGAAGGCTCGATTGGACTACAGCTACTATATTTCATCTTTCCCGTCGATTGGTAGATGTTTTGACCTTGTGGATCTTGATTACAGGTGACCCCATCATGGTTGTGATGCTGTGTTCAAGTTCTTCACAAACTCAACTGGTTTTCTCCTTCTCCCTTCGATTTTGGTAGCTTTTGTGGCCTTGTGAAACTTGATTTTGGTACCTGCCAATCCTGCCCTCTCGATTTTGGTACTTGCCGATCCTGCCCTCTTGATTTTGGTTTTCTTCTTCTCTTGTTCTTAATTTCATATATAGTTACATTTGGTATTGAATTTTTTATTACTTAATCATATTGCAAGTTTGTATTTTGACTTAGACTACTAAAACATTATGTACTCTGTAGTTCATGACTTGATGTTGGAGGCAGTTGCTTCTGTTGCTTTTGATTTTGTTATGACCAAGTTTGCTTTTGTTGGAGGCAATTGCAAGTTTGCTTCTCCCGTTCTTAATTTCTTATATTTGATTATTTGATTTGGTTGCTATTGATTTTGTTAAACTAAAATATCTGATTCTAGTGCATATACCAACTGATAGGTCAATTGTTGCTTTTAATTTTGTTAAATTGAAATACTAAGTCTCATGATTTCTCGTACAAACTTAAACATATATGTATTGGGTCAAATTCAAATGTTGCTTATGATTTTGTTGCTTTATAATTTATTAATTTAGTAATTTGATTACATTGATTTATAATTGTGGATATTTGTGAAGTTGTGGTCAATGTTCATTCTTAACAAAAATAAATAATTAAAAGTATATATATAGATATTCGTATATCTAATTAAAATAAAAAAAATTAAATATTATTATACTCCGATATTCATATATATAAAGTTGAGTTATGGTAATAACAAATTACATTTCTCTTGGTTTTTACATTCTTCTTAGCAGGATGTCTTAGGACTCTTAGGAGTTAGGGGAAGCGATCTACCGATCTAAGGCTAAAGGTGTCATTGTCTACATCACAATACAATAATGTTATATATAGAAAAACATATTTCAGATCATAACTATAGTAAAAGTAAAGAAAAACTTTAGTAAATATATTTTAGAGCAACACTGTAATAATACAAACATTAAATAAAAAGTCTAAGCCTTTCAAAATATATACGAAATTAAAAATCGCACAGTTTGGACAGAAAAGAGACATGCACTTACATGTAGTCGTTGACGTTCCAATGCATTCTCAAGTTTTACGATAACTTGATCTATATTTGGCCTTTGTGCTCGTTGTTCCTTTATGCAGGTATATGCTGTTTCCGAAAAGATCTCAAATGATCGTTGGTCCATCTGTTTCCGTAGATTTGGATCGATCAAAGCATCCAGTTCTCCTGCTTCATAACGTGATTTGGCCAACTGAGCTAGTAATTCCTCGTTTGGCCTATGTAAATACTGTGCAAGTCTTTTCATGGTAAATAGGGGGTTTTGTAAACAATATTTGGATTTACGACTGAAGACACGACTGAGAAATAAAGATGGTGAAGAGAACGGTGTATTTGCAAATGACCACGACTGTTCGACGATGTCATTAGAATATAAAACGGGTTTGTCTGCAGGTTGTGTGAATTGAGGTGACGATGCACTGTCATCAAGTGTGATATTAACAAACACATCGTCTTCTGATGCAGAACGAATAGATGACACCTTTACAGAGTCATCCGAAATCAACGTGTTTTGGGTTTTTGCTGATACCTTGGTAGGTAGGTGATCTTGGGGAATGGCCATCTGAATCTCTTGTTGGATGTAAGTTTGTGTAGGAACTTGAGGCTTGATATCATCTTCTGATGCAGAACGAATAGTTGACACCATCACAGAGCCGTCTAAAGTCAACGTCTTCTGGGTTTCTGCTGATACCTTGGTAGTTATATGATCATGGGGAACATCCATCTGAATCTCTTGTTTGTTGTGAGTTTGTGTAGGAACTTGAGGGTTGGTATCGTCTCCTAATGCAGAATGAATACTTGACACCATCACAGAGCCATCCGAAGTCGACACCTTCTGGGTTTTTGCTGATACCTTGGTAGGTAGATGATCATGGAGAACGGCCATTTGAATCTCTTCTTTGTTGTAAGTTTGTGTAGGAACTTGAGGCTCAATATCATCTAATTTAATCTTCCCGCACAAGATTTTAGATAATACCAAGAAGAAAACTCTGGCAAAACGCGAAGAATGTTGTTTTCTTAACGAAGGTTGCATTTGAGTTACGTGGTCCTCAATAGTCGTGAATGCTCTCCTCCCACACAAAACTTCAAACAGCACCACACCAAAGGAGAAAACGTCGGACTTGTGGGTAACAAACCCACTCTTTTCATATATCGGGTCTACGTATCCTATAGTGCCGATAACTTCGGCAAGGAGGAGACGGTGCCTTCGAGCTTTCGTATTTTTCATGGAAATTTCAAAACCGGATAACTTGGGTCTCCAGTTGTCATGTAATAAAATTTTGGAGCTTTTGATGTTACGATGTATGACACTAAAATCGCATCTATCATCATAGTGGATGTATTTCAGTGCATGTGCGACACCAACACATATCTCCAATCGTTGCACCCATGTGATGGTAGAACCTCTTAGATACTTGTCAAGACTCCCCTTGTCCTCATACTCGTTTACAATGACCTTCTCATAATTCTCATCACAAAACCCGACAATTGAGACTAGATTTTCGTGCTTGAGACTAGCAAGCATCATAATCTCCGTCCAAAACTCGGCATCTCCTTGGCCATAGGCATGGTGCAACCTCCTAGCAGCAATATTCTTTGATTCCCCTTTCCATATAAGGTTTCCTTTATAAACCTTGCCGAACCCACCTTGACCGATGAGATTTTCATCAGCAAAGTTGTTGGTGGCCTTTACTACCGCTTCAAGTGGGATTTGTAAGTGAGCAAACTCTCTGGATGGAGGCATGATTCTGATTCTGTTTATTAAGTAAAAACAACAGCTAAAGTTAAGGAAGGAAGAGGATACTCAACGAGTGTTTGTTTTAGCTTATTTAGGGCTTATTTTTCATAAGCTAGATTTATTTTCTTATTTCAAATCATGGTAAACTCATAAGCCAGAAAATAAGCCGATAAATAAGCTCATAATAAGCTAAGCCAAGCACCCCCTCTAACCCACAGACAAATATTAGGTGATGCGTGTGTGTAATATAGTGTGTATATTATATGCGCCATATAAACATTGTATTTGAACAGGAATGGCAACGACATCCGGTTCAAAAACCATCTCTGTCCCACGTCGATCACCGTCCAGATTCTCTCGAGTCAACCCATCGGGCCTCAAACCCGAAACTAACAAAAATGAACACAAACTTTAACTAATAATAGAATCAGACCGTTTTCGATGATAAAATAAACAGAAAGAATCAAAGAATAGTAGATAAATCCATACTCATTAGCACTATTTGTAAGAACCCTAAAATCAGCAGAAGCAGAAGACGAAGACGAAATCAAATTGAACGTAGGGGAAGCATATAATGAAAACGAAATCAAACCTTTCGAGGAGCAGATGTCGAAGACGAAATCCAGCAGACGTGGATTGGAGAAGCAGAAGACAATTTCAGTGAAGTAGAAGGCGTAGTAGGGAAGACGGCTGGTTAATTTGAAAGCTACGAGCTAGCTACCTGCTCAATCTCCACCCTTTTGTTCCTCAGTAACCGTGGTTTCTTTTAATTTTATGAAGTCAGCCTGTTGGGTTTGTCTTGTCTAGACTCTAACACACGGTGTTCCATAGACGTAGTAGGTGGAAAGAAAATAATAAGATAAAAAATTTAAGGGGAATAAGAAAAGAAGGGAAAGAAAAATATTTTTGTGATTTAAGTTTTTTGAGTTAGAAAAAATTGTAAGAAGTGGAATATGAAGTGTTTTGTCATTCTAAGTTTGAATGAGTTATTTTTATGGATGTTTATTTATTAACAAGTTGAATTATTATTATTATTATTGTTATTTTTATTGTTATTTAAGTCAATTTGCATACAAATCAAATGTTTTTGGTCGACATCTCCATAGACACCAACCCATTTTCTATGTTTAAATAAGTTGTTTCTATAAATGTTCATTTATTAACAAGTTGTTATTTATTCACGGTTTTAAAAAACATAAATTGGGATGTGGTGACGAGGTAAAGCCTAAACTTTAGGAGCCATGGTTTAAGCCGTGATTTAAGGCGGTAATTTTGAATATATTTTATAATTATATAAATTCAATTTATTATTATTAATATACAAATTACACAAAGTTGCACAAATGAGGAGCAAAGTGACATATACAAATTACAAATCTATATAAATTCAATACACACAATCGCAAAAAGGAAAAAAATAACACTTTTAAAAAAAATTATTTTCTACATGTCACATCTTAAAAAACTCGCTATTTGGAGTGTACCCTTGGCAAGCTTTGGCATATGTCACGCATAACACTCACTCCTAGAGTCATTTCTTAACGGTGGAACCATAACTCACGTCTGGGTGATGTCAACGGGCGGAACATACAAGGGGCAAGGGGGGATTGTCCCCCCTCCCCCAAAAAAAATTTTGATGTGTTTATTGTAAACTTTATATTATATCTACATAATAATTACATATGTTCTTTTAAACCTCCCTAAAGATTAGGAGAACCAAGTAAATAAACATAGAAAAAAAAGAGGAATGAAATTAGAATTATGAAGAAGAACCCTAGGGGTAGCCCGCAACCGGCAAGTAAAAATACATCATACATATATGATTTTTCGATTGCACACCGCCGCGCCGGTGAGGCGAAGAAAACTTCTTTCCACCGCCACACACCGCGCACAAGTTCCTTTCACCGTCTGTAGGCTGCCCTCCTGTGACTCTACAAGAAACTGCCACCCGTCGAAGAAGCCAACACTCTCACCCCGTCAGCCTAAGATGCCAACAAAATTAACACCTCCGTGGCTCCGCTAGAACCACCGCCGCTGTTCTCAGCCTCTCGGATCTAGAATATGAAATCGTTATAGTGGTGGTTATGATTAGGGGTATGATGGCGGTTGCTGTGGAGGAGGAAACCCTCGCCTGAAAACGCCATTGGATTTGTTGTGGCGGTGTACGATGTCGGTTGCGGTGGCGGTGTCGGTTACGATGTACGGTGGTGGTGGTCGGGCAGGGTGGCGGTGGTCGGGCAGGGCGGCGGTGGTGATTTTAGGGTTTGTTTCTGCATTCTATGAGAGAGATAGGGAGAAAGGAAGGAGAGTGAATGGGGGTGTTTGGGTTTTTGTTGGTAAAATGGGGGATAATGTGGGTGTTTGGGTACTGATTATCTATGATTAGGGGTGTTTAGATAAATTTGACTGGTTATAGAGGGTAAGAGGGTAAAAGTAGAAGGTAAATTAAAACTTTGATGGTTAAACCATTTAAAAATAACTTTGATGGTTAAATCGAAAAACAATCAAAACTTTGATAATTAAACCGTATTTCACCCTATATGAAATTATTAGTTATTATAATAGTTTACTAGTTTACTTATACATAATTTAAGTTATTTTATATTTCTTAGATTTCAATGCAATAATTCATTTAAAAATTTATATATTCTTCCATTTTATCTTTCTACTTATACAATATGAAATGTAAAATTCACTAATTCTTTTTTCTCATATTTTTCATTGGTTTTGACACGGGTATTAATTTTGTGGGTAAAAGTATAAGTAGGAGGAGATAGTAAGAAAATATATCACCTCTCAATTCATTATTCTTGTTAATGATTTTCGCCCCTCCAAAATATTTTTTCAAGTTACACCACTAATGACGTTATATATAGCACACCTTTTAGAACACCAGATTTATCCAATGTATCAATTTGGATTTGATTTTATTCTTCTTTAAAAAATTACCACAGCTTTGCCAATATGTCGTAAATCACATACAAAAAACCCACGACTTTATGTTTACCAGTTTCATAAAGTTAAAGCTATAAAATAACGGTCTACTTTTCCCATTTTACCATTGTGGTACGTCATGCTTTTTTTTACACGTTTGGCCAGCTAACTTATAAAAAACGTGTTAATGTGCCCATTTTGTTTATTTTGACCTGCTATAACAGGTCACCTTTCCCCCTTTTCTTCTTCATCTTAAAATCCAAACTTTAAACCCGAAATTCTCCATTTATACTTGATGAAAATTAATAATTCTTGAGTCTATGGAAAGCTAATCGAGTTGTCTATCAAGTAGTACATTTAAAACAAATAAAAACGAGTTTAAAATGTGTCAATTCATCAAAAATACCGTAAGGGTGCTTTTTTTGTCCACCGCATACCACCGCATTTATTTATCGATCTGGTTTTCTTTTTTTTTCTTTTTGGTTCATAGATCCATGCTCTGTTTTTGTCCAAGTTCATGGATGTGTTTCCAACTTCATGGATGTGTTTTTCTTTTTTTGTTTGGGTTATTGGATTTTTTTTTCATGAATACCCTTTGGTTTATAGATTTGTATGCTTTTTTGTCCGATTAACCTTTGTTTCCTCCATATGTTTATAGTCTCTTTTTTTTACTATAAGTAATCTATTGGTCTATCAAAATTTGTTTTTTAATGGACTCATGAAATTAATTGGGTGATGTAATGTTGAGGTGTCTAGACTTTGATTCTCGATTATTAGTCAACATCTATCAAGTTTATGGTTTTTTTAGATTATCAGATAATTTGGACTAGGAATATAGAATGTTGTTTATTAGTGAACATTTTTTTGTGAAAATTTTATAATTGTTAATCACTCAGAATTTTTTTGGCTTGCTATGTGTTGATTTTAGATTGTTCACTAATAAACGTAAGTTCAATATGTTAATTTTTCTATACATGGTTGAGCATAATTATTATGTGTTAATTTTTTCTAATCATAATATCAAAATTTAAAATTTGTTTATGCTTTGTAAATAAACACTACAATTCTAAAAATATTGTATTGTGCATGTAACATGCTCACTAGTGAACTTCGAAATATATGGTTTAAAAATCTATTCATGCTTTTGATAACTTTTAGTTTTAAGCATGAATGTGTTCACTAATAAATAATGTATACATAACAAAATATGTGTAAATCATAACGTGTGTTCAGCAGTGAACACCGTATCTAATTATAAAGTAAAAGGAAATTTTAAAAATGTGGGAAAATTTTAATTAGAGAAAGAAATTAGTTAATTTGAGGGAGGAGAGAGAAAATATATTTGTTTACTAATATACCCTTTTGAATTAGATAAAACAATTATTTGTGATTAATGTGAACCACAAGATCAAAAACAAATCAATGGCTAAAATTGTTTCTCGCACTTCTCGCATTAAAATTACTTCTCGCATGAACCCTCCCCTATATATATATATATAAAGCAAGTGAACATTTCCTCAATCAAAATTTATGTGACTTGTACTAATTAAGCTTTACAATTTTGAGATTTTAAAATGCTTACTAAGCTTTTAGCTCATCGGATACTTTTATATGACTTGTACTAATTAGGCTTTACAATCAAAATTCATGATCTGCTAGGTTTTTGAGATGTGTGTGTGTGTGTGTGTGTGTTTGTATGATTTAGGATTCAGTAGGTTCAATGGTTGTAGGTGGTGGGCAAACGGTGGTGGCCCGATGGTGGCAATGGTGTTATTCTAGGACAGATGGTTGTGAATAAAATTCCTTCACCGAGGATAACCAAGCAATTCAATTCAAATTCTAATTCCTTTAGGATTTCAATTCCTTAGGAATGCAACTCAATATCTAGGCATTCCACCAGACCAAGCGCCCCCCATAAGACTCTTGGATCAAGTGTTAGACTGAAGCAACCCCATGAAAGTTCTTAGTGAACCAAGACTCACATGAACCCCATGTCATTTTTTGCATGTGTATATTTTATGGCAAATGTCCTTAAAGAGCATCATACTATTTTATTGGTCTTTTTTTGTCATTAAACTTTTGTTTGATGTGCTATTTTAGCAATTATAGCCGACTGAATAGGTTAAGCGCAACTATTTTAACTGATACGGGTTGGTAATTATACTTTGTCCCAATCTGATCTGCTAGGTTGCTATTTTTATGACATAAAAGTAAAATTCAACCGGTTCAAGATCAACTTATCATATAAGCTAAAAGGTATCATTACCAAATCAAGTGAAATAAAAGAGTATAACTACTAAAATGAACTGATAAGAAAAGTATGTTATTATTTTATGACATAAGCCCTGTATTTAATACTTTTATATGTGTATATCTATTAATAAACAGACACCACTTACTTTGTAACATCTATGTTACTTCTTTTAGCCTTTCAACTTTTCAAGTTAAGAATTTTCACTGAGTTTTATTATTATTTCTTTGTTTATGGCTCAGAGATGGTGGAAGCAATGAAATCCGTTGCAAAATTGGGTGTTGAACTGACTGTCGAGGAGAGGAACTTGTCAACAATGACATACTTGAAAAGGGTGGAAGACGAGCTTGCGATAATATGCAATGACATACTCTCAACAATTGATCACCATTTGCTCTCGTCATCAAAAACTGGAGAATCTGCTGTCTTCTATCATGAGATGTGAGTTGTTTCAATCTAATTATCATAAATACACTCTCCCTCAATTTAATGAAAGATTTGAGTCCCTTTTGGTACTAACTCCTGGGAAAAACCCCATGAGCTAAATAGTACAAGGTTACTTCTGTGGACCCTAAAAGGCCTGTGCCCACTATACAAAAGGGCCAAACCAACCCATATAGTAACCTACATTATCAACAAAATACATATATAAAGAAATATCGTATATGGATGCCAATAAGTACAACTTCTTTCATTAAGAAACTTGATTTTGTTCGATGAGAATGTAAATACTTTCTCTTTAGGTGATTTGGTTAGTTGAATAAAGAGATAAGAAACTTTGGCATATTTCTATTTCGAATGAGCATCATTGTTTGCACCCATAGGCCATAACAACCCTGAAACTTTCAAAAAGTTTCTATTTAGGTAACCCATAGGCCATAACCGTCACCAAGTCACTGAAACATTATTAAGTCAATAGTTGAAACTTGAAAGAATGTTATGTTCAATAGCCTTTAGATTACCTTAAATCTTAATGTTTCATATTTTGTCGGTTTCTATGGGTGAAGCTGGGGGTGAACATGGGTCGGTTATGACCCAAAACCCAACCTAAAACTGGAACTCCAGTTATTTAGAAATGAAAACCGATTGATTTTGGTTAAGACGGTTCGGTTAGTTCAGTTATGGGTCAGTTAATCGGTTATAACTAATTTTTGTGGGCTTGAGCCCAATAGTGAGCAACTAGTTGTTTTTGGTCCAATACTTTGGTGAAATTATTTAACAGAAAATCCTGATAAAAATATAAAATTTTCTATGTACAAGAAATTTAATGGAACCATTTTTTTTCAAAGTCTAACATAACATTTTAGACCTAATAAAATATTATAAAAATTCCAAAAAGATTCAAATGGGGCAATTACATGGCTTAGATTTTTGTATGAAGCTGAGAATATCAGTTTAAAAAAAATCGAAACTGATCCATTGGTCAATTACATGGGTTAACTATTTAACTGTTAATTTAAGGTTATTTCTGTTAACGATCGGGTTCCTGCTCATCGCTACTAGACTGAAAACGAAGATAATTCCTGAAAGAGAAACTATAGCTAAATTGGTTACCTTATTATGCCATTAACTCTTTGTGAAGTGTGATAAAATGTTTCAGTAATCACCCTAACTGGTTAATATCTTGATGAGTACAGGAATTAAGGCCGAGTCAGTCGATGAAAACTTCCTAGACAGAGTCGAAAACTCTGTGCATGAGAAAGGCAACAATAACAACACCGACCCAGAAGTCTGCCCGTTTACATGGGCAAAATCACCCGAAAATCTATTTTGCCAAGAGGCATACCTTGCTTTCGCCACTGTATTTGTCATATTTAGGTCATTTTACCTAATTTACCCTTTTATCATCACATCTGCTCAATACGCTCGAAGAACACAGTTGTTGAATATTCGAGTTAGAAGCTTTTTTGCCTATTTGAATCGAGCTATACAGTTATTTAGCTCACTTACAGGTTGCATGGGCATCGGTTTCTTTCACGTACAAAAGAACTAGATTAACTTGATATTTCTGTTGATACCAAAGTTTTGGTTCTAATTGATCTTTTGAAGTAACTTGCTTCAAATTTATTTATGTATTATAGTTTACAAATTGTATGTTCATTGAAGAAAAGAGAGATTTTCTGAAAGTTACTTGACTAAACCAAGTGTGTATTTATATTAATGATTTTTGTGTTTGGACTTCGAAATGTTGTAGACTTTTGTTTGTAACTGTACATGATGAGAATTGAGAACTGTAGATATCAATAAGAGTTTACAATGGTTATGTTATTGTTGTTCTCATTGGTTGTTTGGTATAAAAGTTGTTAAAAAGAGAACGATAAAACATGCTCGGTAGCCATTTTAACAGGTAATTGTTATTTGGTAACAAAAATATATAGAAAAATCACCAAAATGCAATTTGACTAACTGTCAAAGTTAAGAATAGTTAGCTTAAAGCATCAAAAATGAAATAAATTGATAAACATATTGATTATTTTTGTAATTTTCAAAGTTAAAGAACTAAAAGTGAAATTATATAAGAACCATTTTTGTAATTAACTCTATCCATAATGTAAATTGCTTGAGGTTGGATAGATTTTATAGTATATATATACATGTTAATTGTATAAAATATATATCAATTATGTTAACTCACCAGCTCTCGCCAGGTTTCAAAACTTCATGTCATTATTGATATTAAAAAAAAAAAAAAGTAAATTAAGAATATTTATTCAAACTAATATATTAAAGGCTTTAAAGAAAACTACTCGAGAGTCAAGGTCTACGGTAGACTTGGAGGACACCAACAAAACACACTAAACTCAAGAGCCTGTGACAAGAATACAAATAAAACAAGGATTTAATATGTACATGATGGGCTTAGTTAAGAGCACTTGTGGTGGTGCTCGTCGTCCCACTCGTTATATGGGTGAGTGGAATGACATCACTACAACCCCGTAGTCATTCTTACATTGGCCGAAACTCTAAACCATATACAACAAGGCCGCTCATACTTCCTTCGTAACTTATCAGTTTTAAATTCACATGAAGATAATCATTTATTAGATCATGATTTGATTTGAACTTCCACAGCTTAACCTCCATCCATCCATCTTCTCTTTGCTTTGGAACTTGAGTAATATCATGTCTATTCCATGGGCTTGGGGGTATGAAATATATAATTTCAGCTTCTTCATCTTTTCGGTGGAGCATATCTCTTACTTTCACTGGACAATGCAGGCCTTCGGTTTTTTCAGAAAGGTTGAATACAAGATAGCAGACATAATTTGTATCGGGTGACAACATTTGGGCTTCAATTTTGCAGTCGATAAGAGACACTTGCTGTGGCAGAAACTCAATCACCTCCTGAAATCTACATGTACAACATAGTTAAAACTTAGGGTTATCGATCGTTAGCAACAACAAAAAATTTATTTTTATTTACCAAAAATGCTATGAACATATATAGTGAAGTTAGTTTGAAAAGCAAACCTGGATTTTGCTGATGGTTTTGAAACAAAAAGCTTCTCATTAGAAATACCATAAAGAGCTTCCTTTGCTGAAAGCATGAGATGTTTTCTTCCACTTACTTCACTTGAATACAACTGTTCATCATCACATGTTTAGATACATATATATAGTTACAAAATCTCAAGGAGAATTTTAATGCTCCAAATGAAAGATAAATTTTGTTAGAATTTATAAATCGACCTTTTCATGAACCTCGTAATTTTTGTTGGATGTTTCTTCATAGTCGTTAGTTGGTGATTGCTGCACTTGATCCACATTAACGTTTAACTCTTCCACCTCTTCGTGCTTCACCTGTATGATAAAATTTGTAAAAATATATGTGTGTGTAGTATAGTATGTACAGGTGAATGGCTCAAAACTTACATTATGAATGGCTTGAAACTGGATGCCTTCTACATAAATGGAACCATCTCCACAGTAGTACGGTGACAAGCTCTCTAGCATAAACTCAAAAACAGTTTCTTCTCCATGATTAAAAAATCTGTGCAACTCGATCATCATCCACTTGTCGTCTCTCCATGTTGCAAAATATGAATGTAAGGTTTTGGTTCCCTTTTTGTACTCTAGGTTAACATACATAGGTTTACTTGAATATTTTCTTAAATCACAGAATTTGAAGACTAAATGAACCCCATAAACTATATTTGGAGATAAAAAGTGAGTTCTTGTCTCGATTTTGATCATTAGGTTCGAAACATCCAACATTTCTGCTACTTCCTGAAACCTGCATGTCTCATAAGATATCAAAGTCTAAATTAGCCATAGCCTACTTTTAAATTTGATTTTTTTATCCGGAAACCACAGACGAACCTTGATTCTGAAATAGATCGCCACACATGTGGAGTATGTTCTATGTATGAAGACTTGCTTATTGATATCAATTCATTTCTTTCACCATGATTTCCTATCGAAAACCACTGTTATGCAGGACAATTAAAACAAATCAATGAGTTTGTGATAAGTGATTCATCTAAAGCAATAGAATCAACTGATAACATAAATCAATGAAACTCGAGATATGAAGGTGAACCAGTTACCACATTGTCATCTTGAAGGAGGATTCCTTTGGAAAACATGTTGTAAAGATCCTTATTCTTTTTGGTAGAGTAGATCTCTGAAGATTTTGACGTTTGGATTAGGTCTTTATAGTCTTTAGGTAACTTAGGCTCCCATATTTCATAATCCTCCTGCATGTTAATTAAATAATAAAAACTTCGTATAATTAAGCATGCACCACAAATTTATTCTTGCTTTCGGAAACTTGCTTTCTACAAATGATATGTCCTATTTCTTAGCCTATAAGTCCTTAAAGAATTTCCCGTTTTAGTAGGTCTTTTTGGGGAATCCAGAAGTGCTCTAATGTACTCAACCTAACCGTTTCCATGGCCATTCCCAATGCCCACATCTGACCATCCAGGATGATTATCCATGAAGAACTTAACCGTGCCTTCTTTTGAGTCTTTGTAGAACACTGAACACCTACCACTTGACCATCTTGTGATGCTTAAAAATCATAATAATACATGTGACATAAATCCATGCACTTAAAAATAAATACAAAAACTAGATAAATACACTAGAAGGACAGTGGCATAGTGCATTTAGCAGATGCATCTAATTTTTTTAGTCGTTTTCAAGGGTCCATATATGTTCTTCGTGTTCTTCCTTGATCCCAACTTATTCTTAAAGATGGTTTTATTAAATCATTTTGATTTGAAATATTTCTTTTCTTCTTTTTATTTATTTATTTCATGATACCTAGTTTTTGTTTTAAATATTCTAGTTTTGACATAAATGCATTGAAACTTACTTGTAATTCCATTACTTTGTTAAGTTGTTGCAGCACCTCTTTTGCCGTTGGTCGTTTTCTTCTATCATAATCCAAGCATCGACCGACAATCATTCGAAATGTAGAGAACGACTCCGGTGCAATTTGCTTCCTCAAACCAAATAAAGCAATGGAACCAAATTTTCCTTCTTCATGGATGTGGTTAAGGGCCATGGTTACATGTTGTGGATTGTAATCCCGTTTATCTGGCACTAACATTTTCCCATGAAAGATCTCAAATAACACCACACCAAATGAATAAATATCAGATTCTTTGGCCAAGTAACCCATTCTATCATATAATGGGTCAACGTAGCCGATTGTGCCAGCTACAGGATTGCTGATGACATATTCCATTTCCTGATTTGCTGGACTTATTAAGGACAACCCAAAATCAGAAATTTTTGCCTTCCAATCACCATCCAGTAAAATATTTGCACTTTTGATGTCCCTATGTATCACCACATCTTTTGTTGGAGTACCTTCATGAAGGAAATCCAACCCTCTAGCAATATCAATGCATATCTCAAGTCGTTTCATCCACGATAGACTAATGTCTCCTAAATGCTTATCAAGACTCATTTTAGAGGCGAGTTCATAAACAATGATTTTTTCATCCTTTTCATTACAGTATCCCATCAGACCGATGACATTCTCATGTTTATGCTCGAAAAGGATTTCAAGCTCTGTCAAGAACTCATGTTCTCCCTGACCTTGACTCTTATCTAACCTCTTTGCAATAATGATGTCGGATCCATTAGCATGTGTAACTTTTCCTTTGTATACCTTGCCAAATCCTCCTCCTCCGATAAGATTCGCATGTCTGAAGTTTTGTGTGGCCTTTTTAAGGTCTTCAAGAGATATTTGTAAGTTGTCCCTGTGGTTTTCCTAAGAATCATGAAGCAATCAGTCAACTTCACTATATTAAGATAAAAGTAATTAAGTTCTTAACTAAAATTTTGGTAAGATACAATCTTTGATGTGTATATATTTACAAGTTGTTGGGAAATTATGTGCAAGAGTATAAGAATTCAATGGTGGTCCCTGGAAAGTTTCTATATCGTGAAATTTTCACTCTCCTGAATTTACAATTCGACATTTCAACCTGTATATGAATATCACGAATTTCAAGTAGGGATAATCCATAAATCCTTGTTGAGTAACGTATTTGCAATTTGGTAAGTTTATTTTATTAATTATTTATAATCATCCTTATTTATCAGCCAAGCAAAATGCTCGGCTAAGCAAAGGTACGCGGTCCGCTGAGCGTTAGCACAGCTTTATGATACTCATCAGCTTATCACTTAGCTTATTAGTTCACGGTTGGAACCTTTATTGAGTAAAAAAGGTTCTCAAATGAACTTCACCCTACACACACACACAGGTAAAACAAAAGTTTAGATAATTGTTCAAAACTTCACATGCTAGTTCAAAACACTATTGAACTTTGAAGTCCCCAGCACTGATCTGTTAAATATGAATAATTCAATTCCAAATCTAAAAATATCAAAATAATACTCAAGAAATAATGAAATATGAAGTATCCTGTGCGGTTAATGAAAAAAAATCTTTGTTGACCACCTAGCTCCGACTTTGACCTAAACCGAGTAATGAGTCCGAGACTCCGAGTAGCCACTATTCGCCAAAGTCAATGCCCGACTACCGACTAAGCCAAGTTTTACAACACTACACTTATTAATGAGTGGTTACAAATGGTACTCGCCGTACTCGCAATAAGAACGATTCTCAAATGAACTTCCTATTGTGTTAAGTATGTACGTATGTATATATATATAGGGAAAAGTTCAATCAAGAACTGTCTTTTGTACGAGAACTGCGAAAACTGTTTATAACATCATTAATGACTCATTAATGAGAACTTTGGTCTTTTATATATTTACCCAAGCGTGAATTGCGCCAGGGTGAGCCATCATTAATTTGCGAGGCTAGATGTAACTAAAATGCCCCTAATTAATGTGTCATTAATGAATCATTAATGAGCTGTCAAAAATTCTTAACCATTGATTACTCTTACTTAAGGGCTAAGATTGATTCTCATATAAAAAACAGTTCTCATTTGAACCCTCCCCTACACACACATATATGAGCAACACAAAAGAAATGTGCAGTATATGTGTTCGACCATAGCAAGTTGACCCGAGTTTTAGTTCTCCATGTGTACATATATGCGTAAATGAGTTTTAATCAGAAGTAATTGTTTTAAATAATGATAAATTGAGTTTTTATGAAGAACCAATCTTTTAATTGCCACATCAGTAAGGCTATGTGATATATATAACTCTTTCCCTTTCTTTCCCTTCTTCGGGTGGGGTACGCAGTAGGAGAAGATTCGGGTGGGGACTAATCGAGTCAATACAGTCCCAAGCTCGAGCTTGACTCGATTTGGAAACTCAAAGCTCGAAACTCGACTGGAGCGCGATGGAGGCTTTATTTTCAAGCTCAATGAGCTAACCAAAACTTTCGAACGCGGCTAGACTCGACTACATTATCAGAATTAGTGTATTAAATAATAATATTAACAATACTCGACTCGATGTTGAGCTCAACTAGGTTCGAATTGAAAATGAATGATGATTATGTAAATATACATATAAACAAAGGGTAAAAATGTAAAATAGCACAAGTTCGATAAGGCTGGTGAGCTTATGAGTCGAGTATTATAGTACTCGAGCTCAACAACCTACTCGAGTAGCTCGAGCTCGACTCACTTAAACCAAGTCAATTTCGAGTTATTTTCGAGTCGATTTTGAGTAGCTCGCAAGTTGACTCAACTAAGTCACCCCTAAATATGGAGGGGATTTGGTGTTCCCTACGGTACCCAATGACATGGTAGACCAATAACGAGGCAGGTCTAGTATAATGATCTACAAGTAGTTAGTAGGTGTTTTATGTCATTATACTCTTTTTTCATTACAATTACAATTTATAGTTTTATTAATAAGAATATATGCATTACCTTCATTCATAAATTTAGCATTTTTTACATTTGTCGTATAATATATAAGGTGGGCCATCATAGGGTGGATTTACTTTACATTGGCCGTGTCAACACATAAATAGTCGACATGGAAGTGATACGGCAGATTTAACCCGACCTATGATCCAAATTGCCAGGAAATTGTGAAGAATGTATCACAGACTACCATTATCCAATAACCTATATTTCTTTTATGTGAAAAGGAGTAATTTTTATGTGATAAGGATTAAGGAGTAGCACAGTACCACTACTAACTAGCATGGTATGAAAGATATGAAGAGGAAAAAGGTCTAATTTTGAAACTATTGACTTACTTGGAAGCGTAATGCTTTTTCAAGTTCCTCAAGAATGATTTCTGTTGGAGGACGCTTGTCTTGAGTTTCTGCCACACATTGATACGCAATGTTAATAAATGTGTTCAAAGAATCTTTATTTGGTCCTCTATGTAGAGTAGAAACAAGTTCATCAACTTCTTCCATTATTTTAGGATCTACAATTTCATTTATAGTTCCCTCTTCGAAGTGTCTTCGTGCAACAGGTGCAAGCCCCTTTTCATTCTCCGCAATGTAAATTGGGTCATAAGCAACCGTCCCAGTTAGGATTTCAAATAGAACTACTCCAAAAGAGTAGATATCTGTTTCTTTCTTGAGCTTACCCTTGTTTTCATATTCTGGATCCAAATATACTCGTGTGCCAGCAATATTTTTTGTATAAACAGTATTTGTTTGTTGACCCTCGTCATGATGGAATCTAGAGAGCCCAAAGTCGGAAATCTTTGCCTCCAAGGTCTTGCCCAACAAAATGTTTCCGCTTTTAATATCACGATGTATAATTCTTCGTTCATCATTTGACCTACTGTGAAGGTAATTTAAACCTTGAACAACATCAATGCAAATCTTTAGACGTTGCACCCAACTAAGATTAGTCAACTTTTCAGAGTTCCCCAAATAATCATCAAGACTACCATTAGAGACAAACTCATAGACAAGTATCATATAAGAACCTTGAACACAAAATCCATGAAGAGAGACTATGTTAGGATGCTTACAACTTGTAAGCAAATCAATTTCCGCATTGAACCCTTCCTTCCCATGTTTGTTTTCTCTAGCCAATATACGTTTTATAGCCACAATTCTTCTTTTACCTTCCGTTGGCAAGTATAATTCGGCTTTGTACACATTACCATAGCCACCTGACCCAATGAGAAATGTTTCTGAAAAATTCTTGGTGGCGAACTTTATATCATCAAGTGGGAACTCTAAGTGTTTCAAGCCCTCCCTCTGCAGTAAGGAAGAAGTGTTGAATTGTAAAAAATGTTAGTAAACTAGGATGAGAATAAATTGTCATTGCTAAAATTTTTAATTCATTTCCATAACAGAACAACCTTTATAGAAGCAGCCAAACTACCTTTAGTTGATTTGTAGCATGATGTAAATAGACAAATTTAATCAAGGTTTTTTTTGTCAAAGAAAAGGTAGTATAAGATTAATAGTTTGTCAATAATATATAAGTAATGAAAACCTTTTCACTACTCTTAAAGAAATATAGAAATCAATTTTCTGGTATATAATCTAATATTAACCAATTTGCATGTATCCCTATTCCTTATTGTTGTTATATAGTATTGCCAGTGCATTTAATTAATAAAAAGGAGACTTCGTTCTTTGTTAGTAGTCATTTATGAACATTGAGGTGTTTGGACATAAGGACTAATTAGGAAGGTATAAATACCATTCGAGGGCACAAAACCCTAGACCGCATTTAAGGTACTCTGTGTATCGCTGCCAAAGAAGGTCAATATTCAAACCATTCCTTCACAAAATTGTTCGGTCCTTTGTGATCCAATTCATGTTAGACTCACGTTATTTGAGATAGGATCTGGATTACGCTGAGTTTTAGATGAATTCAATGATCATAATCGGACCTTAAGTGGTGTAAAACTTGATAAAAACGTAATTAAATGGTAGGAGTTTGTTATAATGATGTTAGGGATTGTTTGCAACAAAAATGAATTAAAATGGTTGAGTTTTGAGGGAGTTTGATTCTTGGGAGTCAGCTATGTTCTTAAGAATCGAAATGTTCTTGAAAGGGTGGGAATTGTAAACCTCCTAAGTATGTTGAATCGCAAAACGTAAATCTAGATAATAGACATGAACCAGAAATTGTATACGAATCGAAAAGCTTGTGAAGGTTGAGTCCTTTAAGGGATTCCCCTGGAATATAATCTACTAAGTGAAAACCTAGTAGTGGTTTAAGATAATCGAAAAGTATGGTGTGGGTTGGTACAATAGAAAAGTGTGTAGTGAGTTGAATCGCAAATCCGAATCGTAAAAGTTATGAATTGAAGTCTTATTGTGAAACGTAAACCAAGGCTCCATAGTAAATCGTAAAACTTGTACTGAAATTCAAAATCTTACAACTATGATGCAGTATGAATTGAAAACTAGAGGCACAATGTTGGATCGTAAACCAGCTAGATCGCATATAGCAATCGAAAAATTTGGAATAGAAAACCCTAGCAAGGGCTAAGAATCGAAAAATGAACCAGGTTGAAAATGATAAACTGTGTGGGACATGGTCTGAATCGTAAACCTAGACCACTAGTGTCATAAGTAAAGTGAGCCTATACTCATTAGGTGGAATCGTGTCTCTAGGTTCTTGTTGATAGACGTGTTTAACTCACAAAGTTACTGTTGTTGTTGAGATTGTCTATTACTGCTAATGAGGTGAGTTTTCACTAACTTACTCATTATACTGTGATGAATATTCTTGTGTGATAATGTATTGTGATATATCGATATGACACTTACGCACAGCTCGACACTTTAATGTAGCTTTAGCAAATCTTGGGCAGCTGGGCATTTATCTGCCTACGTGGCGGCGTTAATTGATGATGATGTGTACTTGTTACTTGAATATGTGTTATTCTATATAACGTGCAAGTATTGTGTTAGCTCGCTAAGCTTTGTGCATACTCGTGATTGTTGAATATTTTCCAGAACTGTATCATGTGGACAAGGGCAAGGCACCGGCGTAACAGCCATTTCTTTCCATAATGTATATGTTGAGTAATGTCCCCTATTGGACGAAGAATGACTTTGCAATGAGTTTATAAGGGTCCTGAGCTACTCCTCTCATATCCACTTGGTTTTGAGTTGGAACCCCACAAACTTAATCTATCATTTCTCATTAAGTAATATAATATATAATATGTTATAGTTGTTTTAAGTCTCAATGTTTTTTTCATTGACAAATAATATACATAAACTTCTGGTAAAACTTAAACTTATAGATTTTTAGCTCATAAAAAGACACTTGATACGAATTATTGAATTAAGATGATCTTATTTACTACAATGAACTCGATGTAAAGATAGTTAATGATATCTTAACTGGGTTTAGTAACAAAGTTCAAGTTTTGTCATTTAACAAATGAGTGAGATATAATTGTTATGTTACTCTTGGTACATTATACTTCCAACTTCTTTCTACTTCCTGCTGTATTAATAAATAAATAAAAAATCTTACCTTCAAGTGATTAGACGATCTGCCTTCAACATCTGCTGCAACTTTTGAGCGTTCCTTCAATTTCAATTGCAACAAATACAATGGGAAATTATTAGTAAATATATAGGTTGTATAACCTAAAAATAAAAGGAAAACAATAATTTTAACTTCATAAAGCCATGTATAATTCAAGCTTTAGATAAATACACACACACAAAATGATTACTTTAATCCTGATTAAAATTCCAACACTTATAATTATCGATTAATCATTTATTTATTAATCAATATACAAATTAAGCATATATCAGATAATATAAAAGAGGGCTGGATTACTAATTTAATCCTGATTAAGATCTTAACACTTTATAATCATTTATTATTTATCAATCATTATACAAGGTTAAACATATTTCAGATACTTTGATGTAAAATAGGGCTAGAGTTCTGGACATGAGTCAGCTCCCTATATATTTATATTTCAGATTTAGTCTCCCATTCCTTAATTTATTTAGGTTCTAAATTAAACTTCCCTTTATATATGTATATGTATGGAAAAGATCAACCAACTATTTTTCGTGCGAAAACTGTTTTCTAACACCATTAATGACTCGTTGATAGGGGTATTTTGGTCATTTATATATTTACCCAACGGTGAATTGCGTTCCGGGCGGATGAGTCATTATTAGATTGGCTTAATTTTCCCAAAATACCCCTCGTTAATAAGCCCATTAATGAGCCATTAAAATTCTTAGCTATTGATTTATGTTAATCAAGGGCCAAGACTGGTTCTCGCACGAACCCTCCCCTACACACACACTAGAATTGTATCCATGCAATGCGGTGGCGGCGAATAGTTTGTGCTCGACAACATGTCGAGTTTCAAGAATGTAAGGGTAGGTATGGACGTATGGTATTTGCGGAACGCGGTATCAGAAAATAGTTTCTTTCACAACATATCCGTTTTCTTTCTCCTTTTTCAATTTTTATCTCTTTTTTTCCTCATCGGCTATTTAATTACTTTTTCACGTAATTTTTGAAAAAGAATAAAAGAGGGAAATGATATATAGTTATGTTTAACAAGTTGTTAAACAACAGTTACCATAAATTAGTTGAGGTAATTAAGGAGATGATCGGTTGTAGTGTTGCTTTGAGTATTTGTATTATTTGCATATAACCATTTGCCACTTAAAATTTAATAGTCTTAAATAGTTAGATGATAGAGTGTTCAACCCTTTATATATTAGTATATGTGTGTGTGTATGTGTATATATAGGGTACGGTTCAAACCAGAACTGCTTTTCATGCGAGAACCAATCTTAGCCGTTGATTTGATAAAGTGGAAGTCATGGATGTAAAGCGTGAGCGGATCAGTGTGACAGGGTGCATGTGATAAATTCATGGGTGGGTGATGACATTAAAAGAGGGGGAATTGGACAGCTCAGATTGGTTCTCGCAGTTCTCTTACGAAAAACAGTTCTCGATTGAACTTTTGCCTATATATATATATAGGAGAGGGTTCAAATGAGAACTGTTTTTCCTACGAGATTGATTCTCCGTTCTCGTATGTAAAGCAGTTCCCATTTGAACTTTTCTCCCCCTCTCTCTTTCACTCTATATATATAATGGAGAAAAGTGTTAGGTTGTGACTTGGAATTAGCGATACGATTGTGACTAGAATCTAATTTAATGGGAAGCATGATGGTGGCCTAAATTTCCGGGATTGTCAATTTGGTAAATTAAATGGACATTGCAATTTGGTGAAACAAAGGTGTGCATGGCGTGCAAAATGGGGCACGACATACGACATGGAACAGGTTTTGTTTCGTTTGGTCTTGACGAGAACTCACTAGGCGGAGCTCAGCCTTGGCGAATTCTATGTACTCGGACAAAAAAAACGAACTCGGTCAAACTCGGTCAACTCGGAGCTAGGCGGCTAGGCGGTCAACCAAGTCAAACCCTCATTTTTTTCTTTTCTTTTAGCCGTTTAGGTCAATATCCCACCTCATTTTTTAGCGTCGCTTCTTTCAATCTCTCCCATGCACAAAGGAGACGCTGTTCTTCTCCATTGGAAGGCTCGATTGGACTACAGCTACTATATTTCATCTTTCCCGTCGATTGGTAGATGTTTTGACCTTGTGGATCTTGATTACAGGTGACCCCATCATGGTTGTGATGCTGTGTTCAAGTTCTTCACAAACTCAACTGGTTTTCTCCTTCTCCCTTCGATTTTGGTAGCTTTTGTGGCCTTGTGAAACTTGATTTTGGTACCTGCCAATCCTGCCCTCTCGATTTTGGTACTTGCCGATCCTGCCCTCTTGATTTTGGTTTTCTTCTTCTCTTGTTCTTAATTTCATATATAGTTACATTTGGTATTGAATTTTTTATTACTTAATCATATTGCAAGTTTGTATTTTGACTTAGACTACTAAAACATTATGTACTCTGTAGTTCATGACTTGATGTTGGAGGCAGTTGCTTCTGTTGCTTTTGATTTTGTTATGACCAAGTTTGCTTTTGTTGGAGGCAATTGCAAGTTTGCTTCTCCCGTTCTTAATTTCTTATATTTGATTATTTGATTTGGTTGCTATTGATTTTGTTAAACTAAAATATCTGATTCTAGTGCATATACCAACTGATAGGTCAATTGTTGCTTTTAATTTTGTTAAATTGAAATACTAAGTCTCATGATTTCTCGTACAAACTTAAACATATATGTATTGGGTCAAATTCAAATGTTGCTTATGATTTTGTTGCTTTATAATTTATTAATTTAGTAATTTGATTACATTGATTTATAATTGTGGATATTTGTGAAGTTGTGGTCAATGTTCATTCTTAACAAAAATAAATAATTAAAAGTATATATATAGATATTCGTATATCTAATTAAAATAAAAAAAATTAAATATTATTATACTCCGATATTCATATATATAAAGTTGAGTTATGGTAATAACAAATTACATTTCTCTTGGTTTTTACATTCTTCTTAGCAGGATGTCTTAGGACTCTTAGGAGTTAGGGGAAGCGATCTACCGATCTAAGGCTAAAGGTGTCATTGTCTACATCACAATACAATAATGTTATATATAGAAAAACATATTTCAGATCATAACTATAGTAAAAGTAAAGAAAAACTTTAGTAAATATATTTTAGAGCAACACTGTAATAATACAAACATTAAATAAAAAGTCTAAGCCTTTCAAAATATATACGAAATTAAAAATCGCACAGTTTGGACAGAAAAGAGACATGCACTTACATGTAGTCGTTGACGTTCCAATGCATTCTCAAGTTTTACGATAACTTGATCTATATTTGGCCTTTGTGCTCGTTGTTCCTTTATGCAGGTATATGCTGTTTCCGAAAAGATCTCAAATGATCGTTGGTCCATCTGTTTCCGTAGATTTGGATCGATCAAAGCATCCAGTTCTCCTGCTTCATAACGTGATTTGGCCAACTGAGCTAGTAATTCCTCGTTTGGCCTATGTAAATACTGAATACTGTGCAAGTCTTTTCATGGTAAATAGGGGGTTTTGTAAACAATATTTGGATTTACGACTGAAGACACGACTGAGAAATAAAGATGGTGAAGAGAACGGTGTATTTGCAAATGACCACGACTGTTCGACGATGTCATTAGAATATAAAACGGGTTTGTCTGCAGGTTGTGTGAATTGAGGTGACGATGCACTGTCATCAAGTGTGATATTAACAAACACATCGTCTTCTGATGCAGAACGAATAGATGACACCTTTACAGAGTCATCCGAAATCAACGTGTTTTGGGTTTTTGCTGATACCTTGGTAGGTAGGTGATCTTGGGGAATGGCCATCTGAATCTCTTGTTGGATGTAAGTTTGTGTAGGAACTTGAGGCTTGATATCATCTTCTGATGCAGAACGAATAGTTGACACCATCACAGAGCCGTCTAAAGTCAACGTCTTCTGGGTTTCTGCTGATACCTTGGTAGTTATATGATCATGGGGAACATCCATCTGAATCTCTTGTTTGTTGTGAGTTTGTGTAGGAACTTGAGGGTTGGTATCGTCTCCTAATGCAGAATGAATACTTGACACCATCACAGAGCCATCCGAAGTCGACACCTTCTGGGTTTTTGCTGATACCTTGGTAGGTAGATGATCATGGAGAACGGCCATTTGAATCTCTTCTTTGTTGTAAGTTTGTGTAGGAACTTGAGGCTCAATATCATCTAATTTAATCTTCCCGCACAAGATTTTAGATAATACCAAGAAGAAAACTCTGGCAAAACGCGAAGAATGTTGTTTTCTTAACGAAGGTTGCATTTGAGTTACGTGGTCCTCAATAGTCGTGAATGCTCTCCTCCCACACAAAACTTCAAACAGCACCACACCAAAGGAGAAAACGTCGGACTTGTGGGTAACAAACCCACTCTTTTCATATATCGGGTCTACGTATCCTATAGTGCCGATAACTTCGGCAAGGAGGAGACGGTGCCTTCGAGCTTTCGTATTTTTCATGGAAATTTCAAAACCGGATAACTTGGGTCTCCAGTTGTCATGTAATAAAATTTTGGAGCTTTTGATGTTACGATGTATGACACTAAAATCGCATCTATCATCATAGTGGATGTATTTCAGTGCATGTGCGACACCAACACATATCTCCAATCGTTGCACCCATGTGATGGTAGAACCTCTTAGATACTTGTCAAGACTCCCCTTGTCCTCATACTCGTTTACAATGACCTTCTCATAATTCTCATCACAAAACCCGACAATTGAGACTAGATTTTCGTGCTTGAGACTAGCAAGCATCATAATCTCCGTCCAAAACTCGGCATCTCCTTGGCCATAGGCATGGTGCAACCTCCTAGCAGCAATATTCTTTGATTCCCCTTTCCATATAAGGTTTCCTTTATAAACCTTGCCGAACCCACCTTGACCGATGAGATTTTCATCAGCAAAGTTGTTGGTGGCCTTTACTACCGCTTCAAGTGGGATTTGTAAGTGAGCAAACTCTCTGGATGGAGGCATGATTCTGATTCTGTTTATTAAGTAAAAACAACAGCTAAAGTTAAGGAAGGAAGAGGATACTCAACGAGTGTTTGTTTTAGCTTATTTAGGGCTTATTTTTCATAAGCTAGATTTATTTTCTTATTTCAAATCATGGTAAACTCATAAGCCAGAAAATAAGCCGATAAATAAGCTCATAATAAGCTAAGCCAAGCACCCCCTCTAACCCACAGACAAATATTAGGTGATGCGTGTGTGTAATATAGTGTGTATATTATATGCGCCATATAAACATTGTATTTGAACAGGAATGGCAACGACATCCGGTTCAAAAACCATCTCTGTCCCACGTCGATCACCGTCCAGATTCTCTCGAGTCAACCCATCGGGCCTCAAACCCGAAACTAACAAAAATGAACACAAACTTTAACTAATAATAGAATCAGACCGTTTTCGATGATAAAATAAACAGAAAGAATCAAAGAATAGTAGATAAATCCATACTCATTAGCACTATTTGTAAGAACCCTAAAATCAGCAGAAGCAGAAGACGAAGACGAAATCAAATTGAACGTAGGGGAAGCATATAATGAAAACGAAATCAAACCTTTCGAGGAGCAGATGTCGAAGACGAAATCCAGCAGACGTGGATTGGAGAAGCAGAAGACAATTTCAGTGAAGTAGAAGGCGTAGTAGGGAAGACGGCTGGTTAATTTGAAAGCTACGAGCTAGCTACCTGCTCAATCTCCACCCTTTTGTTCCTCAGTAACCGTGGTTTCTTTTAATTTTATGAAGTCAGCCTGTTGGGTTTGTCTTGTCTAGACTCTAACACACGGTGTTCCATAGACGTAGTAGGTGGAAAGAAAATAATAAGATAAAAAATTTAAGGGGAATAAGAAAAGAAGGGAAAGAAAAATATTTTTGTGATTTAAGTTTTTTGAGTTAGAAAAAATTGTAAGAAGTGGAATATGAAGTGTTTTGTCATTCTAAGTTTGAATGAGTTATTTTTATGGATGTTTATTTATTAACAAGTTGAATTATTATTATTATTATTGTTATTTTTATTGTTATTTAAGGTCTTATTATTTTCTTTCCACCTACTACGTCTATGGAACACCGTGTGTTAGAGTCTAGACAAGAAAAGAAGGGAAAGAAAAATATTTTTGTGATTTAAGTTTTTTGAGTTAGAAAAAATTGTAAGAAGTGGAATATGAAGTGTTTTGTCATTCTAAGTTTGAATGAGTTATTTTTATGGATGTTTATTTATTAACAAGTTGAATTATTATTATTATTATTGTTATTTTTATTGTTATTTAAGTCAATTTGCATACAAATCAAATGTTTTTGGTCGACATCTCCATAGACACCAACCCATTTTCTATGTTTAAATAAGTTGTTTCTATAAATGTTCATTTATTAACAAGTTGTTATTTATTCACGGTTTTAAAAAACATAAATTGGGATGTGGTGACGAGGTAAAGCCTAAACTTTAGGAGCCATGGTTTAAGCCGTGATTTAAGGCGGTAATTTTGAATATATTTTATAATTATATAAATTCAATTTATTATTATTAATATACAAATTACACAAAGTTGCACAAATGAGGAGCAAAGTGACATATACAAATTACAAATCTATATAAATTCAATACACACAATCGCAAAAAGGAAAAAAATAACACTTTTAAAAAAAATTATTTTCTACATGTCACATCTTAAAAAACTCGCTATTTGGAGTGTACCCTTGGCAAGCTTTGGCATATGTCACGCATAACACTCACTCCTAGAGTCATTTCTTAACGGTGGAACCATAACTCACGCCTGGGTGATGTCAACGGGCGGAACATACAAGGGGCAAGGGGGGATTGTCCCCCCTCCCCCAAAAAAAATTTTGATGTGTTTATTGTAAACTTTATATTATATCTACATAATAATTACATATGTTCTTTTAAACCTCCCTAAAGATTAGGAGAACCAAGTAAATAAACATAGAAAAAAAAGAGGAATGAAATTAGAATTATGAAGAAGAACCCTAGGGGTAGCCCGCAACCGGCAAGTAAAAATACATCATACATATATGATTTTTCGATTGCACACCGCCGCGCCGGTGAGGCGAAGAAAACTTCTTTCCACCGCCACACACCGCGCACAAGTTCCTTTCACCGTCTGTAGGCTGCCCTCCTGTGACTCTACAAGAAACTGCCACCCGTCGAAGAAGCCAACACTCTCACCCCGTCAGCCTAAGATGCCAACAAAATTAACACCTCCGTGGCTCCGCTAGAACCACCGCCGCTGTTCTCAGCCTCTCGGATCTAGAATATGAAATCGTTATAGTGGTGGTTATGATTAGGGGTATGATGGCGGTTGCTGTGGAGGAGGAAACCCTCGCCTGAAAACGCCATTGGATTTGTTGTGGCGGTGTACGATGTCGGTTGCGGTGGCGGTGTCGGTTACGATGTACGGTGGTGGTGGTCGGGCAGGGTGGCGGTGGTCGGGCAGGGCGGCGGTGGTGATTTTAGGGTTTGTTTCTGCATTCTATGAGAGAGATAGGGAGAAAGGAAGGAGAGTGAATGGGGGTGTTTGGGTTTTTGTTGGTAAAATGGGGGATAATGTGGGTGTTTGGGTACTGATTATCTATGATTAGGGGTGTTTAGATAAATTTGACTGGTTATAGAGGGTAAGAGGGTAAAAGTAGAAGGTAAATTAAAACTTTGATGGTTAAACCATTTAAAAATAACTTTGATGGTTAAATCGAAAAACAATCAAAACTTTGATAATTAAACCGTATTTCACCCTATATGAAATTATTAGTTATTATAATAGTTTACTAGTTTACTTATACATAATTTAAGTTATTTTATATTTCTTAGATTTCAATGCAATAATTCATTTAAAAATTTATATATTCTTCCATTTTATCTTTCTACTTATACAATATGAAATGTAAAATTCACTAATTCTTTTTTCTCATATTTTTCATTGGTTTTGACACGGGTATTAATTTTGTGGGTAAAAGTATAAGTAGGAGGAGATAGTAAGAAAATATATCACCTCTCAATTCATTATTCTTGTTAATGATTTTCGCCCCTCCAAAATATTTTTTCAAGTTACACCACTAATGACGTTATATATAGCACACCTTTTAGAACACCAGATTTATCCAATGTATCAATTTGGATTTGATTTTATTCTTCTTTAAAAAATTACCACAGCTTTGCCAATATGTCGTAAATCACATACAAAAAACCCACGACTTTATGTTTACCAGTTTCATAAAGTTAAAGCTATAAAATAACGGTCTACTTTTCCCATTTTACCATTGTGGTACGTCATGCTTTTTTTTACACGTTTGGCCAGCTAACTTATAAAAAACGTGTTAATGTGCCCATTTTGTTTATTTTGACCTGCTATAACAGGTCACCTTTCCCCCTTTTCTTCTTCATCTTAAAATCCAAACTTTAAACCCGAAATTCTCCATTTATACTTGATGAAAATTAATAATTCTTGAGTCTATGGAAAGCTAATCGAGTTGTCTATCAAGTAGTACATTTAAAACAAATAAAAACGAGTTTAAAATGTGTCAATTCATCAAAAATACCGTAAGGGTGCTTTTTTTGTCCACCGCATACCACCGCATTTATTTATCGATCTGGTTTTCTTTTTTTTTCTTTTTGGTTCATAGATCCATGCTCTGTTTTTGTCCAAGTTCATGGATGTGTTTCCAACTTCATGGATGTGTTTTTCTTTTTTTGTTTGGGTTATTGGATTTTTTTTTCATGAATACCCTTTGGTTTATAGATTTGTATGCTTTTTTGTCCGATTAACCTTTGTTTCCTCCATATGTTTATAGTCTCTTTTTTTTACTATAAGTAATCTATTGGTCTATCAAAATTTGTTTTTTAATGGACTCATGAAATTAATTGGGTGATGTAATGTTGAGGTGTCTAGACTTTGATTCTCGATTATTAGTCAACATCTATCAAGTTTATGGTTTTTTTAGATTATCAGATAATTTGGACTAGGAATATAGAATGTTGTTTATTAGTGAACATTTTTTTGTGAAAATTTTATAATTGTTAATCACTCAGAATTTTTTTGGCTTGCTATGTGTTGATTTTAGATTGTTCACTAATAAACGTAAGTTCAATATGTTAATTTTTCTATACATGGTTGAGCATAATTATTATGTGTTAATTTTTTCTAATCATAATATCAAAATTTAAAATTTGTTTATGCTTTGTAAATAAACACTACAATTCTAAAAATATTGTATTGTGCATGTAACATGCTCACTAGTGAACTTCGAAATATATGGTTTAAAAATCTATTCATGCTTTTGATAACTTTTAGTTTTAAGCATGAATGTGTTCACTAATAAATAATGTATACATAACAAAATATGTGTAAATCATAACGTGTGTTCAGCAGTGAACACCGTATCTAATTATAAAGTAAAAGGAAATTTTAAAAATGTGGGAAAATTTTAATTAGAGAAAGAAATTAGTTAATTTGAGGGAGGAGAGAGAAAATATATTTGTTTACTAATATACCCTTTTGAATTAGATAAAACAATTATTTGTGATTAATGTGAACCACAAGATCAAAAACAAATCAATGGCTAAAATTGTTTCTCGCACTTCTCGCATTAAAATTACTTCTCGCATGAACCCTCCCCTATATATATATATATAAAGCAAGTGAACATTTCCTCAATCAAAATTTATGTGACTTGTACTAATTAAGCTTTACAATTTTGAGATTTTAAAATGCTTACTAAGCTTTTAGCTCATCGGATACTTTTATATGACTTGTACTAATTAGGCTTTACAATCAAAATTCATGATCTGCTAGGTTTTTGAGATGTGTGTGTGTGTGTGTGTGTGTTTGTATGATTTAGGATTCAGTAGGTTCAATGGTTGTAGGTGGTGGGCAAACGGTGGTGGCCCGATGGTGGCAATGGTGTTATTCTAGGACAGATGGTTGTGAATAAAATTCCTTCACCGAGGATAACCAAGCAATTCAATTCAAATTCTAATTCCTTTAGGATTTCAATTCCTTAGGAATGCAACTCAATATCTAGGCATTCCACCAGACCAAGCGCCCCCCATAAGACTCTTGGATCAAGTGTTAGACTGAAGCAACCCCATGAAAGTTCTTAGTGAACCAAGACTCACATGAACCCCATGTCATTTTTTGCATGTGTATATTTTATGGCAAATGTCCTTAAAGAGCATCATACTATTTTATTGGTCTTTTTTTGTCATTAAACTTTTGTTTGATGTGCTATTTTAGCAATTATAGCCGACTGAATAGGTTAAGCGCAACTATTTTAACTGATACGGGTTGGTAATTATACTTTGTCCCAATCTGATCTGCTAGGTTGCTATTTTTATGACATAAAAGTAAAATTCAACCGGTTCAAGATCAACTTATCATATAAGCTAAAAGGTATCATTACCAAATCAAGTGAAATAAAAGAGTATAACTACTAAAATGAACTGATAAGAAAAGTATGTTATTATTTTATGACATAAGCCCTGTATTTAATACTTTTATATGTGTATATCTATTAATAAACAGACACCACTTACTTTGTAACATCTATGTTACTTCTTTTAGCCTTTCAACTTTTCAAGTTAAGAATTTTCACTGAGTTTTATTATTATTTCTTTGTTTATGGCTCAGAGATGGTGGAAGCAATGAAATCCGTTGCAAAATTGGGTGTTGAACTGACTGTCGAGGAGAGGAACTTGTCAACAATGACATACTTGAAAAGGGTGGAAGACGAGCTTGCGATAATATGCAATGACATACTCTCAACAATTGATCACCATTTGCTCTCGTCATCAAAAACTGGAGAATCTGCTGTCTTCTATCATGAGATGTGAGTTGTTTCAATCTAATTATCATAAATACACTCTCCCTCAATTTAATGAAAGATTTGAGTCCCTTTTGGTACTAACTCCTGGGAAAAACCCCATGAGCTAAATAGTACAAGGTTACTTCTGTGGACCCTAAAAGGCCTGTGCCCACTATACAAAAGGGCCAAACCAACCCATATAGTAACCTACATTATCAACAAAATACATATATAAAGAAATATCGTATATGGATGCCAATAAGTACAACTTCTTTCATTAAGAAACTTGATTTTGTTCGATGAGAATGTAAATACTTTCTCTTTAGGTGATTTGGTTAGTTGAATAAAGAGATAAGAAACTTTGGCATATTTCTATTTCGAATGAGCATCATTGTTTGCACCCATAGGCCATAACAACCCTGAAACTTTCAAAAAGTTTCTATTTAGGTAACCCATAGGCCATAACCGTCACCAAGTCACTGAAACATTATTAAGTCAATAGTTGAAACTTGAAAGAATGTTATGTTCAATAGCCTTTAGATTACCTTAAATCTTAATGTTTCATATTTTGTCGGTTTCTATGGGTGAAGCTGGGGGTGAACATGGGTCGGTTATGACCCAAAACCCAACCTAAAACTGGAACTCCAGTTATTTAGAAATGAAAACCGATTGATTTTGGTTAAGACGGTTCGGTTAGTTCAGTTATGGGTCAGTTAATCGGTTATAACTAATTTTTGTGGGCTTGAGCCCAATAGTGAGCAACTAGTTGTTTTTGGTCCAATACTTTGGTGAAATTATTTAACAGAAAATCCTGATAAAAATATAAAATTTTCTATGTACAAGAAATTTAATGGAACCATTTTTTTTCAAAGTCTAACATAACATTTTAGACCTAATAAAATATTATAAAAATTCCAAAAAGATTCAAATGGGGCAATTACATGGCTTAGATTTTTGTATGAAGCTGAGAATATCAGTTTAAAAAAAATCGAAACTGATCCATTGGTCAATTACATGGGTTAACTATTTAACTGTTAATTTAAGGTTATTTCTGTTAACGATCGGGTTCCTGCTCATCGCTACTAGACTGAAAACGAAGATAATTCCTGAAAGAGAAACTATAGCTAAATTGGTTACCTTATTATGCCATTAACTCTTTGTGAAGTGTGATAAAATGTTTCAGTAATCACCCTAACTGGTTAATATCTTGATGAGTACAGGAATTAAGGCCGAGTCAGTCGATGAAAACTTCCTAGACAGAGTCGAAAACTCTGTGCATGAGAAAGGCAACAATAACAACACCGACCCAGAAGTCTGCCCGTTTACATGGGCAAAATCACCCGAAAATCTATTTTGCCAAGAGGCATACCTTGCTTTCGCCACTGTATTTGTCATATTTAGGTCATTTTACCTAATTTACCCTTTTATCATCACATCTGCTCAATACGCTCGAAGAACACAGTTGTTGAATATTCGAGTTAGAAGCTTTTTTGCCTATTTGAATCGAGCTATACAGTTATTTAGCTCACTTACAGGTTGCATGGGCATCGGTTTCTTTCACGTACAAAAGAACTAGATTAACTTGATATTTCTGTTGATACCAAAGTTTTGGTTCTAATTGATCTTTTGAAGTAACTTGCTTCAAATTTATTTATGTATTATAGTTTACAAATTGTATGTTCATTGAAGAAAAGAGAGATTTTCTGAAAGTTACTTGACTAAACCAAGTGTGTATTTATATTAATGATTTTTGTGTTTGGACTTCGAAATGTTGTAGACTTTTGTTTGTAACTGTACATGATGAGAATTGAGAACTGTAGATATCAATAAGAGTTTACAATGGTTATGTTATTGTTGTTCTCATTGGTTGTTTGGTATAAAAGTTGTTAAAAAGAGAACGATAAAACATGCTCGGTAGCCATTTTAACAGGTAATTGTTATTTGGTAACAAAAATATATAGAAAAATCACCAAAATGCAATTTGACTAACTGTCAAAGTTAAGAATAGTTAGCTTAAAGCATCAAAAATGAAATAAATTGATAAACATATTGATTATTTTTGTAATTTTCAAAGTTAAAGAACTAAAAGTGAAATTATATAAGAACCATTTTTGTAATTAACTCTATCCATAATGTAAATTGCTTGAGGTTGGATAGATTTTATAGTATATATATACATGTTAATTGTATAAAATATATATCAATTATGTTAACTCACCAGCTCTCGCCAGGTTTCAAAACTTCATGTCATTATTGATATTAAAAAAAAAAAAAAGTAAATTAAGAATATTTATTCAAACTAATATATTAAAGGCTTTAAAGAAAACTACTCGAGAGTCAAGGTCTACGGTAGACTTGGAGGACACCAACAAAACACACTAAACTCAAGAGCCTGTGACAAGAATACAAATAAAACAAGGATTTAATATGTACATGATGGGCTTAGTTAAGAGCACTTGTGGTGGTGCTCGTCGTCCCACTCGTTATATGGGTGAGTGGAATGACATCACTACAACCCCGTAGTCATTCTTACATTGGCCGAAACTCTAAACCATATACAACAAGGCCGCTCATACTTCCTTCGTAACTTATCAGTTTTAAATTCACATGAAGATAATCATTTATTAGATCATGATTTGATTTGAACTTCCACAGCTTAACCTCCATCCATCCATCTTCTCTTTGCTTTGGAACTTGAGTAATATCATGTCTATTCCATGGGCTTGGGGGTATGAAATATATAATTTCAGCTTCTTCATCTTTTCGGTGGAGCATATCTCTTACTTTCACTGGACAATGCAGGCCTTCGGTTTTTTCAGAAAGGTTGAATACAAGATAGCAGACATAATTTGTATCGGGTGACAACATTTGGGCTTCAATTTTGCAGTCGATAAGAGACACTTGCTGTGGCAGAAACTCAATCACCTCCTGAAATCTACATGTACAACATAGTTAAAACTTAGGGTTATCGATCGTTAGCAACAACAAAAAATTTATTTTTATTTACCAAAAATGCTATGAACATATATAGTGAAGTTAGTTTGAAAAGCAAACCTGGATTTTGCTGATGGTTTTGAAACAAAAAGCTTCTCATTAGAAATACCATAAAGAGCTTCCTTTGCTGAAAGCATGAGATGTTTTCTTCCACTTACTTCACTTGAATACAACTGTTCATCATCACATGTTTAGATACATATATATAGTTACAAAATCTCAAGGAGAATTTTAATGCTCCAAATGAAAGATAAATTTTGTTAGAATTTATAAATCGACCTTTTCATGAACCTCGTAATTTTTGTTGGATGTTTCTTCATAGTCGTTAGTTGGTGATTGCTGCACTTGATCCACATTAACGTTTAACTCTTCCACCTCTTCGTGCTTCACCTGTATGATAAAATTTGTAAAAATATATGTGTGTGTAGTATAGTATGTACAGGTGAATGGCTCAAAACTTACATTATGAATGGCTTGAAACTGGATGCCTTCTACATAAATGGAACCATCTCCACAGTAGTACGGTGACAAGCTCTCTAGCATAAACTCAAAAACAGTTTCTTCTCCATGATTAAAAAATCTGTGCAACTCGATCATCATCCACTTGTCGTCTCTCCATGTTGCAAAATATGAATGTAAGGTTTTGGTTCCCTTTTTGTACTTAAGGTTAACATCCATAGGTTTACTTGAAAAGTTTCTTGAATCACAGAATTTGAAGACTAAATGAACCCCATAAACGACATCTGGAGATAAAAAGTGAGTTCTTGTCTCGATTTTGATCATTAGGTTCGAAACATCCAACATTTCTGCTACTTCATGAAACCTGCATGTCTCATAAGATATCAAAGTCTAAATTAGCCATAGCCTACTTTTAAATTCGATTTTCCGGAAACCATAGACGAACCTTGATTCTGAAATAGATCGCCACACATGTGGAGTATGGTCTATGTATGAAGACTTGCTTATTGATATCATTTCATTTCTTTCACCATGATTTCCTATCGAAAACCACTGTTATGCAGGACAATTAAAACAAATCAATGAGTTTGTGATAAGTGATTCATCTAAAGCAATAGAATCAACTGATGACATAAAATAAATGAAACTCGAGATGTGAGGATGAACCAGTTACCACATTGTCATCTTGAAGGAGGATTCATTTGGAGAACATGTTGTAAAGATCCTTATTCTTTTGGGTAGAGTAGATCTCTGTAGATTTTGACGTTTGGATTAGATCTTTATAATCTTTAGGTAACTTAGGCTCCCATATTTCATAATCCTCCTGCATGTTAATTGAATAATAAAATATCGTATACTTAAGCATGCACCACAAATTTATTCTTACGTTTGGAAACTTGCATTCTACAAATGATATGTCCTATTACTTTGCCTATAAGTCCTTAAAGAATTTCCTTTTTTAGTAGGTTTTTTGGGGAATCCAGATGTGCTCTAATGTACACAACCTAACCGTTTCCATGGCCATTCCGAATGCCCACAGCTGACCATCCAAGACGATTATCCATGAAGAATTGAACCGTCCCTTCTTTTGAGACTTTGTAGAACACTGAACACCTACCACTTGACCATCTTGTGATGCTTAAAAATAGTAATAATACACATGTGATATAATGCACTTAAAAATTGATACAAAAACTAGATAAATACACTAGATGCATAGTGCATTTAGCAGATGCATCTAATTTTTTTAGCCGTTTTCAAGGGTCCATATATGTTCCTTGTGTTATCCTTGAAAGAAGTGTTCTTCCTTGATTCCAACTTATTCTTAAAGATGGTTTCATTAATTCATTTTGATTTGAAAGATTTCCTTTCTTCTTTTCGTTTCTTTATTTCATGATACCTAGTTTTTGTTTTAAATATTCTAGTTTTGACATAAATCAATTGAAACTTACTTGTAATTCCATTACTTCGTTAAGTTGTTGCAACACCTCTTTTGCTGTTGGTCGTTTTATTCTATCATAATCCAAGCATCGACCGACAATCTTTCGAAATGTAGAGAACGACTCAGGTGCAATTTGTTTCTTTAAACCAGATAGAGCAATGGAACCAAATTTTCCTTCCTCGTGGATGTGGTTAAGGGCTATGGTTACATGTTCTGGATTGTAATTCCGTTTATCTGGCACTAACATTTTCCCATGAAAGATCTCAAATAACACCACACCAAATGAGTAAATATCAGATTCTTTCGTCAAGTAACCCGCTATATCATATAACGGGTCAACGTAGCCGATTTTGTCAGCTACAGGATTGCTGATGACATATTCCATTTCCTGATTTGCTGGACTTATTAAGGACAACCCAAAATCAGAAATTTTTGCCTTCCAATCAGTATCCAGCAAAATATTCGCACTTTTGATGTCCCTATGTATCACCACATCTTTTGTTGGAGTACCTTCATGAAGAAAATCCAACCCTCTCGCAATATCAATGCATATCTCAAGTCGTTTCATCCATGATAGACTAATGTCTCCTAGATGCTTATCAAGACTCATGTTAGAGGCGAGCTCATAAACAATGATTTTTTCATCCTTTTCGTTACAGTAGCCTATCAGACCAATGACATTCTCGTGTTTATACTCGAAAAGGATTTCAAGCTCTGTCAAGAACTCATGTTCTCCCTGACCTTGACTCTTATCTAACCTCTTTGCGATAATGGTGTTGGATCCATTAGCATGTGTAACATTTCCTTTGTATACCTTGCCAAATCCTCCTCCTCCGATAAGATTCGCATAATTGAAGTTCTCTGTGGCCTTTTTAATGTCTTCAAGAGATATTTGTAGGTTGTCCATGTCGTTTTCCTAAGAATCATGAAGCAATCAGTTCAACTTCACTATATTAAGGTAGACTTAATTAAGTTCTTAACTAAAATGCTGGTAAGATACAATTTTTAATCTGCATATATTTACAAGCTGTTGGGAAATTATGTGCAAGAGTAAGTAGTTTCTATATCGTGAAAAGATCACTCTACTGGATTTATAATTCAACATTTCGACCCGTATGGCTGTATATGAATATCACGAATTTCAATTGGGGATAATTCACAAATCCTTGTTCAGTAACGTATTCACAATAAGGTAAGTTCACTTTATTTATAGTCATCCTTATTTATCAGCCAACCAAACGCTCGGCTAAGAGAAGGTACACGGTCCACTGAGCGCTGGCACAGCTTTATGACACTCATCAGCTTAGCACTTAGCTTATCAGTTCAGACTTGAGAGTATTTGACTATTTGCTTGGCTTAGTAATTGCTCAGCCGGTAGTTTTTCCCCTTGGACTGTGATTATGGGTCAACGGAGGATAAATAAAGTTACATGTTATCTACGTTTAGCTCCTAAGGGCGGTCCCTAGGGGCTAGGACCCTGTGAGGGGGTCACCCCCCCCCCCCCCCCTGCTATATTGGGTATTGTACTTTAGCTAAGACTTGAATGAGTGCACTCTGCACCGCCTGACTCATGTACCAACTACCAAGTTTAGTCAAATCCTTATATTTAATACTTGAGCTCGACAACCTACTCAAGTAGCTCGAGCTCGACTCGACTTGAACCAAGTCGATATTGAGTTTTTTCAGAGTCGATTTTGAGTAGCTAGCCATTGACTCAACTAAGTTACACCCTTGTATAGGGAGGGGGTTTGGTGTTCCCTAGCACCCAATGACATGGTGGACCCAATAAGGAGGCGGGGTCGGTATAATGATCTACAAGTTGTTAGTAGGTGTTTTATGTCATTATACTTCATTTTCATTACAATTAGGATTTATAATTTTATTAATTAGAAATTATGCATTACCTTCATTCGTAAATTTAGCATTTTTACATTCACCGTGTGATACATGAGATGGGGCATCATAGGGTGGAATTACTTTACATTGTCCGAGTCAACACATAAATAGTCGACAAGAAAGTGATACGGCAGATTTAACCCGACCTACGATCCAAATTGCTACTAACATTATATCTTTCTTTTATGTGATAAGGAATGGGATACTAACTAGCATGGTATATAAGATATGAAGAGGAAAAAGGTCTAATTTTGAAACTATTGACTTACTTGGAAGCGTAATGCTTTTTCAAGTTCCTCAAGGATGATTTTTGTTGGAGGACGCTCGTCTTGAGTTTCTGCCACACATTGATACGCAATGTTAATAAATGTGTTCAAAGAATCTTTATTTGGTCCTCTATGTAGAGTAGAAACAAGTTCATCTACTTCTTCCATTATTTTAGGATCTACAATTTCATTTATAGTTCCGTTTTCAAAGTGTCTTCGTGCAATAGGTGCAAGCCCTCTTTCATTCTCCGCAATGTAAATAGGATCATAAGCAACCGTCCCAGTTAGCATTTCAAACAGAACTACTCCAAAAGAGTAGATATATGTTTCTTTCTTCAACTTACCCTTGTTTTCATATTCTGGATCCAAATATACACGTGTGCCAGCAATATTTTTTGTATAAATAGTATTTGTTTGTTGACCCTCATCATGATGAAATCTGGAGAGCCCAAAATCGGCAATCTTTGCCTCCAAGGTCTTACCCAACAAAATGTTTCCGCTTTTAATGTCACGATGAATAATTCTTCGTTCATCATTTGACCTAGTGTGAAGGTAATTTAAACCTTGAATAACATCGATGCAAATCGTTATACGTTGCACCCAACTTAGATTAGTCAATTTTTTAGAGTTCCCCAAATAATCATCAAGACTACCATTGGAGACAAACTCGTAGACAAGTATCATATGAGAACCTTGAACACAAAATCCATGAAGAGAGACTATGTTAGGATGCTTACAACTTGTAAGCAAATCAATTTCCGCATTGAACCCTTCTTTTCCATGTTTGTTTTCTCTAGCCAGTATACGTTTTATAGCCACGATTCTTCTTTTACCTTCTGTTGGCAAGTATAGTTCGGCTTTGTACACATTACCATAGCCACCTGACCCAATGAGAAATGTTTCTGAAAAATTCTTGGTGGCGAACTTTATATCATCAAGTGAGAACTCTAAGTGTTTCAAGCCTTCCCTCTGCAATAAGGAAGAAAAAATGTTAAATTGTAAATAAGTATGTAAACTAGGTTGAGACAAATTGTTATTGGCATTTTTTTTATTCATTTCCATAATAGAACGACCTTTATAGAGGCAGCCAAACTACCTTTAGTTGATTAGTAGCATGATGTAAATAGCTAAATTTAATCAAGGTTTTTTTATTTTTTGTAAAAAAAAGGTATATATACTATATAAGATTAACAGTTTGTCAATAATATATAAGCAATAAAACCTTTTCTCTACTTTGAAGAAATATAGAAATCGATTTTCAGGTGTATAATCTAATGTTAACCAATTTGAATGTAATACGCATTCCTTATTGTAATTATATAGTATTGCCAGTGCATTTAATTAATAAAAAGAAGACTTCATTCTTAATTTGTAACTTAGTGTTGTAGTCATTTATGAACATTGAAGGTGTTTGGACATAAGGACTAATTAGGAAGATATAAAGGGCACAAAACCCTAGACTAAATACTGTAGTCACATTTAAAAGCGATTTGAGGTATAGTGTGTGTCGTTGCCGAGAAGAAGATGATCAGTATTCAAACCATTCCTTCACAAAATCGTTCGGTCCTTTGTGTACCATTTCATGTTAGAAAACATTATTTGGGATAGGATTTTCCTGAGCTTCAGATGATCGGCGACTGTGACATTTAGACGCAGTTGGACGCTTATTATTGCAGCTTTAGCAAATCTTCTGCAGTTGGGCATATTGCCTGTGTGGCGTTAAGTGATGATGATGTGTATTTGTTACCTGAATATGTGCTATCCGCTATAACATGCAAGTACTGTGTTAGCTCACCAAGCTTTGTGCATACTCGTGTTTGTTAAATATTTTCCAGGACCGTCTCGTGTATACAAAGGCAAGGCGTGACAGATATTCCTTCGCAAACTTTTAAACTCTGATTTTTGTTAATCAATTTACTATTTGCTGTAAGACCCGTGTGTAGAGTAGGTGAAGATGATTGGGAATTTGTTTTAAGTAATTAATTGAAGTATATTTGAATTGAAAAAAATTAGGACTTTACATTTGACATATTATTGTAGTAGGGGGTGACTATCTATGTGGTAGTCCATGTAGGCATCTAAGTTAGTGCCATGTTATCACAAGCACTACCACTTAAAAAAGTCATTATTAATAAACACATTCATTGTTAATATAATTTCACTTGTTAATATAATTATAAATTTATATAAGTTTTTAAAGTTTTAACCACTATAACAATTTTATTAACATATACCATTAATGTTTTAACTTTTAATCAAATGAAACTATAACCGTTGTAACGATATATAATGGCAAGATAAGATTATTTCACATTAAGAATATAGATAATGTATAATCTATAATTTTTCATTACGTAAATTAAGTAAATATATAATATATAATCTATTATAGTTTTTTAAGTCTCAATGTTTTTTTCATTGACAAATAATATACATAAACCTCTCGGAACTTATAATTTTTTAGCTCGTAAAAGACACTTGATACGAATTATTGAATTAAGAATTTAAGATGATCTTATTTGCTACAATGAACTCAATGTAAAGATAGTTAATGATATCTCAACTGGGCTTAGTAACAAAGTTCAAATTTTGTCATTTAACATGAGTGTAGATAATTTGTTATGTTACTCTTGGTATATTATACTTCCAACTTCTTTCCACTTCTTGCTGTATTAATATATATATATATATATATATATATATATATATATATATATATATATATATATATATATATATATAGGGGAGGGTTTCATTGAGAACCGATAAAAATGTGAGAACCGCGAGAACCAATCTTAGCCGTTGATTTGATAAGTGGAATTCATGGATGGAGAGCGTGGGGGGATCGAGTGTGGCAGGGTGTATGTGAGGAATTCATGGGTGGGCAATGACATTGAAAGAGGGAGAATTAGACGGCTCAGATTGGTTCTCGCGGTTCTCGCAATAAAAATGGTTCTCGATGGAACTTCTTCCTATATATATATATATATATATATATATATATATATATATCTTACCTTCGCGTAATTAGACGACCAGCCTTCGCCTTCTACTGCAACTTTTGAGCGTTCCTTAAATTCAATTGCGACAAATACAATGGGAAATGATTAGTAAATATATAGGTTATATGACCTAAAATAAAGCAACATGATAATTTTAACTTCATAAAGTCATGTATACTTGAATATTATCTATATACACACAAAAAAAATGGTTAATTTTATCCTGATTAATATTTTAACACTTATAACTATCAATTAATCATTTATGTATTAACCATTATACAAATTTAAGCATAAATTAGATATAAAAGAGGGCTGGGTTATTAATTCAATCCTGATTAAGATTTAAACTGTTTATAATCATTTGTTATTATTAATCATTAGACAATGTTAAACACATTTCAGATACATGATGTAATATAGGGCTGGACATGAGTCAGCTCCCTCTATATATTTATATTTCACATTTAGTCTCCCATTCCTTAATTTATTTAGGTTCTAAAATTAAACCTTTCTGTGTATATGTATATGTATATGTTTTCCATACAAACAAGAATTAATTTTCATACAAGAACTGTTTTCTAACACCATTAATGACTCATTAATAGGGATATTTTGGTCGATTACATATTTATCCAACCGTGGATTGCGTCCGGAGGATGAGTCATTATTGGATTCGCTTGATTTTCCCAAAATGCCCCTCGTTAATAAGCCCATTAATCAGCCATTAAAAATTCATAGCCAATGATTTATGTTAATTAAAGGCCGAGATTGGTTCTCGTACGAAAAACAGATCTCGTTTAAACCCTCCCCCTATATATTTATAGAGGTTATTATATATAGAGATGGAGGTTGAATTGAGAATGCAAATAATTATGATAAAAGGAGACTTAATCCTAACCCTTATTTGATTTGATCGGATGACCTACATTTAGCCCTTCCTTTTTTATAACCCAAACATGAATTGCGATCATGATATCTAATAGATCAACATCTAATGGATGGCTATGATTTGTTCTCCCATTCTCACCTAAAATTTCATTCCTTCAATAACCCTCCCCTATATGTGTGTGTGTGTGTACACACTAGCATAGTACCCGTGAATAGTTTGTGCTTGGTATTTGCGGAATGCAGTATCAGCAAATAGTTTCTTTTGCAAAATATCCGTTTTCTTTCTCCTTTTTCAATTTTTTGTTTCTCTTTTTTCTCCTCGGTGTTTTATTGGTTTTTAACGTAATTTTTGAAAATAAAAATAAAATAAGGGGAAAATATATAGTTATGTTTAACGAGTTGTTAAACAAACATTACCATAATTTAGTTCACGTAATTAATGAGATGATTGATTGTACTACTACAAGAACCAATCTTGTCCCTTAGATTAAAATAAATCAATGGCCATTAAAAATGGCAGCTCGTTAATAACTCATTAATTAGGGTATTTTTGAAAAATCAAGCATCACTCTTAATGATGGTTCACCCGGACGCAATTCACGGTTGGGAAAATATATAAAGACCAAAATACCCCTATTAATGAGTTCCTAATGACCATTAATGGTAGTTACAAATAATACTCGCGCCATTGAAAAAAAACCATTAATGAGTCATTAATGACCATTAATGGGAATATAGTTGATGCAAATAAAAGAAAAATTGAAAAAACGGGTATGTTGCTATAAGAAACTTTTTCGTGACATTGAATCGCACAAATATTGCATCAATACATTCTTGAAAGCGACATGTTGCAAAACAAAAACTATTCGCCAACATAGCATTGCACGTGTACGATGCTAGTGTAGGTGTATGGGAGAGAGCGAAAAGTTCAAACGAGAATTGTTTTTCGTGTGAGAACAATTTGTAACATCATTAATGACACAATAATACGAGTATTTTGGTTATTTATATGTTTACCTAACCATGAATTGTGTCTGGGTGGATCGTCATTAATGAGTGATACTTGATTTTCCTAAAACTGTCCTCATTAATGAGCATATTAATGAGCCTTACAATTATTAGCCACTCATTTATATTAATCTAAGATTGGTTCTCACAAGAAAATCAGTTCTCGTTCGAACTTTTTTCTTTCTCTCTCTCTCTCTATCTCTTTCTCTCTCTCCATATATATTATAATAAAGAAAAGTTCATTTAAGAATCGCTCTTAATTTGAAAACCACCTTTAATGGACTTTTTATTTAAATTTTGTTTAAAATGTTATGACTTTCTTGACGTTAGTTTGAATGTTTCAGGTAGGAAAGTTTCAGGCAGGAAAGATTCAGGCAGGGGCATAGGAGGTGAGTTTAATTGTTATATTAGGTAATATAACTTTTCTAGAATCTATTTAAGCAAGATTAATAATTAGAAGTAATTATTATTGTCGTAAATAACTTCATAAAGTATTTCCAAATAAATAAATATACAAACTATAATAATAATAATAATACAATGAATAGAAAGGTTTTTTAATTAATATATAATAATTATGATAATAGTATGGATAATTAGTATTAACAAATTTCAGTAATAATATTATTCTTAACAACAATAGATAATTAATAAAATGTATCTACATATATGAAATTAAATAAAAAATAATATATTAATATATTAGTATATATAAACTTGAGTTATGGTAATAACATATTACAATTCTCTTGGTTTTTTCATTCTTCTTCTTAGCAGGATGTATATTGGGAAGCAATCTCTGCTTAGACAGATTTGGTTTTGTTGTTGTAGTAGATCATATTTTGTACAATAATATTATATATAGAAAAGGTTAAGAAAAATATATTTGAGATCAACACTACAGAAAAGTAAGGAAAAGCTCACTAAATATATTTTAGATCAACAATTTAATGATACAAATAATTAAATTAAATGTAAAAACTGTATAAAAAATATAAAAATCAAACAGTTTTGAGCGAAAAGAGCCATGCGCTTACATGTAGTCGTTGAAGTTCCACTGCATTCTCAAGCTTTACTATAACTTGATCTATATTTGGCCGTTGTGCTCGTCGTTCCTTTATGCAGGTGTATGATGTTTCTGAAAAGATCTCAAATGATCGTTGGTCCATCTGTTTCCGTAGATTTGGATCAATCAAATCATCCAGTTCTCCCACTTCATAACGTGATTTGGCTAACTGAGCTAGTAATTCCTCGTTTGGCCTATGTAAATATTGTGCAAGTTTTTTCATGGTAAATAGGGGGTTTTGTAAACACTTTTTGGCGTTACGGTTGAAAATTTGACTATAAGGTAAAGATGATGAAGAAAACAGTGTAAATCCAAATACAGGCGGTTTGACGATATCATTAGAATATAAAACACGTTTGTCTGCAGGTTGCGTGAACTGAGGTGACGACACACTATCATCAAGGGTGATATTAACAAACACATCGCCTTCTGATGCAGAATGAACAGTTGACACCTTTACAGAGCCATCCAAAGTCAACATCTTCTGGGTTTCTACTGATACCTTGGTAGGTATATGATCATGGGGAACATCCATCTGAATCTCTTGTTTGTTGTAAGTTTGTGTAGGAACTTCAGGCTTGATATTCTCTTCTGACGCAGGATGAATAATTGACACAGAGCCATCCGAAGTTGACCACTTCTGGGTATGTGCTGATTCTTTGGTAGGTAGATGATCATGGGGAACGGCCATCGGAATCTCTTGTTTGTCATAAGTTTCTGTAGGAACTTGATGTTTGATATTGTCTTCTGACGCAGAATGAATACTTGACACCATAACAGAGCCATCCGAAGTCCAGACCTTATGGGTTTGTGCTGATACCTTGGTAGGTAGATGATCATGGAGAACGGCCATTTTAATCTCTTCTTTGTTGTAAGTTTGTGTAGGAACTTGAGGCTTGATATCGTCTACTTTAATCCTCCCGCACAAGATTTTAGATAATGTCAAGAAGAAAACTCTGGCAAAAGCTGAAGCATGCCTTTTTCTTGGTGAATGAGTTACGTGGTTTTCAATAGTCGTAAATGCCCTCCTCCCACACAAAACTTCAAACAACACCACACCTAAGGAGAAAACGTCTGACTTGTGGGTAACAAACCCAGTCTTTACATATGCCGGGTCAACGTATCCTATAGTGCCGATAACTTCGGCAAGGAGGAGACGGTGCCTTCGAGCTTTCGTATTTTTCATGGAAATTTCAAAACCGGATAACTTGGGTCTGCAGTTGTCATCTAATAAAATTTTGGAGCTTTTGATGTTACGATGTATGACACTAAAATCGCATCTATCATCATAGTGGATGTATTTCAATGCATGTGCGACACCAACACATATCTCCAATCGTTGCACCCAGGTGAGGGTTGAATCACTTAGTTACTTGTCAAGAATCCCCTTGTCATGATACTCGTTTACAATGACCTTCTCATTATTCTCATCACAAAACCCGACAATGGAGACTAGATTTTCGTGCTTAAGACTAGCAAGCATCATAATCTCCGTCCAAAACTCGATGTCTCCTTGGCCATAGTCATTGTGCAACCTCCTAGCAGCAATATTCTTTGATTGCCCTTTCCATATAAGGTTTCCTTTATAAACCTTGCCAAACCCACCTTGACCGATGAGATTTTCATCAGCAAAGTTGTTGGTAGCCTTTACTACCGCTTCAAGTGGGATTTGTAAGTGAGCAAACTCACTGGATGAAGGCATGATTCTGATTCTGTTTATCAAGTAAAAACAAGAGCTAAAGTTAAGTATGGAAGAGGATACTAAACAGGTATTTGTTTTAGCTTATCTAGGGCTTATTTTTATAAGCTACATTTATTTTCTATTTCAAGTCTATGGTAAACTCTTACGCCAAAAAAATAAGCTCATAATAGGCTAAGCCAAGCACCCCCTCTAACCCACACACAAATATTAGGTGATGTATTTGTATGTGTAATCATAGTGTGAATATTATATGCGCCATCCGGATTCTCTCGAGTCAACCCATCGGGCCCTCAGACCCAAAACTAACAAAATTGAACATAAACTTCAACTAATAATAGAATCAGACCATTCTCGACGATAAAATAAACAGAAAAATTCAAACAATAGTAGATAAATCCATACTCATTTGCCCTATTTGTAAGAACCCTAAAATCAGCAGAAGCAGAAGGCGAAGACGAAATCAAATTGAACGTAGAGGAAGCATATAATGAAAACGAAAGTAAACCTGATGTCGAAGACGAAATCAAGCAAACGTAGATTGGAGAAGCAGAAGACAATTTCAGTGAAGTTGATGCTCCTTCAAAGGTGCGAGAGATGATGAATCAATTACAGGAGTTACTTGACAAGGGCTTCATTCGTCCAAGTTTGTCCCCGTGGGGTGCTCCTGTGTTATTTGTGAAGAAGAAATATGGAACCATGCGCATGTGTATTGATTACCGGGAGCTGAATAAGCGAACGGTAAAGAATAAATACCCTCTTCCACGTATTGATGATTTGTTCGATCAATTGCAGGGAGCGACTTGCTTCTCTAAGACTGATCTTCGTTCTGGCTACCACCAGGTGCGGGTTAGTGAAGATGATATTCCTAAAACTGATTTCCGCACTCGATATGGTCACTATGAATTTTTGGTTATGCTGTTCGGCTTAACCAACGCGCCTGCTGTGTTTATGGATATGATGAATCAGATTTGTCGTCCTTTCTTGGATAAATCCATAATTGTGTTTATTGATTATATTCTTGTGTATTCTCGAAGTGAAGCCGAGCATGAGTTGCATTTACGGCAAGTTCTTGAAACTCTCAAGCGAGAGAAGCTTTATGCAAAGTTTTCAAAGTGCGAGTTCTGGCTTCGTGAAGTGCATTTCCTTGGTCATGTGATCTGCAGGGATGGTGTTAAAGTGGATCCGGCGAAAGTCGATGCAGTGATGAACTGGGGAGTTCCCCGAACTCCTTCTGAAGTTCGTAGTTTTCTCGGCCTAGCTGGATATTATAGGCGGTTTATCAGTGATTTTTCTAAACTTGCAGGTCCCTTGACTAAGCTTACTCAGAAAGACGTTGCTTTTGTGTGGTCGGAGGCGCAAGAACAAGCATTTCAATCTCTGAAACGGCTATTGTGTGAAGCTCCGATTCTTTCTTTGCTCGACGGGTCTGATGACTTCGTCGTTTATTGTGATGCTTCTTATTCGGGGCTTGGCTGCGTGTTAATGCAGCGTGATAAAGTGATAGCATATGCGTCTCGACAGTTAAAGCCACATGAAGGTAACTATCCGACCCATGATCTTGAGCTAGCTACTGTTGTGTTTGCTCTGAAGCTGTGGCTGCATTATCTGTATGGTACCAAGTGTGTGGTCTGTACGGATCACAAGAGTCTGCAATATGTGTTTACACAGAAAGAGCTCAATATGAGGCAGCGGTGTTGGCTCGAGTTGATTAAAGACTACGACTGTGAGATCCGTTATCATCCTGGTAAGGCCAATGTGGTGGCGGATGCTCTTAGTCGCAAAAGCTCGTCGGCTGAGGCGAAGTTCATGAAACTTGTAGTGGTTCCTGATATTCTTGCGAGATTGAAGGAAGCACAATCTGTTTCCTGGCGTGACGAGAACTTAAAAGCAGAGGTGATGAGAAAGCAAAAAGATCTGCTTACAGATTATAGCCGTGGGCTAAAGACTTTTCAGTCTCGTGTTTGGGTGCCTCTGTACGGGGGAAATCGTGAATTGATTCTGCAAGAGGCTCACCAGTACGTCTCGACTGTCTGTACATCCGGGCAGTACCAAAATGTATCATGATTTGAAAGCTTTGTACTGGTGGCCTACTTTAAAGCGAGACATTGCTTCCTACGTGGAAAAGTGTCAAATATGTGCGCAAGTGAAAACTGAGCACCAGAAACTGTTGGGAAATTAGCTAAGGCATTAAGACTGTTTAACATGCAAAGTTGAAACTGTTAGAAGAGTTTATGGAAAACAGTTGTGAACTGTTAGATGAAAATATGAAAACAGTTGTGAATAACAGTTGATGTGGGCATTACAACTGTTAGTACAAAGTTCAGAACTGTTAGTTCAAACTTCTAAAACTGTTTGAAGACCTTGAAGCCGAAGACTGTTAGAAGAACCAGAACTGTTGCATCCAATGAACAGTTTCGGTTGAGCTAAATATGGAAAACCCTATCTTTGAAGATATCTCGAAATATTTGGAAGATCATCAAGATTATCTCAGAAGATAGAAGATTACCTAACTGTCAGCAAATCAAGGAAGATCAAGGAGTATATAAATGCTAGATTAGAATTTATAATATGTACGTACTCATTGTTTAAGTTTTTGCATTCATTCTTCAAGTTGTAATTTGCTTTCAGAATAGTGCTAAGCCTCTAAGTTTCTCTTTGAAACCCAAGAACAATCTGTGTTCTTCGTCTAACATAATAAGTTAGATTAGGGGTGAAGTTTACTATTGTAATCATTCTGGTTAATCAATAAACTACTGTTTGATTGAATTGCTTTGTGTTCAAAACCTTCTTTAATCAATTAAGTATGATTCCGCAACTTCTTAGTTGATTATGATCATAGTTAAAGATTAACTTTTTATTCAACTCTGATTTGTTATTCAAAAGTTAGTTCTTGTTATTTGATATAATCTATATCCGATCCTGACAGAAGCCATATGGTAATCTTCAGCAACTCGAAATTCCTGAGTGGAAGTGGGATAATATTACGATAGATTTCGTGACAAAGTTGCCGAAAACGCTCAGAGGGCACGATGCGGTTTGGGTCATAGTTGACCGTTTGACCAAAAGTGCTCATTTTCTGGCTATCAGCGAGTCTACCTCGTTGGATAAGTTAGCAAAGTTGTATATTGCTGAAGTGGTGTCGCGCCATGGAGTGCCATGTTCTATTGTGTCAGATCGCGATCCGCGGTTTACTTCAAATTTTTGGCAGAATTTTAGGCGTAAGCTTGGCACTCGTGTTCACTTGAGCACGTCGTACCATCCTCAGACAGGCGGCCAGTCAGAGAGAACTATCCAAACACTGGAGGACATGCTTCACGCATGTGTACTTGAGTTCGGTGGAGCGTGGGATTCACATCTGCCGTTGATTAAGTTTGCTTATAACAACTCATACCATTCCAGTATTGGGATGCCTCCATTCGAGATGTTATACGGGAGACGTTGTCGCACTCCCACCTGTTGGTTAGAGCCTGGCGAGAAGCAGTTCGCCGGACCTGAGATAGTGCAAATTACAGCTGATAAAGTGAGAGTGGCGCGTGAAAAGCGAAAGCCGCTCGTGATCGACAGAAAATGTACGCTGACCCGAGACGTCGGCCGGTGGTGTTTAATGAGGGCGATCGGGTTTCCTGAAAGTCTCTCCGTGGAAGGGTGTTATCCGCTTTGGCCGTAAAGGCAAATTGAGTCCGCGTTTTATAGGACCGTTTAAGATCCTACGCAAAGACAATGATCAAACTGTGTCTCTGGAGTTACCTCCAGAACTTGCGGGTATTCATAATACCTTCAACGTGTGTTACTTGCGCAAGTGTAAAGTGGATGAGAGTCAGATTCTGCCACTGCAGGAGCTGAGAGTTGATGCTTCAAAGCGCCTCGTAGAGGAACCTGTTGAAATTCTCGGCTCAAAGACTAAGAAACTGCGTAAGAAAGTGATCAAGCTCGTTCTCGTGAAGTGGAAATATAACCTAGGTTCAAATATGACCTGGGAAACTGAAGATGACATGCGAGCTCGATATCCCCACCTGTTCGTGTGTGATCAGATTCCGAGGACGGAATCTTCTTAAGGGGGTAGGTTTGTAACACCCTAAAAAAGGCACTAGCAGTAGTGACTTGTACATTGTGTTTTCTTGTTTGTACAATGACTTTAAGTGATTTAAATTAAGTGTTTTGTGTGACTAACGTGTCTCGTGTTAATTAATGTGATTATGTGAAAAGTGTCGGTTGTGTTTAAAAGTGATTCCGTAAATATCCCCGTTGGTTAGAACGGGATGGCGTGTGTCAAGTTGTAAGTTGAAAAGGGGAATGAAATACCCGGGGTTTAATTAAAAAAACCCCAAAGTCGATTTCTTAACTCCCTTATCCCCTGAGATTGAGAAACACACACAACTTCACATACATACTTACGTACTAAGAAACACACATACTTACTCTCAAAGATTTTCAAGAAATCAAGAGGAGAAATTGGTAGTTTGTGAATTTGGTAGCTGAATCAAGTGGTTGAGTCTGTTCCTTGGTCATCTTCTTCATTCAAGTAAATGTTTTTATTTTGAAACTTAGTTGTGGGTGTTTGTGATGAATCACACCCTTTTGATTGTGTAAATCATGTTTTTGTGAGTTGTAATTGTGTCTAAGGTGTTACTAAGTGTCCTTGGGTGTCAAGTATAGTATACAAGTGATTAAAACTCAGTATTTGATCGATTAAAGTGTCAAAACGCGAATTTGCAGAAGCTGTGCGAAAACAGGGACGAAGGTCACTGTAAAAAGGGTCATTGCGGTCGCATGGCAAGGTGCTTGTGATCGCAAGGGGTGTTGCCATCCTTGCGACCGCAAGGGTTAAGCCTTGCGATCATAAGACTGTTTGTAAATTCCGCGCCGCGTAAGTTTTTAAGGGTCGCGCCGCGTAAATTTGTGATGTGATCGCATGTGTTAGGCTTTTGACCGTAAGTCTTGTGTGTATGCTATGCGATCGCATGGTATGTCCATGCGATCGTATAGGTCTATTTTGTGGTGATTACCGCTTACGAGCGAAGGAAATAAGGTTTGCGATCGTAGGTATGTAACTTGCGATCGTAACCAACCCTAGAATCATGTTTGCGATCTCAGGGGGTATCCCTTGCGATCGGAAGCATGCGTTTGGGGAAAAAGGACCTTTGCGATCGCATGGGGTATCCTTGCGATCGCATGGCTTGTCTAAAAGGTCCCTTGTGACCGCAAGGCTTATGCTTGCGATCGCAAGCAGGGTCCAGTCTAGACAGCTTGTGTAACTTCTGTTTTAACCTGTGTGTGTTACGTGTAAGTGATGACCAAGCCTAAACCTTATGTGTTAGGTGATTCGGACGACTCAGTGTGTTCTTGGGATTCCCGGATCCATATCTTCCTCTTGTGATATCGAGGTGAGTACCGGTTTCCCGTAAGACTCAGTAAGTAGGGCTATTATGTGCCTGTGTTGTGTGCCATGTGATATAGTGATACAGTGTTATAAGTGATACCATGTGATATAAATTGTGATATGTGATACGCATGCGTACTGTGGACCCTATGAGTCAAATGTATTTATGATTCCTGTCCGGACAGACGCAGTGGTTGAGGTCAGTCGCCGATGCGGCTGGGTCCCTTGAGTGTTATTCAGGGATTAGCGGTTCCCACGAGTGATTTTCTGGGGTAAAGGTTCTGCAGGCCGCTATTCCTTGACAAACAGTGGGGTCTTGGTTTGTAACTAAGGCCTAATTTGAGCCCAGGTGGCTCCGCAACGTGCTCGGGGGGTTGATCTTCGCTTCCCCACCAGCATGGATTGGTGTTGCTGATTTCTCAGTTGGATTCGTTGAGCGGGATTTGCAGCCCCGCGAGATATGATCCTGCTGACAGGTCGGCACACCGCTATGTGATAGCTTAGCATTGTGTGCCTTATTGTGACGTGATAGCATGCTTATTGGTGCTTATGTGATAGTTGTACTCACTAGCTAGTGTAGCTAATGTTTCGTGATATTTCCCTTTTCGCAGGTTAGTGATCAGATGGCCTGGCGAGGCGGGTTGCTGTGGGTAGTGTTGTTGTATATATCTTTTGGAACACTAGTAGTTTTTTTAGCTCTGATACTGTATAACGATGGTCGGTGCGTAGTGGTAACATTGGCTTAATTTTGGTACTTGGCTTGATTCGTTGTTTTTGATCGATCGCCAAGTTGATAAGCAATACTTAATATGTAATCAGTGGTTTATTCCGCTGCAAACTTTTGGTGTAAATAAAGTTTTAATTTACTCTAATTTTTAAGCTCGTGAAACCGGTGTTACACTTAAGGCGGTAATTAAAGGGAGACGAGACTTCATTGCGGAAAGCTTTAAGTACAATTGATCCAAACACCCATGATGTGCTCTTCTATGCATCATGGTGCCTTTTCTCTACAATTTTTAGACCAAGTTTATCAGCAATGTCTTCATTGTATCCTTCAATCCCTCATTATGCAATAACTAGAAGAATCTGTTGCGAAGCCGAGATGTGCAACCTTTATGATTTCATATACATGTATCTAATTTCTTCTTCGTAGACGCAGTTATGCGTCATGTAAAACTAGAAAGATATGAATGTGGTTGCCATTAGTTTGATGCTTCCCCCCTTGGGTTTAGATAAAAAAAAAGAGTAAAATTTTAGCTAGGCTGGGTCATAACCTATAGATTACCTTAAATCGAATGTTTCATAGTTTGTCGGTTTCTATGTGTGAAAACTAGGGGTGAATGTTTCATAATTCCGGTTATTTGGAAATGAAAACGGGTCGATTTGGGTAAGTCAGTTTGGATAAGGATTAGAGGTGGAAAAAAAAATCCGAATATCCGATTTATACGAAAAAATATCCGAAACCGGTTTTTAGAAAAACCGGATTTTTTATCCGGTCCGGATTTTTTGAAACCGGATAGTACGACTGGTTATTGTTTTTTTTTGGCGACCGGTTTTTTTACCGGATAAAAAACCGGTTTTTTTATAACCGGTTTTTATCCGGTTTTTCCCTACTAGCCGTTTTTTCAAAAAACTGCCGTTTTTATAGCCGTTTGGGGAGATTCTTGACCCTTTTTTTCAAGCTTGTTTACACTTTTGCCACCCAAAACACTTATATATAGTGTGGGTATGTTGTAGGATTAAGCCACAACTTACATCTTCCATATTCTCTCCATATTCTCTACTTTTATTCACTAAAGTTCACTTTCATTCACTTTCTTGAGATTGATATCATAGCCGGTAGTAGTAGCATGCCGAATACGGGAGCATCTTCTGTAGGAGGAAACCCCGATGTGGTGAGGATTCTCGAGCATAATAGAAATAAAGAAATTTGGGAACATTTCGACTTGTGCGAGATGTCCAACGGTTCAAAAAGGGCTCGGTGCAAACTTTGTCACAAGTTTTTAGCACCCGGAGGCAACTCTACTTTGAGGGCTCATATTACCAAGTCATGCAAGACGCTAAGAGCAACATCCGATGCAACTCAAGTCAACATGACGAATCAAGGTGGTGTTTTCATTTACGACAACGACAAATTACGAGACGCTTTTACGAGGTTCGTGATTACAAAAGCTTTGCCGTTTGACCACTTTGATGATCAAGATTTCACCGAAACCATCCAAACACTAATGCAACCGCGTTACACCGCTGTAAGTCGTACTACCCTTAGGCGTGATGCAATAAAAATGTGGCGTGAGGCTAGAGAAAAAATGATTTTAGGATTCCAAGAACACCGTTATGGTGTGTCACTTACATGTGATGTTTGGAGTTCTCCACATAACGCCGGACATTCTTTTCTAGCTGTCACGACACATTGGCTAGACCAAGATAGTTGACAAATGATGAAACGTACAATCACGTTTGAGTTATTTGGTGAACCACACACCGGCGCAAATTTATTTGCGCTTTTAAAAAGGGTGATTTGTGTTTATAACATACAAAACAAAGTTTTTTCTATGTCGTTTGATAATGCTTCAAATAACACAAACGCGGTTCCAAGATTAAAATTACTATTTTCACCGATTTTAGACGGTGCGTTTTTTCACACTCGTTGTGTTGCACACATCATCAATCTTTCCGTTCAAGCAGGTTTGGAGGTTATTGACTCCAAAAGAAAAGAATTTAAAGAAATGATAAAATCGATTTTTTGCTCCAACAACAAACGGTTGAATAATTATAAACGTTTTTGCAAGTCGGTTAATTGTAAAGCTTTGGGTCCAAATTTGGTGTAACATCCCAAAATAGGGCCTAGTTGTACTGTGTTGTACTATGTGCTTGTATACTTGTACATTGATTTTAATCAATGTGTTTAGTTGCTAAATGTGTTATTTGTTGATTATACGTGATAAAAAGGCGATATGTAAAATAATTATGATAATAGATAAAATTGATAAGTTAGTAACCGGTTTTAGATAATGGTTCTAAAAATATCCTCGATAGGTGAAACGGGTAAACGAGGGATAAATTGTAAGTTGAAAAGGGGAACAAGATACCGCGTGTTAAATTAACTAAACACCAAGGTCGGTCTAATGGACCTTATCTCCAGGAGAAAACAAAATACACACACTAAACACACACAAGCTCTCGTTTTCACACACACACACCTTAAACTCTTTCAAAATCAAAGAAGGAATCAAGAGGGGATTAGAGTACAAGTGATTTCAGTAGCTTCAATTTCTTCATATTGTGTTGAATCATCTGATTTTGGTAAGTGTTCTCCTTCAAGAACATGGTTTTGAGTTTTGAAAGTGATTCACCATTTTAATAGTTTAAGTTGTGTTATTGTGGTTTCTTTTTTTGTGTCAAATGATTGGGTAAGCTTCTAAGGTTGTTAAACAATGTCTATGAACAATTGGGATTGAATTATGGTCGAGTTTTGGTGTTAAAAACGCAAATTACAGGGCTGTTTCACGAACAGGGATGAACTCTACTGTAACAGAAACCCATGCGACCGCATGGCAGGTACATGCGACCGCATGGCATGTACATGCGACCACATGGAAAGTACATGCGACAGCAAGCAGTTCAAGAATCCATGCGACCGCATGGAATGTCCATGCTACCGTATGCATTTTGCATGCGACCGTATGCATTTGGCATGCGACCATAAAGGGGCTGTTTTGCTGATTTACCGCTTACGAGCGAAGGAAATGAGGTTTACGAGCGCAGGTACATAATTTGCGGTCGTAACCAACCTAAGGACCATGCTTGCGACCAAAAGGGACTCCCTTTGCGATCGGAAGCATTGTTTTTATTGAAAAAGGGTCTTTGCGACCGCATGGGATATCCATGCTATCGCAAGGGGTGTTTTATAGAGTCCTTGCGACCGCAAGGGTATAGCTTGCGATCGCAAGCAGTGTTCCATATTGGTAAATTATATATTTTGTGTATAGAACCATATATGTTAATTGTAAGATGTTAACAAGCTTGTAAATGATATGTTAGACGCTCCTGAAGAGCCAGAGGATATCGAACACTATATTTGTCTGCTGTAGCTGTTAAGGTGAGTACCGGTTAACCCTAGGTTTCGTGATAAACATGTTATAACAAGCTTAAGGTAAGTTGTGGTTTATATGTTGTTAAATTGCTATGGTATGAGTTGCTATGCGATGATGTTAGGCTTGAGTAGGCTAATCATGTTATAAATTTGTTATATGCTGGTACTATGGCTTCTGTAGGCCAACCTTGTTATGATATGGGATTTTGTAGGCCACTTTGTTATGTTATGGCTTTTTGTAGGCCAACTATGTTATGATGAGGCCAGAGTCGGCCAATACGTGTTCGTGCCGGCACTTTGATGCTGTTTGGGGTACGGTGATTTGCGGCCGCGAATCTGGGTTCTTGCAAAACCTCCGTACTTCAACTAGGGGCTCTCAGTTTTACTGATCTCCCCGCTCGTTAGGGGCTCTCACCAGACTTCCCCGCTCGTTAATACAATGGTGGGCTGCTACCCGCTCCCCCACCGGCGCGATATGATAGATGTATTCGGTTTCCCCCAGTTTGGATCATTGAGCCGGGCTTACAACCCTGCAAGACGTGACTCCTCCTGGGCACGGGAACATCGCTAGCTGTTTGGATAGACTTGTTTGTTATTCTGTGATATCTTCTGCATGCTATAACATCTTTGTTACGATATTTATATTTAATCGTTACTCACTAGCTATTTATAGCTAACCCCTCCATGTACTCCTTTCTAATTGCAGGTAAATAGTTGTTGGTGAGAACGGGGTGCCATGCTATGGTTATTTCATTGGTAATTTTGGGGAACACGTTTATTTATGCTATTGCTTACTCTGATTTTAAATTTGTAAGGGTCGGCCGATATTCGGTAACACCGTTGGGTATTTTGTTAAAATTTATACTACAGTTCGTATAATTAGTTAGATAAATAATTCCGCTGTGTTTGTTAAAAGATATCTTTTGGTTAAACAGTTGGTATATTAATTATATTTTATTAATTAAGCTTCTGAAAACCCGCGGCGTTACATTTGGATTGTCCAACTCGTTGGAACTCCACTTGGATGATGATGCATTCCGCCTTAAGGCAACGAGACACATTAATGGCTTTTCACAAAAATTTGGTTGATAAAGGTCTTGTAGAATACGAATATCCGAATGAGAGTTGGGAAATAATATCAAAACTACACGATTTGCTCACGGTTTTTAAAGACTCAACAACTATGTTATCCGGTGTTTATTATCCTACTAGCTCGTTGGTGCTTAATCAATTATATTTGATGGCTTGGTGGAAGGAAAGGGAATCACAATTTCCCGTTCTAGCCGCCATGGCCCGTGATCTTCTAACCGTCCAAGCTTCTAATGTAGCTTCGGAATCTGCTTTTTCTGTGAGTGGCAGGGTCGTATCCTCAAGAAGATCAAGGTTAAGTCCTGAATCGGTGGAAGTGTGTATTTGTTTAAAAGATTACTTGGATGGCGCGACTAGAAGACAACACATGACCACACTAGAAGACCCAATTGACGTCGACTTGGAATCAAACATACACAATGAAGAAGTGGAACTTGGAATATCATCTCCCGACGAAGAAGACGAAGAAGAAGAAGAAGAAGCGTGAACGGGTTGCTATGTAGGGGTGATGGCGATGCCGAAGCTCCTCCCTAGCTTCCCTCTTTTAATTTGAAGTTTGAATCGTTTTAAGTAGTTTTATTACAATGTTTAGACGTTTGTAATTTGAATATTTTTAATTAGGAAGTTTGTAATTATAATATTGTACTTTTTAAGTATTTAAATTAATCAAAATTTGAGTTTTCTTTCACATTTATGTTTTTTTATAGTATATATTATAGGAAATGTATTTAAAAAAACAAAAAAAACAAAAAAAAAACAGTGGGCTGTATAAAAAACGCAGAACGGTTTTTTGCCCCAAATAAAAACCAGTTTTTATAAAAACCGGTTATAGTAATAACCGAGACCGGATAAAATAGTATCAGTATTCGAGATCAAAACCGGATAATACTAAACCGGTTTTTCTCGTAAGAAAATCCTGATAAAATATAGAATTATATGTACAAGAAATTTAATGGCCCCATAGCTATTTCTTAAAGTCTAACATAACATTTTAGCCTATAATAAAATATTTGAAAAATTGCAAAAAAAAAAAAAAATTCAAATGGGACAGTTTGGTTAGTTTGGCTTAGCTTTTTGCATGAAAATGAGAATATCAGTTTAAAAAAAAATCTAAATTGAACTGTTGGTTAGCTACGCGCGCAAACAAGGACATGCTGCAACAGGAGGAAACTATGACCAAGACAGCCATACACTTAGCTACATCCGCACGCTACTTAACTGTTAATTTAAGGTTATTTATGTTAATGATCTGGTCCTGCTCATCGCTGCTAGACTGAAAACAAAGATAATTATTGAAACATAAATTATAGCTAAATTGGCTACCTTATTATGCCATTAACTCTTTGGCCATGCGACATTCAAATTTCTTATCCAAATTGGCTACTTAATATCATATCCTCATATCACTTTTTCTTTCATTTTCTCTCTTTTATTCAATCCAAATATCTAATATAGTCTAACCCAAATGAACCCACCTTCCCTGATCTCTTACCCGAATAATGGTTATATTTAGGGAAAAAAAATCAATTGTCGTGTCTGGGAAGTCGAAAGGCTACCTGTTGGGTAGCAAAAGAGGGGGAGTACCGGTGTTACCGGCCTCATCCGAGGAACCCCATGAAGATCAGGGCACCCGCTACGGTTGCTCTATCAAGTTAATTACTTGATGAGTACAGGTATTAAGGCCGAGTCAGTCGATGGAAACTTCCTAGACAAAGTCGAAATCTCAGGTGCATGAGAAAGGCAACAATAACACGGCCAAGAAATCTGCCCGTTCACATGGGCAAAATCGCCCGAAAATCTATTTTGACAAGAGGCATACCTTGCTTTCGCCAGTGTACGTATTTGTCATATGTAGGTCATTTCACCTAAATTATCCTTTTATCATCATATATGCTCAATACGCGCGCTAGAAGAACATAGTTGTTGAATATTCGAGTTAGAAGCTGGTGGGAACACCCTTTTGCCTATCTAAATCGAGCTATACAATTATTTAGCTGACTTACAGGTTGTATGGGCATCGGCCGATCTCTTTCACGAACAAAAGCACTAGATTAACTTGATGTTTCTGTTGATACCAATGTTTTGGTGCTAATTGATCTTTTGAAGTAACTTGCTTCAAATTTATTTATGTATTATAGTCAACAAATTGTATGTTCATTGAAGAAAAGATAGATATTTGTGACTAAACCAAGTGTGTATCTATATTAATGATTTTTGTGTTTGGACTTATAAAATGTTCTAGATTTTTACTTGTAATTCTACATGATGAGAATTGAGAACTGTACATATCAAAACTTTATGTCATCATTGATAACATAAATAAAAACAATAAATTAAGAATATTTATTGCAAATTAATATATTAAAAGCTTTAAAAACTACTCTAGAGTCAAGAATTCAAGATCTACGGTAGACTTGGAGGTCAAAACCAATTTAACACACTAAACTCGAGAGCCCGTCACCAGAATGCAAAGAAAACAAGGATTTAAGCATTGAACTTGTGGTCTCGTGATCACTACGAACCCCTAGTCATTCTTACATTGGCCGAAACTCTAGGCCACATACAACAAGGCCGCTCATACTTCCTTCATAACTTATCAGTTTAAGATTCACATGCAAACAATCATTTATAAGATCATGATTTGAGTTGAACTTCCACAGATTTACCTCCATCCACCCATCTTCTCTTTGCTTTGGAACTTGAGTAATATCATGTCTATTCCATGGGCTTGGGGTTATGAAATATATAATTTCAGCTTCTTCATCTTTTCGGTGGAGCAGATCTCGTATTTTCACCGGACAATGCAGGCCGTCTGTATTTCCAGAAAGGTTGAATACAAGGTAGCAGACGTAATTTGTATCTGGAGACAACATTCGGGCTTCAATCTTGCAATTGATAAGAAATACTTGTTGCGGTAGAAACTCAATCACCTCTTGAAATCTGCATGTATAATATAGTAAAAACTTAGGGTTATCGATCGTTAACAACAACAAAAAATTTTATTTTTATTTAGAGTTAATTGTCCAAATGGTCCTTAAACTTAATCAAAACTGCCATTTTGGTCCTTTAACTTTAAAAGTAGTACAAATGATCCTTAGTGAAGCATTTTGTATCCAATTTAGTCCTTTCTAACGTTGACCGTTAGTCAACACCGTTAAATCAGGGGTAATTTGGTTTTTTTACAGCTTTTCTAATATTTTATTAATTAAAATATTAAAACATAATATATATCTTTTTCTAATAGAAAATATATATTAAAAGACAACACACACACACCCTCTCTCCCTCTATCACTCTTCCTCACTCTCTCATCTCTCCTACTCCCGGTCACTTCCAAGCCGTGTCCACCACCATCCACAGCCTCCACCACCATCCGCCACCACCACCATCCGCCGGCATCACTACACGTCACCACCTACCGCCATCACCACCCGCCACCACCTGCTCTCTCTCTCTCTCTGTCTCTGTCTCCAAGGACCACCACCATCCACCGCCAACTAGGCAGCTCCAAACGCCAACCGTTAGATCTCTCTCTCTTGTATACCCAACCGCCACCGTAAACCCTAGCCAACAACCACCACGGAAACCCCAAGCCACCGTTGGCTCCTTCTCTCTCCATCATCGACACAAACCCTAGATTGACACCCAAAATGTGTGAAAACCCTAGATCTATAGTCAAATCGTTTTAAAACCCTAGAGATAAATGAAGATGAGGCGGCGGCGGCGGCGGTTGTGGGTGAAAACCCTGATACGAATGTGTGTGGTTTGAAAATACTAAAGGTAAGATGAGGCGGCGGCGGTAGGTGAAAACCCTAAACGAATATTTGGCTTGAAAACCCTAAACGAATGTATGGCTTGAAAACCCTAGATCTTTTGCTTTTTCTTTAGATCTGAAGGTCTACATTTGTGTGTATGTATCTGGGCGTTTTTTTGTTTAAAGTTTGGTGGTTGCCGGCGAGAAAAGAGAGAGAGAGAGAAAGAGAGTGGTGTACGGTGGTAGCGGTAGTGAGGGTATTAGAGAGAGAGAGAAAGAAACAAAGAGGGAGAGAGAGAGGTGTACAGTTGTTGTTGGTGGTTGCCGGCGAGAAAATAGCCGGTTGTTGATGGTTACGGTGGTGGGTGTAGTGAGGGTATTAGAGAGAGAGAGAGAGAGAGAGAGAGAGAGAGAGAGAGAAACTTCTAGACCTGCATTGCATCTAATGAAATAAAACTTTATATTTAATTTATATATTTAATTCATAATTAATATATAAAATAAATAAAAGTATAAATAAAAATAATAAAATAAAATTAGAGGGGTAAAAAAGTTATTTTACCCTCATTTAACGGAGTTGACCAACGGTCAACGTTAGAAAGGACCAATTTGGGTGCAAAATGCTTCATTAAGGACCATTTGTACCACTTTTAAAGTTAAAGGACTAAAACGACAGTTTTAGCTAATTAAGAACCATTTGGACAATTAACTCTTTTTATTTACTAAAAATACTAAGAAAATATATAGTGAAGTTAGTTTGAAATCAAACCTGGATTTTGCTGAAGGTTTTGAAACAAAAAGCTTCTCGTTAGAAAAACCAGAAAGAGCTTCCTTAGCTGAAAGCATGAGATGTTTTCTTCCACGTACTTGGCTTGAATACAACTGTTCATCATCACATGTTTAGAGAAAAATATATAGTTACAAAATCTCAAGGAGAATTTTGGTTCTCCAACTGATAGATAAACATTTTGTTATATATTAGAAATCTACCTTTTCATGAACCTCGTAATTTTTGTTGGATGTTTCTCCATGGTCATTAGTTGGTGATTGCTGCACTTGATCCACATTCATGTTTGACTTCAGGCCTCGTTGCACTCGCTTCACCTCTTCCACCTCTTCATGCTTCATCTGTATAATAAAATTTGTAAACCCATATATATATATATATATATATATATATATATATATGTATGTGTGTGTGTGGGTGTAGGTGAATGGCTCAAAACTTACATTGAGAATGGCTCGAAACTCAATGCCTTCTACATAAATGGAACCATCTCCACAGTAGTATGGTGACAAGCTCTCTAGCATAAACTCAAACATGGTTCCTTTTCCATGATTATAAAATCTGTCCAACTCAATCATCATCCACTCGTCGTCTCTCCAAGTCGCAAAATATGCGTGTAAGGTTTCAGTTCCCTTTTGGTATTTTAGGTTAACATAAACAGGTTTACTTGAAGATTTTCTTGTATCACAGAATTTGAAGACTAAATGAACCCCATAAACGACATCTAGAGATAGAAAGTGAGTTCTTGTCTCGATTTTGATCATCAGGTTCGAAATATCCAACATTTCCGCTACTTTCTCAAACCTACACATCTCATAAGATATCAGCATAATCATTTAAATTCCAAATAACTTTGGTTTTTTAACCACAATTTGCTACTAACATATCTTTTACGCATGTATTCTATTCTACTAGCATGTTTGAAAGAGAAACTTTTCTGGGAATTGAACAACTGAAGAGAAGTTAGCAACATATGCAAACATGCAGAAAGAGATCGGCGAACCTTGATTCTGAAATAAATCGCCACTCGTGTGGACTATGTTCTAAGTATGAACACTTGCTTGCTGATACCATTTCATTTCTTTCGCCATCATTTCCAAGTGCAAACCACTGTTATACAAAACAAAACAAATATATTTCTTCATGATAATTTACTCATTTGATTAAACAGTGAGTGAAAACCCAAAACTAAAGAGTCTCCTCAATTAACAATCTTTGAAGGTCGAGCAAAAAAAGCCGGCCTTGAACGAACCAAAGAATACACGGAATAATATTTGAGATATGATCGAGATTGATCATTACCACATTGTCGTCTTGAAGGAGGATTCCTTTGAAGAACATGTTATAAAGATCCTTATTCTTCTTGGTAGAGTAGATCTCTGGAGATTTTGATGTTTGGAATAGATCTTTATAGTCTTTAGGTAGTTTAGGCTTCCATATTTCATAATCCTCCTGTATAAATTAATTAACAATTAAATTTCATATTCTGAACTACAAATTTATATTGCAAACTTGCTTTCGTCAAATGACATACCCTCCTGCCTAATAAGTCTTCTAATAGACACTTGATATAAGACATACTTAGGAATACTGTATATATAAGACTTAGAAAGTTTAAAATTAGCATTATATGTAATGCATTTTTATAGAATGGTAGATTCTTTATGTAACTAAATTATAGGAAAAGGAAAGGAAAGTTGAATAAATTCTATTCCAATAGTATAATTGAATAAGAAAAGAAAGAAATTAGTTACACAAGACTCAACTAATCTAGGCTATAAAAAGTCAATTATTAAACATATTCCCATTCCTATTTAACTTTAGATTCAGATTATACTAGTGTTGTACATGAGAAAAAATATACAAATATACAAAAATTTTAACTTCTTGTACACCAATATTTTTTTTTCGAAAGGCAACGATATTATTACGAAAAAAAGAAGGCCTCTACAAGTTGATAGAGGGCCTTCAAAGTACAGTGCACAAGTAGAAAAAACAACCTACCTGCCAACTATATGTTCACAACCTTAAACAAGATCTATAAGGCATTACAAACAAAACAATTACGAAATATATGCCTAGTTAGTACTGTGGCCATATATGAAGACTTACTTGGAATTCCATAGCTTTGTTAAGTTTTTGCAACACATCTTTTGCTGTTGGTCGTTTTTTTCCTACAGGATCCAAGCATTGACTCACAATCATCCGAAATAAAGACAATGATTCGGGTGCAATTTGTTTCTTCAAACCAAAAAGAGCAATCCAACCAAATTTTTGTTCATTGTGGACATGGTCAAGAATTTTGGTAACCAGTTGCGGGTTATGAGTCCATTTATTCGGAACTAACAATTTCCCATGAAAGATCTCAAATAAAACCACACCTAATGAGTAGATATCGGATTCTTTTGTCAAGAAACCTGAGATCTCATATGATGGGTCAACATAGCCAATTGTGCCTACTAGATTGCTGACGACATATTCCATTTCCTCATTTGCTGAACTTATTAAGGACAACCCAAAATCAGAAATTTTTGCCTTCCAATCATCATTCAATAAAATATTGGCACTTTTGACGTCCCTATGTATTACCACATCTTTTGTTGGAGTAACTTGATGAAGGAAATCCAACCCTTGCACAATATCTATGCATATTTTAAGTCGTCTCATCCATGAAAGACTCATGTCTCCTAAATGCTTATCAAGACTTATTTTAGATGCATATTCATAAACGATGATTTTTTCATCCTTTTCGTTACAGTAGCCTACCAGACCAATGACATTCTCGTGTTTATGCTCGATAAGGATTTCAAGCTCTGTCAAGAACTCACGCTCTCCTTGACCCTGAGTCTTATCCAACCTCTTGGCAATAATGGTGTTACATATATTAGCATGTGTAACTTGTCCTTTATATACTTTGCCAAATCCTCCTCCTCCGATAAGATTTGATTGAGAGAAGTTTTGTGTAGCCGTTCTGATGTCTTCCAGAGACATTTGAAGGTTGTCCTTGTGGCTTTCCTAAGAATAATAAGGCAGTGAGTCAACTTCACGTACTATTGTAAGATATAGTACGTTCTTATGTAAAATTTTGCTAAGGTAGAATCTTCACGGTTTGTATATATATTTACAAGTCAAATACAAATATGTTCTACACCAGTTTCGAAATTATATATCCCTGCCCTCGCAGAAATAAGGAGGTGGGATTTGGTGTATATTCTTGTATGCATGTTTGAAGAAAGCTAGCTTGAAGATTCGTGGTGTTTGCTTCTGTACGTACGTGTGTGTGTGTTTTTAACTTGAAAACATTAATTTTAACCTGAAAATGTGTCTAGATATTAGGAGTTTAGAGGTGGTAGTCACCCGTCAACGAGGATCGATAACTGTGCATGGTGTGTCCTGGTGAAGTGGTGATGATGGTTAAGAAGTTCAAAAACACCATTGTGTTCTTGATGAACACAAGAATATGAAAATTAACAATTTAATTAAAAAATTAATATATCTGGTAATTCAACCAAAATCATATGGTAATTATAAATATAAATACTATATAATAATGATTAATAAATTGTACTTAATTAATATCGATAATAATAATTATATTTCTCGTACAAAAAGCTAATGCCAGATAATAATAAATCTTAGATGTTATCATTGATGATGATAGAAAGTTTATTACGTGAAACAATTTTATTCCTATAGAAGTAAATGATTAAAAAAGTTTTTTCTAGAATAAATATTGTTAAACATATTATTTTTTACATAAATGATCTACGTAAGTTGATTTATAATATACAAATAAATAAATATTAAATACAGTTATAATGTCTTGTAGAATTAAATAATATATAAAAAATTTGCTCAAGATGACATGTCGGCAGATGACTGCCACGTTAGCATAGATAGTGACATGAGGCATATTGAAACTGCCACATCAGAAATTGCATGTTGACTATCTAGTCGGGGTATGTTTTATGTCACTAATTAATCAGTACTCAACTATACTTTTTTATAGGGTTTAGTTTACGAAAATGTATTCAAGTTGTCACGTTTTGCTATTGTATATACTGAACTTTCAAACTTATCATTTAATGTACTCGACTTTTCAAACTTACCAGTTTATGTACTGAACCTACTATAGCAGGTTACAAGATGACGTGGAGCAGGTTTTGCTTATGTGACTGGTGACATGGCTTATAACTTGTATATTTCATGATTTAAAATAAAAAAAAAAGATCAAGTGGTTAACACCCTTGCCTCTGGAGACAGAGGTCAAGGGTTCGATCCTCACTCCTTGCAAGGCCGGAGGTCCTTTTCTACATTTAGTAGAACTGGAAGCATCCTCTCTACCATAGGTAGAGGTATGAGTGTCTACATCTCAACCTCCCCCATACACCGTGCAAACGGTATTGGGACCCATAACCCGTGGAAGACGGTATTGGGTGTTACTTTACTTTTTTTTTTCTATTAATATATAAAATAATAATAATAATAATAATAATAATAATAATAATAATAATAATCATAATAATAACAAAAACTTAGTTTTAGGGCTTCAAGATTTGCGACCCTGCTCCATCATCGATCTGTATACAATTAATGTGCCCCCTACTCCAAGGGTTCTTCATCATCGATTTTGTGTGAATCTGGGTTATTCATGTTCATCACATGAGATCCATGTTCAGATTCCAAGAATCTGGGTTATTCAAGTCATCGCTTCCACGAATCTGTGTTTGACGATTCGAGTTCAACCCCACCAGATTTCTAATTCGAGTTCACCTTACGATTTTTGCTTTGCTCCAGCGATTACAGGTTTGTTTTAGGGTTTAGGGTTCAAATCGGTTCAAGTTTAGTGGTTGTGATTCATCTTTTTCTTCTCTTTGATTGTTCGATTTTATGTTTGCGAGTTGCGACTCCAGATGAGTTTGATTTTAGGGTTTTCATTTTGGGGTTGGTTTCGATTATGAGATCTGACATGTGGCTTCGTTGTGAGATTTGAGTTGATTTCATAAGTTTAAGTGTTGATTTCAGATATGGGTTTCAAACGATTTCGTCATCGAAAATCTTGATCTGAGCAACGATTTGTGTTTAGACCTCGTACGTGTTTAATTTTTTGACGTGGGTTCTTGTTTTCTATACTATCGGATTATGCAAATCTCAGTTTCTATTTACAATCTAGTGCAAATCTGAGTTCTTGTTTAAAATTTAGTGCGATTCATTGCTGTGATTTCTTGGTGTTAGTTCTTATTTAGGGTTCTTGAGTCTAGGGTTCTTGATTGTGTTTGAATGTGCCATCTTGATGATGAAAAATGTTCTTAAAATAAAAATAAAAAATAAGTGGCAATAATATGTGGCATTTAAAGACATAAAAATAATTAAAAATAAATATATTTACCTGGAACCTGTTAAGGAGGTTACCCAATACATTTATCGGTAATTTTAGAAGGTTTGATACATTAAATGGTAACTTTGAAAGTTGAGTACACACAATAGTAAAAGGTGACAACTTGGATACATATTCGCAAACTAAACCCCTTTTTTATATTGTAAATTAGAATTTACAAGCTTATTCGCCATAATATACGGCATTACATTCATTGAAAAAGATTTCCTCTTAAAAACCTTTTTTTTTCTCTCAATTTCAGCTTAACAAGATCTGTAGAATAGTTTTTAAAATATTAAAACTTGCTTGTGAAATTTTTAATATATATTCAATGCTAAAAAATTTCAATAAATTCATGGATTAAAGTTATGGGGTTATAAAATAATGTACTTTGCCTGAGTTGTATATAAAAAATTGACGTTTGTTTATCTCAAACTAACGCTATCTAATAACCTATATATTTGAAAATGACAAAGTTGGTAGGTATATAAAATATAAAGAGAAAAAGGTTTTACTTTAAAACTATGTACTTACTTGAAAGTGTAATGCTCTCTCAAGTTCCTCGATGATGTATTTTGTTGTAGGACGCTTCTCTTGAGTTTCTGCCACACATTGATACGCGATATTTGTAAATGTGTTCAAAGAATCTTTATTGGGTCCTTTACACAAAATAGAAACAAGTTCATCTACTTCTTCCATTATTTTAGGATCTACCATTTCATTTATAGTTCTCTCTTCAAAGTGCTTTCGTGCAACAGGTGCAAGCCCCTTTTCATCCTCCACCATGTAAATTGGATCATTAGCAATCCTCCCAAATAGAACTTCAAATAGAACTACTCCAAAAGAGTAGATATCTACTTGTTTCTTCAACTTACCCTTGCTCTCATATTCTGGATCCAAATATACTCGTGTGCCTGCAATATTATCTGTATATATAGTACTTGCTTGTTGATCCTCACCATGGTGGAATCTGGAGAGCCCGAAGTCAGCAATCTTAGCCTCCCAATTCTTACCCAACAAAACGTTTCCGCTTTTAATATCACGGTGTATTATTCTTCGTTCATCATCATTCCTAGTGTGAAGGTAATCTAAACCTCGTGCAATATCAATGCAAATCTTTATGCGTTGGACCCAAGTGAGATTAGTTAACTTTTCAGAGCGTCCCAAATAATCATCAAGACTACCATTAGAGACGTGCTCATAGACAAGTATCATATGAGAACCTTCAACACAAAAACCATGAAGATAAACTATGTTAGGATGCTTACAACTTGTAAGTAAAGCAATTTCTGCATCAAACCCGTCTTCTCCATGCTTGTCTTCTCTAACCAATATACGTTTTATAGCTACGGTTCTTCTTTTTTCCTCTCTTGGCAGGTATAGTTCAGCTTTGTACACAAAACCGTATCCGCCTGACCCAATAAGACATGTTTCGGAAAAATTCTTAGTAGCAGACTTTATATCATCGAATGCAAACTCTAAGTGTCCCAAGTGTTTCCTCTGCAACATTATGCAATAGGGAAGAAAATGTACATAAGCCAATAAGCTAAGACGAAAAATATTGAGAATTAATAATCATTAATAAAAATATATATTCATTTCCATTATAGAACGAACTTTATGGAAGAAACCAAAACTAATTTTAGTTGATTAGTATGGAACTAGTTAAATTTAATCAACGCTTTTTTGTCAAAAAAGAAAAAAATTAGATCGGAAATTTACCAATATAGATAATTAAAAATGAGTATAACAATTTTATAATAACATTATAGGTAAGTTTAACCGACTTTTAACATATTAGTGGTCATATCATATTATACTTACTATCAATTGGTGAAGTGGAAAGGTAATTTATCATGATATATTGGAGGGCACATTGGTCATTTCACATGATATCATGATAATTTATCTTTATCACCAGTATCTCATATTGGATTTTGCCATATCAAGTGTCAACCACCACCTCACTTTCAAGATAGATGCTTCCACTCACTTTTTTTTTATTTTCTCATTCTTATTACTTGTCTTTTATTATTTTTTAGTGAGAGTAAAAAATATGAAGAAAGAAAAAAGAAGTAATACGAGGGAAAACATACCTTTTACTCTAAAGGTTGTGATTTTTTTAATGAAAATACAAATATATTTATTTATTTCTTTTGAAATAAAAAAATATTGAATGAAAATACAAATATATTTATTTATTTATTTTAAATAAAAAAATATTGTATGAGATGAAGTTTGAGGCTTATGAGATAGAATGGGATGAAAGGAAAAAAAAAATATAACACACATATGACAATAAGATTAAGGAGGATAGCTCATGCGATCCTAATTAATTTAAGGTGAGAAATAGAATTATCATTACAACAAGAAATAACCAGATAGACAATTAGTGGTATGTATCGCATGGAATGAACTTGATTCATCATGTCAGTGTGTTTATATCTATCAATTAAGAAAGTAAACTGCTATTTTAACATGAAATATTTAGAGGTAATTTGATAAAATTATAAAAAAGACATGATACATCATAATCTCATACGACAATGTATCTATCAATTAATTACCCATTTTGCCTCAATTGAGAAATCTTTGTACAATACCCAAGACAATTCACTAATACAAGCCCTATTATTAATTTTGATTGATTTATAGAAAAAAGAAAATTGTTACAATCATGGGTGCATTTTTTATTTGCTATTTTTAAATTAAGCACTTATTTTGAAGATGATAAATTGTCTTTTATAACATTTATTTCTAATTAGTAAGTATATACTTTATCTTTTACAAGTGAGTTTTTCTTCTAATACTTAGGATCTTGATGATTTTTGTGACATCTGAATTTCGAAATGAACTAATTAACAAATATAATATTTTCACACTTTTTTGAACAAATATTAGGGAAACAATTTTTTTTCATGATATGAATCGAAATCAATCTATAAATATTATGTAAACGATGACTTCAAAAATCAAAATGCACTATTAAGGAATTATTAGAAAATAATCATATAGGAAATATAAGTTTGAAGTGAAAACATAGATATAGAAATGATATAAATAAAAGTTCTCACCCAGACGCGAAGCGCGGGCTATTGTAACCTCGTTATACTATATATTAATCTACAAAGTAAGTTAGCAATTTCTCAAGAAATTTTGAGGCGCACTATGGTAATTTAAAGGTTTATATCATGCTATAATGATAAAATTAATTTTTCAATTTCTCATGAGATTTTTAGATTTCTCAAGAGATAGATAAGCAAGTGTTGATCACCAAATGCATTACTCTATTATATTATAAGAAATTTAGTTTTTTATGATATATTTAAATTTTAGTATTATACAGCATATATCTGAATAGACTATTTACAATTAAATACTAAGATAAACAGTATAAAAAATATGATACCTACTTAAAACAAAAAATATAATACATACTCACACAACAATTTTGTAATATTTAACTTAAAACAAAAAATATAAGACCTACTTAAGAATTGATTTATGTTACGCATGATAAGTTACTTTGTATCCAACCTGTTTAGTGTATATGTCACTAAATTAGGGAGGTAACATGCGTATATAGAATTTTCTTTTTATGTGTACACAAAATTAAATAAAGTATTTTTTTTAAATGATAGATTTAAAAATAACTAATGGGAGTACAGAAGTAATTTTAATTTGGGTTTAGTTCATAAAAGTGTATCCAACTTTACACCTTTTGCTATTGTATGTACTGAACTATCAAACTTACCATTTGATGTATCCAAGTTTCAAAAAATTATCATTTTGTGTATCCAACCTGCTATAGCAGGTAAGATGATGATGTGGCACAGGTTAAAATGATGTGCCAATGACATGGGGTTGAGTTGGCAGCTGATGTGTTTTTCGTAGTCGTAGTCGTCATCGTCGTCGTAGTCGTAGTCGTAGTAGTCGTCGTCGTCGTCATCGTCGTAGTCGTCGTCGTAGTCGTAGTCGTAGTCGTAGTAGTGTCGTAGTAGTCGTGGTGGTGGTGGTGGTGGTGGTGGTGGTGGTCGTAGTGGTGGTGGTGGTAGGAGCGGTGGTAGCAGTAGCAGCGGCAGGGGCGGCGGCGGTGGCAGGGGCGGCGGGAGCAGTAGGAAGAAGAAGAAGAAGAAGTTGATTTTTCAATTTCTCAAGAAATTTTTCAATTTCTAAAGTAAGTTGACAATTTCTCAAGAAATTTTGAGGGGCACTATGGTAATTTAAAGGTTTATATCATACTATATGATAAATTGATTTTTCAATTTCTTATGAGATATTAGATTTCTCAAGAGATTTATAAGCAAGTGTTGATCCCAAATGCATTACTCTATTATATTATAAGAAATTTAGTTTTTTATGACATATTTAAATTTTAGTATTATACAGCATATATTTGAATAGATTATTTACAATTAAATACTTAGATAAATAGTATAAAAAATATAATACCTACTTAAAACAAAAAATATAATACATACTCATACAACAATTTTGTAATATTTAACTTAAATCAACAAATATAATACCTACTTAAGAATTGATTTATGTTACGCATGATAAGTTACTTTGTATCCAACCTGTTTAGTGTATATGTCACTAAATTAAGGAGGTAACATGCGTATATAGAATTTTCTTTTTATGTGTACACAAAATTAAATAAAGTATTTTTTTAAATGATAGATTTAAAAATAACTAATGGGAGTACAGAAGTAATTTTAATTTATAGTTTACAAAAGTAAAAGTTACTTAATCAATTAAAATTTTCTTATAAAAATTGAAGTGAAAAAAATGCTAAAGATATATTTTTGTATCCTAAGTGACTCATCAAGATTTGAAGATGATACATTTATAACAAAACCAAGTGTTAATTCGAACCTATTTTTATAAGGTTGTAATAATTATGTACGTAGAAAACACATGAGAACTGAATAATTATCAATGTTGATAAATATACTATTTTTCAAAGTTGGGTAATATTATACGATGTATTTTTTTTACAAAATAAAATATAGATATTAAAAATTAATATATTAATTTACTTTTACACGAAGCCTAGCGTGGGAAATATTTACTTGTTATCATCAAGGATGACTATCTATGTGGCAGTCCTCATAGACATTCAAGCCAGCGTCATGTTATCAAGACACTTGCTAGATTATTTTTTAAGCTGTCTCTCATGAAATTTCACATCTTTTTATAAAAACTTATTTAAAAAATTCATTTTTTATAAAAATACTGATATTATATATATGTGTATCTATATATAATATACTATATTATTAAGCCTTTAGGCCTTTTGCCTAATCTCTTAAATTTAAGTATTTTGAAATTACTAAATTACCCTCATATAAATTAAATGAAAACTATTATATGAAGTAAGTATCAAATAAAGTTAATAAGATTCTTATCTTAAATTTTAATAATCAAACCTTCCATATTTAAAAAGAATCAAGTCAATACAAATTAACTTAATTATTAAAAAATATTTTCATAACTAAACCTTTAATCTTAGATATTCTATCATGTAACAAATATTATAACGTAACTATTGGAAAATGTGTACAGGTAGAACTCATAAACCGGAAGAACCTATAATCAGAATTTATACACATATACTTTTAATTTTTTAAATAGCTCATATAATCAATAGTTTCAAATTAGTTTACTCTACTTTCTTAATTTCTTAATGTTAAATAGTTTCAAATTATTAATTTACACCCTGTATTTTTAGGCAATTTACCCTATTTTATATGTAGAGATATTTTTTCTTATTTAATTATTCTCAAAGTTTATTTTTTGAAAATAATAAAAGAGCTAATTGAGAAGAGAAAATAGAAAAAAGATATAGAAATAGACATGTTAACAAAGTAAAATTATTCGTTGTCACTAAATTACGCGAACACCGGAAACGGAAAAGTTATATATATATATATATATATATATGTATATATATATATATATATATATGTATAGAGAGAGAGAGAGAGAGAAAAGTTCATGCGAGAACCGATGTTAGCGCGAGAACCAATCTGAGTCGTTCAATTCCCCCTACGTCAATGTCATTGCCCATCCATGAATTCCTCACATGCGTCCTGCCACACTCTATCCCTCCACGCTCTCCATCATGATATATCCATGAAACGGTTGAGATTGGTTCTCGCGCTAACAACGGTTCTCGAATGAACCCTCCCCTATATATATATATATATATATATATATATATATATATATATATATATATATATATATATATATATATATAACATTTTGTAAGAAAATAAATAGTATATTTTGTTTTTTCTCCTCTTTTGTCCTTTTCCTCATCAATCATTTTATCTTTTTCCTGCTGCTTACTAGTTCATTGATACTTCATTATTTCCATTTTCTCTTGACTCTTGCCATAATTCAAGTTTACAAATTATTATTTAACTTTATTATTATTATATTCTAATAATAAATTGTACATGATGTTTTTTCTATTAAAATTTATCGTATAACATTAAACGTAACTATAATTTTATACCTGTGTAATATCGAATTCTTTAAAAACATTTTTATAATATTGTAACTCTGATTATTTAAATTTTCTTCTATTTTATTTCAACTATTTATAATAAATCTTCTCGTCGTAACGCGCGGTTGACAAATTACTCGTTTGGATAAAAGTATCTTTAGATTTATAAAAATCTAATCAAACCTTTACAATTCTTCTACTAATGATAAGAAGTCATTCCTTTTGAAAAACATATTTATTTTTAATATAGTTTCCTTTATGAGCCCGAATAAATATAAATTATATAACTTTTAAAAATTATAATATCATATATTTATCAGGGAAAACAACCATAATAGAAAAAGGAAGAAAAAAAAGTACCTTTGTGTGATTGTGTCCTCTGCCTTCAACTTCCACAGTATCTTTTGAGCGTTCCTTAAATTTCAATTACAACAAATATAAATTATAATGGAAAATGAATTAATAAATTTCATTTACATTTTTTTTATCTTCAGATAAATACTATTATTGATTTAATTTCGTAATTCTATATGTATTTTCTAAACTTTAAACACACACACAAAAAAAGGTTAACTTAATCTTGATAAAAATTCTAAAACTCCTACAAATGTTGAGTGAATCAATAATAATAATAATAATAATAATAATAATAATAATAATAATAATAATAATAATAATAATAATAATAATAATAATAATTATTATTATTATTATTATTATTATTATTATTATTATTATTATTATTATTATTATTATTATTATTATTATTATTATTATTATTATTATTATTATTATTATTATTATTATTATTATTATTATTATTATTATTATTATTATTATTATTATTATTATTATTATTATTATTATTATTATTATTATTATTATTATTATTATTATTATTATTATTATTATTATTATTATTATTATTATTATTATTATTATTATTATTATTATTATTATTATTATTATTATTATTATTATTATTATTATTATTATTATTATTATTATTATTATTATTATTATTATTATTATTATTATTATTATTATTATTATTATTATTATTATTATTATTATTATTATTATTATTATTATTATTATTATTATTATTATTATTATTATTATTATTATTATTATTATTATTATTATTATTATTATTATTATTATTATTATTATTATTATTATTATTATTATTATTATTATTATTATTATTATTATTATTATTATTATTATTATTATTATTATTATTATTATTATTATTATTATTATTATTATTATTATTATTATTATTATTATTATTATTATTATTATTATTATTATTATTATTATTATTATTATTATTATTATTATTATTATTATTATTATTATTATTATTATTATTATTATTATTATTATTATTATTATTATTATTATTATTATTATTATTATTATTATTATTATTATTATTATTATTATTATTATTATTATTATTATTATTATTATTATTATTATTATTATTATTATTATTATTATTATTATTATTATTATTATTATTATTATTATTATTATTATTATTATTATTATTATTATTATTATTATTATTATTATTATTATTATTATTATTATTATTATTATTATTATTATTATTATTATTATTATTATTATTATTATTATTATTATTATTATTATTATTATTATTATTATTATTATTATTATTATTATTATTATTATTATTATTATTATTATTATTATTATTATTATTATTATTATTATTATTATTATTATTATTATTATTATTATTATTATTATTATTATTATTATTATTATTATTATTATTATTATTATTATTATTATTATTATTATTATTATTATTATTATTATTATTATTATTATTATTATTATTATTATTATTATTATTATTATTATTATTATTATTATTATTATTATTATTATTATTATTATTATTATTATTATTATTATTATTATTATTATTATTATTATTATTATTATTATTATTATTATTATTATTATTATTATTATTATTATTATTATTATTATTATTATTATTATTATTATTATTATTATTATTATTATTATTATTATTATTATTATTATTATTATTATTATTATTATTATTATTATTATTATTATTATTATTATTATTATTATTATTATTATTATTATTATTATTATTATTATTATTATTATTATTATTATTATTATTATTATTATTATTATTATTATTATTATTATTATTATTATTATTATTATTATTATTATTATTATTATTATTATTATTATTATTATTATTATTATTATTATTATTATTATTATTATTATTATTATTATTATTATTATTATTATTATTATTATTATTATTATTATTATTATTATTATTATTATTATTATTATTATTATTATTATTATTATTATTATTATTATTATTATTATTATTATTATTATTATTATTATTATTATTATTATTATTATTATTATTATTATTATTATTATTATTATTATTATTATTATTATTATTATTATTATTATTATTATTATTATTATTATTATTATTATTATTATTATTATTATTATTATTATTATTATTATTATTATTATTATTATTATTATTATTATTATTATTATTATTATTATTATTATTATTATTATTATTATTATTATTATTATTATTATACCCTTATTAATTTCCACCCATGTTTTGACACCAACTAGCGGCAAGTACGGACACACTTCACCCACCATCCATGCCTACCACTTATTTTCAACACCATGGGTATCCGTCGGTGGGTTTAGTATTTTGATTGTGGCGATGATTCGATAAAATAACGAAAAAGTCTTCGATCAATACATCCACATTAATGCTTCATCGTTGGAAAAATCAAAATCAGAGTTTAAAATTAAAACATGCCTATAATTAAATATAAATATGGAAATACAATAAAATCATTAAAATATAATTTACACATCCTAAACTACCTAGAGATGTAAAATATGATGAGGCGCACTATGAAGTAGTACGTCTTAATTCATCATTAACCCCTTTTACATCGTCCATGAGAATTACGTTCCATTATGACACACACTCCCCCATACACAAACACAACACACATTATGCATCTATACATATCTACTAGCATTGTACCCGCGTAATGCTGCGGAGGCGAATAGTTTGTACCCGATAACATACCATTTTTTATATAATATATGAGTATGATAAAATAATTTTTACTCGGCAATATGTCATTTCATTTTTTTTTCTTTTTTTCATAAACTATTTTCTTTTTTAAACATATTTTTAAAAAAACAATCAAACAACTTTTTCTAATTTAGAAAGTTTTTATTTTTAATTTCATTTTTTTATTTTTTATAAACTATTTTTTTAAACATATTTAAAAAAAACAACCAAACAATTTTTCTTAATTTAAAAAATGTGTAATTATATAATAATTTTATTGGTGAGTGTGTAAGTTGGAGAGAGAGATGAATGTTATTTTTTATTTGTAATTTAAAAAGTGTGTAATTATATAATAATGTTTATTGGTGTGTGTGTGTAAAGTATGAGAGAGATGGAGGTTATTTGAGAGGTATAAAAGTAATTTCAAAACACTTAATTTTAAGAGATTAAGTAAAGTAGAAGAGAGAGTGTTAAATGTATTATATAGTAGTATAGATTATATAAATCATTTAACTCTCTCTCTTCTCTACTTTTAAAACTTTTTAAAATTCAATCAAATATACATCTTTACCCTTCATTTTATCTAAATTAATTTCATCCACTCAATGATTAACCATTTCACTATCCTAATATACTTTAATTTTTTATTTATTTAAAAAATACTCTCCATTAACACATAATGTTTTAAAACCGGGTTTTTAGTTGACCCGGTCTCGTGACCGGATCACGGGTCGACCGGTTCGACCGGCCGGTCAACCCGGTTTTGAGTGTTTTTTAAAGTTTTTTTTGTATGTATTTATATGTGTATACATATATATAAACTCCAAAAGGTAAAAAAAAATATAAATCTACAATATTATCAATCTAAATAAATAAGTTCAACATACAACACAAAAAAAAAAAAACTCAAACATCAGACAACAATTGCTATAAGCTTGCAATCAAATCAAATTTAAAATTTTAAGACATTGGGGTATTGTACTAATTCAAGATTTAGGTTAAAAGTCTCACTTTTTTAAAAAAAATTTACAAACCGGGTCAGAGCGGGTTGAAAGCACCGGTCCAACCGGTTGAACCTTTAACCCAGCCGGGTCACTTCGGGCTAGAAATTGCCAAAAACCCGGTATTAGTTGACCCTCTCTAGGGACCGGGTCCCGGGTCTTAAAACATTGCTAACACACATACTCTCACACAAACACAATTATCCAGCCACATCAACATTTTACACTCTTTGTATTTCAAAAAATATAAATATTTTTTCTTATTTTAATGTTTTTTAAATTTTATTTTTTTATTTAATAAAATAGTCGATACAAACATAAGAAAAAATAGAAATGTTGATGAAAACTTTTTTGCGCCATTGACTTGCGTGAATAACATATCTGTACGTTCTTAAAAATGACATATGGTAAAACAAAAACTATTAGCCGTCGCATACCTACGCGGGTACAATGATAGTATAGTATTTAGGCATGTGTGTATGAGAAGCATTAGAGCGTGGGTAATCAAACGGGCTTTGTGGGTCGGGTTTACCACTTTACCCATGATCTAATCGCACAATTTTGACCAAGAAAGTATGAAGAGAAAAAGGACAGAAAGGAGCTTACATGTAGTTGTTGAAGTTTCAATGCTTTCTCAAGTTTAATAATAATTTGATCTATATTTGGACGCCGTGCTCGCTGTTCGTTGATGCAGGTATATGCCGTTTCTGAGAAGATTTCAAATGATTGTTGGTCCATCTGTTTCCGTAGAACTTGATCGATCAAATCATCCAATTCTCTTGCTTCATAATGTAATTTGGCCAATTGAGCTAATAACTCCTCCTCGTTTGGAGTATGTGAATACTCGGCAAGTCTTTTCATAGTAAATAGGGGGTTCTTTGTGAAAGAGTGATCGGAGGACGAAGATTTGATTGGCAGTACCTCAGTAGGTAAAGACGGCTGCCTGTTGTTGGAAGAAAACGGTGTATCACGAAATGACGACACCTTTACGCTGGAAAATGATGATGGCTTTACGTTTGTAAATGACGACGGCGGCTCTTCATTAAAAGACAACACTGGTTTGTCAGTTGGTTTTCTGAATTGAGCTAACGACAACTCTGCATCGTCAAACATCATTGCTCTGTCCACATTGATTGTCTCCAGTGGTCTAAATTGACCAAACTGTTTCCACATATGTTTGTCCGCAGATAACACTGGTTTGATTTCATTTGACTCCGGTTGTCGGACTTGAACAGGCGACAGTGACATATCGTCATCGAGAGACCTCGACGGATGAGTTTGTTCTGATATCTTGGTAGCTAGATCATGCGGAACAGCCGTCTCATCCATATTTCTCTGTTTCTGTGGAGAAACTTGACCGTCTGGGGTAATCATAAATCCTCTCCTCCAACAAAAGACTTTAGATAATATCAAGGGGAAAACTTTGGTAAAAGCTGATAGACGCCTTTTCCATTTACTTTGCAAAGGTTGCATTTCAGGTACATTATCCCAAACCACTTGATCGTCTGTAACAGTCATAAATGCTCTCCTCCCGCACAGAACTTCAAATAGCACCACACCTAAGGAGAAGACATCCGACTTATGGGAAACAAACCCCGCCTTCTCATACATCGGGTCGACGTACCCTATCGTACCAATAACTTCTGCCAGGAGGAGACGGTGCCTTCTAGCTTTGGTAGTTTTCATGGAAATTTCAAAGCCGGATAACTTTGGTCTCCAATTGTCATCCAGTAAAATTTTGGAGCTTTTGATGTTCCGATGTATGACGCTAAAATCGCGTCTATCATCATAGTGGATGTATTTCAATGCATGTGCAAGACCAAGACATATCTCCAATCGTTGCAACCAGGTGAGGGTTGAACCACTTAGATACTTGTCAAGACTCCCGTTGGCCTCACACTCGTTTATGATGATCTTCTCATCATTTTCATCACAAAATCCGACAACTGAGACTAGATTTTCGTGCTTGAGACTAGCGAGCATCATAATCTCCGTCCAAAACTCGATTTCTCCTTGGCCATAGTCATGGTGCAATCTCCTAGCAGCAATATTCTTCGATTGTCCTTTCCAAATAAGGTTTCCTTTATAAACCTTGCCAAACCCACCTTCACCAATGAGATTTTCTTCGGCAAAGTTGTTGGTGGCCTTTACTACCTCTTCAAGTGGGATCAGTAATTGAGCGAATTCTTTGGGTGAAGGCATGTCTCTGTATCAAGTAAAAACGAAAGCTAAAGTTAAGAAATGAAGAGGATGTTCAACACACACAAATATTAGGTGACGAGTTTGTGTGTGTATCATTTTGTTTTTATCGTTTGTCGACTGTCGTGATTCTCTCGAGGCAACTGAGCAGCTGATAACTCAAACCCAACCCCAAAACAAAAAGGACAGAAACTTTACCTAATAATACAATCAAACCATGGTCGATGATAAAATAAAAAGAAGGAATTAAAGAATAGTAGATAAATCCGTATACAAGAGGACAATGCAGCTCAAAATATATCGACTAAATCATATATTAACAGAAAGCATTGCGACTAAAAAGCAGGAGACGATTTATCCTAGTTATAAAAACCCTAAAATCAGAAGAAGCAGAAGACGAAATCAAACTTGAACATAGAGGAAGCAGATGACGAAGACGACGAAATCAAACCTGTCGAGGAGAAGATGTCAAAGACGATGTCGACGAAGAAGGTGCTGAAGACGAAATCAAGCATAAGCAGATCGATGTGGATTGCAGAAGCAGAAGACGATGTCAGTGAAGCAGAAGACGTAGAGGAAGACGGTGAAACAGTGTGAATCTGAGACAAATCATTTCGCTAGCTTTTATTAAAGGGAAAATGACTTATTTATGCAATTAAGTATTACTTTTCTGTGAATCGATGCAATTATCTTTATTAGTTACTAATCTATGTAATTATGTTTTATTTTAGAGTTAATTACAAAGATGGTCCCTGTGGTTTACGCTAAATTTTACATTTAGTCCTTTAAAATAAAAAATTACACTGATAGTCATTATGGTTGACATGTTGTTTCACTTTTGGTCATTTAGCCTAACTCAAGTTATCTTTGACTGTTAGTCAAAGGGTATATTGGTCATTTTCCATTTATCCTTGTAACCAAACATCCTCTATCCTCTTTCTTTCTCTTAATCAATTAATTATTAATTAACTTGTAATTAAGATTAACCAATAATTAATTAGTTATTAATAAAGTTATTTAATATTTTCATACATATTAATTAGTGATTATCTCTAAAAAATTATTTTTTATTTTAGTTATATCTTTTTAATTTACTGATGTTCTTGATCTTTAGCTTCAAGTAGGTGAAGTAAGAAAATGATAAAATAACTCAATGAATCTCCCTCAATCAAAACCACAAATCTTATAAATTATAAATTGAAATAATACAAATCTGAAAACTAAAAGCGATGGTTGGGTTTCAACACAAGGTACAAGGAAGAAGAGCGATGGCTGGGTTTCAACACAAATCTGAAAACTAATAGATTATAAACTAAAATAAACACACAAGGAAGAGAGCGATGGCTGGGTTTAGCTTGTTTCCATCTGCATCCACTTCAAAGACTTTAGATCTTTCATTTCCTCTCTCTAAATGCCTCTCACACCATCACCATTACCCCTGAAACAGCCGGTCACCGTCGCTCAGAGTGAAGAAACCACCACCGCCGTTGTCGCAGATGTGAAGAAACCACCACCGAAGCCGCATATGTCAAGAAACCATCGCTCACCGCCACAGATCTGATGAAACCACCACCATCACCATCGCTCACCGCTGCAGATATGATGAAACCACCATCATCGCCGTCTCTCATCTCCGTAGATCTGAAGAACCACCATCACTGTGGCAGATCTGCGTCGTTGACCAAGAAGCCATCACTGTGGCAGATCTGAAGAAAACGCCGTAGATCTGAAGACCATTTATCGTTCTGATTCTTCTACGGCAGTGAGGTCGTGTGGCGGTGATGGCAGTGCAGATTGAAGGTAGTTGTCGGCGGTGGTTGCACGGTGGTGGTTGCCGGCGGTGGTTGACGGCGGTGCAGGGGTGGTGATGTTCTTCACAGGGAGAGAGGATTAAGATGGGGAAGTGTGGTGAATGTTATGTTGGAGAGGAGTTAATTATAAAAAAGTTACTTTAAATAAAGAAATAGGGTTAATAGTGTTTGGTAAAGGGGATAACAAGCAAAAAGACCAAAATACCCTCATGTGCCTTGCACATGAGGGACTTTTAACGGTTGAACTTAACGGCGGTTAGGCTAAAGGACTAAAAGTGAAACAACATGTCAACCATAAGGACCATCGGTGTAATTTTCGATTTTAAATGACTAAATGTGAAATTTAGCGTAAACCACAAGGATCATCTTTGTAATTAACTCTTTATATTTATTATCAATTGATACAATTCTTTATCTAAACCAAAGGTTTTCAGTCACTTTCCATTATTTTTTCAATTTATCTTCGTGGGGGACAAAAACATCTTCATTTCGTCTTCTTGCTTCCACCATTAACATGCTTTGATTGCAGACGTCGCTTACCATCTTCTCAATTTAACTTGGTTTGATTTACAAAGGTACTTCAGTTTTGTTTCTATATTCCTTTCTTCAACTACAGATTGTCTTATTTGAAGGTACTTTTCTGGTCTATTTTACAACCATATGTAAACCCTAACCCTTCCATTAGAAGGCGTATTTAAAGGTATTTCTGATTCACTTTTATTTATTCTTAAACCCAGATTATTTGTTTTTCTTTTCTCTAACATTATTTTGTTTCTTATTACAGATGGCTTCTTTTTCTTCTTCAATTGAGTTACGTGAAAGTGATTCTGACGTTGAAGTTGAATTTGAGAGTGGCAATTGGGATGAACTAAGTGATGTTGATGATGAAGAGTTTGAGAAAGCTTCTCTGGAACATCTTTCACAAGGTGAGGATGAATTATATGAACTTAGAAAAGGGATTCAATTACCTGGTGTTCAATTAACTAGAATTTCAATAAGTGGGGGATCCTAAGGTTGGGGATGAACATGAGTTATACTTAAAGGATCTGTATTTGTCATTACAAATGGAAACTTTAGATGAAAATCATAAAGATATAAAAGGTGTAGGACCTATACATGATCCAACTACTCATTGGAAGCTTATGAAACCTACCTTAGGAGAAAGGTATACAAGTCCGTATGAACTTAGAGATTGTATAATATATTACGGACTTGCACATGGGTATTCAATTTGGTTTGAAAAAATTGATCATGGGCATGTATTAGCCAAATGTGGATCAAAAAAGAAAGGTGAAGATGATATTCAAGTATGCCCATGGAGATTGTGGGCTACTTGGGTCACAGGTGAAAAAACTTTTAAAGTTAAAACTCTTATTGATAAACATACATGTGCTAGGAACTTCAAATTTTCATCATTAGTGACTTATAAAGTCATAGCAAAAATGTTTGGCAATAAAATTAGGGGAAATCCTAACATCAAGTTGAGAGAATTACAAGCAGCATGGTTAATAAAGTTCAAGTGTCAGATTACTCAAAACCAAGCTAGAAGGGCAAAGAATTATGCATTGAATGAGATTGAAGAAGGATTATAGAATCATTATGAGAAGTTATGGTCTTATGGTGAAGAGATTAATAGAACTAACCCAGGTAGCACAGTAAAGATAGCTGTTGATGTAAACCCAGATGGTAAAACTTATTTTCAAAGCTTCCATGTATGTTTTAATGGACTAAAAGAAGGATGGTTGAAGGGTTGTAGAAAAGTGATAGGGCTAGACGGTTGCTTCTTGAAGACAGTTGTCAAAGGGGAGCTGTTATCTACAGTTGGGAGGGATGGAAACAATCAAATATACCCTATTGCATGGGCTGTGGTAACTGTTGAAAATAAAGAAAACTAGTCGTGGTTCATTAAATTATTAAACGATGATTTACAACTCAATGAGGGTGCTGGTATAACTCTCATATCAGATCAACACAAGGCTAATGTCAATATTATTATTATTATTATTATTATTATTATTATTATTATTATTATTATAACTCGTTATTGTCATCACTATTATTAGGGACTTATAGAAGCTGTGAAGGATGTATTACCTTGGGCTGAACATAGACAATGCGCTAGACATATATATGCTAATTTTAGAAAAAGTTTTAGTGGGTTTAAACTGCAAAATCTTTTTTGGTCGGCTTCTAAAGCTTCATATCCCCAACAATTTGAAGAGGTAATGGAAGCAATCAAACTACAAAACCCGCAAGCACATGAGTATCTCATGGGGAAACAACCTCATACATGGTCTAGAGCATTCTTTAGAATAGATATGGGATGTGAGGCGGTTGAGAATGGTATTAGTGAGTGTTTTAATTCTCTAATACTTGATGGTAGAAAACAACCTATTATTACCATGCTTGAGGCAATAAGAATTATAATCATGGAAAGGATGGAAAGGATGGAAAAGATGAGGAAAAATGTTCATAGATGGGATCATGATATTTGCCCAGCGATTGAAAAGAAGCTTAAACATTTAAAAGAGTTACAAAGGTTAAACTTATATTTTTTGTTGCTTTAACCATTTAATTGACCTGATGATTTAACTTACTAACTATGTTAACTAACATAATGTCTAATATAGGTTTTGGTATGTTATTCCAAGTGGTGGTGACCTTTTTGAAGTGAAGAAAGGGAAAGAAGCATTTGTAGTTGATGAACAAAAGATGACTTGCACTTGTAGAATGTGGCAACTATCTTGGTTGCCATGTACACATGCTGTAGCAACAATATTCTTTCTAAACAAGATACCTGAGACCTATGTTCCAGGTTGGTTTAAAAAGAGTATGTTCATCGAGGCTTATAATAACTACATAAGCCCACTAAATGGGATGAAAATGTGATCCATTGCCACCCAAGCCTAGGAGGATGCCTGGAAGACCTAAACTTAAAAGAAGAAGACATGACAGTGAAGGAAGCCAAAGAAGGAGAACAAAGATAAGTAAAGAAGGAGGTTCGTCAACCTGCCAAAACTGCTTACAAAAGGGGCACAATATCAGGACATGTGCAAATGCAAAAAAATATCAACCGGTAAACAAACAACAAATGGGTCAGCCGGAAAACAAACAACAAGAATTTAGAAGACCAAAACTAGTTCCTTGGTCAATTAAGTGATGCTTGTTGTGGAGCTAAAGTTTTGATGCATTTTCAATCATGTACTGTTGTCTTTTGATTTGTTTTGATCATCCATCAGCATCAACTATTTACCAGACAACTTTTTAATGTTTAATGAAATGAAGTTTTGCATATTGTATGCTTATAATGTGATATTTTTTTAATCTTCAATTTGTACCTCTGTTTTGATATTTATTAAGATGTTTTGTACATGTTTATTACGTGATATATTTCTAAAGTATGTCACCTTTTAGTTCAAAGACTGATGACCTTTTGTTCATATAACATAATTGCATAAATTAGTAAGAAATAAAGATAATTGCATAGATTGGTAAAAAAGTAAAACTTAGTTGCATAAATAAGTCATTTTCCCTTTATTAAACCGTGCACTGGCTACGCGTATGGCTCCCGATTGGAAGTAAAAGTATTTTAATATGACTAAATATCCTGGTGACACTATTAAGATCCCTCCTCTCGTTTACATGAACTAGTTTATAGACCCGTGAACATATGGGTATTATAAAAGTGTATTTGAGATATTAAAATTTTTAAATAAAAATAATACAGTAAATGAAATATCACCTTTGTGATAAGAATATACTAATTTCAAAAAAGTGTCATATTACAATAAAATTTATACCAAAACGTAGATAAAAATGAGACTGTCGTAAATATATATTTATTTTTTCTCTAAACAAAATATATCACAAGTTATTAAAAATAATTTATAAACAACTTATAATTAATTACATACTCTAGTATACAATTTTTATAAAAACCCCTCACATTTTCTTAAAACCTTCTTATATGTTTTATAAAACTCCCTCAAAATATTTATCTAACCCCCTCCCAATAGATTTAAAATTAATATTTCGAAATTGAAATTGAATAATTTGAAATTAAAATTTTTTATCCACGTCTTTAATCTTTCCAAAATTGTTTTGAGAATGAAATAATTTTGAAATTAAAGGTTATAATTGGTTAATTAAGACTCAATTTATGGTTATTTTTAGAAAATTGGCATGCCTTTTATATATAGATATAGATATTAAAAAAGTCGAGATATAAATCATATAATCACTCATTAGGACCATCATCATCCATCACATGCTTCACACGGCCACATTAGCGCCACATCAACGCCACATCATTTCCCACCATTCCCTCATCCCATCACACAAACCTCTGCAACCATCACATGCTTCACATCATAAATAAAATTCGGTGCCTCTCGCTCTCTCCGCTCACGCACGCGACGGGGGTCACCTCCGTGACCGTGAGCCGCCCCTCACGAATTCTGGCGATAGTCCTCTTGGTGGATTTTGCTCGTGATCTCTCCTCACATGGACGGCATCCGTGATGGATGCGGTCGGTCTAACGCATTAGCCACGTTCAGATTTTCTGCACTTACGAATCTGTATGAACACCAAACTTTATTTTCTATTATATGTACGATCTAAGGATTTTGGTAATTAAGAAATCAAATATATAGAAAGTCATTAAATTCTTACAAAAACAAGCTAGATCTTAGTATAAAATATCTCTTTTTTATCTATACAAAAGATGATATCTTGCTAACAACATATATTTCTCCTTTATATTGATCGCACGATGACATAATACTAAAGCACATATTATGAGACAAAACTATTTGGTGCCGCTGATTCATAGGCTGAAAGCCGAAAGTAAAAGCCTTCACATTTGAATAAATAGATTAGCACTTACCATCAACAATATAACTTTCTAATTTTTCTACTTCATTTACCTACTTATTACAAGATCTAAAAAATTGTTAAACTCAAAAGAAAATATATAATGAGTTAGAAAATTTCTAAGAATAAGAAGTATGATTTTACAAAATTAAACAACCAAGTAAAAGATCCGGTTTAAATCCGTCAAAACAAGTGATGTAAATTAGCTGAGCTACTCGAGTTCGGATCGTTAAAAGATCGAAACAAGCTTGAACTCGAGCTCTAGCCTAGATTAAGGCTCATTTATTAAACGAGTTCGAGCCCGAGCCTTGTAGAATAAGCCCATTTAAACTCGCCAGCTTAAACGATGGTGCTCCGGCGGTGCTCAGGCTTGTAAAGATTTTGGGGGGGGGGGGGGGGGGGAGAGAAATATTTGTTTGCAAATGAAGAGATTTATGGTGTTTGAAGAATAAAAGTAACAAAATCTTGTTTGGTTACAAAATTAAATGAACAACTTTACTAAAGCATGTTTGGTATTAAATTTTTTATACCACTAAATTGTCACATCAGATCATCCATCTCCATCTTCAATACACCTTCAGCTTGAAGATCTTCTTGTGGGTTTTGAAACCCAGATCTTCATCCTAATTTGAAGATGGACCTGATTTGTAACTCAAACAAATCAAGAGATCGAAACCCAGAAATGGAAACAAAAACCCTAAATCAACCGAACAATCAACGGATCTGAAGATGAACCATAAATCAACATAACAATCAACAAAAATCCTAAATCAACAAAAACCCTAATTTGAAGATGGACCTGATTTGTAACTGAACAATCAACTGATCTGAAGATGAACCCAGATGAAGATGAACCATTAATCCTAAATGGAAACAAAAACCCTAAATCAAAATTATAAGCCCAGATAATTGTTAACCTTAAATCGTTGGTAAAGATGATCTTGAAATGGAACAGACTGAAATCATATGAATATCAAAAACCCTAAATCACATGTAAACTGATCTAACTGACTCTGTCGATGAAGCAAATCTTAAAACGTAGATCTTGAAACGCATCACTTGAACTCGATTGATGAAGCATATGGAACCAAGAAAAACATTGATCTTGAAATGCAGCAGCTCAACCCGATCGAAACCCAAGAAGAACCCTCGCAACAGAACCTTGCATATCTGGATCGATGTAGGGATTGAAGGAGATACCGATGCAGATATGGATCGATGAAGGGATTGAAAGAGATACTGACGCAGATGAAGATTAAACCTTTTTGAATTATTTTTTAACTTAAAATGTCATGTCACTTGCCATGTTACCATCAAGTCAGCAAAACCTATGCCACATTAGCATAAAACCTTCTGTAGCAGGTTAGATATATTATTTGATAACTTTTTGAAACTTGAATATATCAAATGGTAAGTTTGAAAATTCAGTACATACAATAGCAAAATGTGTAAAGTTGGATACACTTTTATGAACTAAACTCCTTATTTATATTAGAAGATTATAAAGTAAAGGGTTTAGTTTATTAAAATGTATCAAACTTGTCAAGTTTTGCTATTGTGTGTATCGGACTTTATAGTTTTCTATTGTATGTATCGAATATTTAGTTTATCGCTATTGTGCGTATTAAACTTTCTATTGTATGTATCCAAAATACAATAGCAATAAATTAAAAGTTAAATACACACAATAGAAACTTTTAAAATTCGATACACAAAAAAACAAACCGTGACAAATTGAATACATTTTGATAAACTAAACCCTAAATTAAAATGTTTAAAACATGGTGACATGTTAGTAATGTTAGTAACATATTATCAAAGACCATGATATATCAAATAGAAGATTTTGAAACTTTAAGATATTAAATAATAGTTTTCAAAGTTTGATATAAATAATAGCAAAATATTACAACTTAATATATTCTAGAAAACTAAACCCAAAATATAATAAATAATAGAAATATGAATTTTATTGTATATAAAGTTCACATGGGCTCCTGAGCGTGACTCAGTCAATCACCCATTAAAACTCGAGTTCAGACTTGTTTGATAAATGAGTTTAATTGATCCTATTTATTGAGGTTTGGTATGACACGTGATTAATTTAGATTTTTTAAAAACTCGAGTTCAGACTTGTTTGATAAATGAGTTGATTTAGATTTTTAAAAGGTTTAAATAATATAACCCGTTGTTTTTATGAATGTTTATATAATTACAAGTTGCGATTATTAATTATTATTGATCATTAAATCTATCAGCATACGAATATAACATTTTAGGTCATCGTCTACGTTTCCACGGTCCACATGCACCTACCCATTTTTCCAAGTTTAAATGAGGTGTCTATAAATGTTTATATATTAACAAGGTCTTTTTCAATGGTATTTGAGTTTTATAATATACTTAAAGTTTTGGGTTTAAGTTTTGTGATAGTGGTTTTCTTTTAAAAAAATAGTTGAAGTATTATTCCTAATTCCCTCTCCTTTAATGTTATTGTCCACCCATGAATTCCTTACATGCACACTCACACATTCTATCCCTCAACGCTTTCCATCCATGAAACTTCTCATATCCAAGGAACAACTTAGATTGGTTCTCGCGCTAACAACGGTTCTCGAATTAACCCTCCCCTATTCCTTATAGTGGGGTTTCAGAGATAACGTATGGATGTCATTGCGGACCCGCCCCACTAATATAACTTCGCTATCAGGGCCGGCCCTGGGCCTGGGCAATCAGGGCAACCGCCTAGGGCCAAAAATTTCAGGAGCCCACTGCAAAAATCTCAAGCCCTGTATAGGAATGAAGTGGATGGTTATGATGAGAAATGGATGGCTTGTTAGGTCTTGTATATCCTATACCATTTTTTTAGGTTCATAAAATTGACTTATATGTTGGGGTGTAGCTACAGGAATGAAGTTCTTAGTGTGGGTTTTAACAGAAGAGAAAGTAATAGGCTGAAATTATTTTTAGAAAATTTACCTTCATTGCCCTTACTCAAGGTCGACCGTGGCCGACCACAGTTGCAACCAGGGACCTTGGTAATTTTTCCCATGGTTGCGGTTGCAGTGGTGGCGGTCGACCGATGGGTGCTTTGATGCATAAAGTACAACATTTTAATGCACATAATGAAAATATGGATTCACAGAATACATTTGATGCATAAAGTACAATATTATGATGCACAACGAAATATATGCATACTTGTGTAAAAACTGATGCACTAGGCGGCGGCGGCGGTGTTCTAGGTGAAGGTGGTCGGCGGTGGCGATGGTGGTTCGGATGCCCTGGTGAACGGCGGCGACTGTGTGTGCATCAACGCCCTTTAGATCTAGGATCGGAGAAGGAAGAAATGACTGGAGAAGACATAATGATTGTGCATCGACGCGATCTCAAAGATTTTCAAGCGTCGGTGTCGGCGTCGTATCAAAGCCAGCGGCGGTGGCGTAGCAAAACCCGGCGGCGGCGTAGCAAAACCCAGTGGCGGCGGAGGAAAAAGGTCAAAATCGGACCAAAAACCCTCAAATTTCGGATATAAAGCGGCGTATGTTGCAGAAACATTGACGGTGTAAATGGCAGAGATGGAAGGCGTCGACGTGTTATGCCGAGATCGAAGCCGGTGTCGGCACGGCGAAGGTGGTGCTCAGCCTGGTCGATCGACGGCGGTGGTGCTCATGGTCGATATCTCAGATCTAGGGTTTGAACTTGGGAGAGAATGTGTAGGTTAAGATTGAGAACGTGGGGGAGAGAAATAAATGTGATTCCTATTTTACCCTTTAAACAACTTTGCCACGTGTCATGTTTCTGTTCCTCCTTACATTTAGTATCTTAAAACATTTTTTACTTGAACTCAATTATATATATATATATATATATATATATATATGGGAATGTTCAAATGAGAATGGGATATTAATTGAGAATGGGAGACTAAATCTCAGTCGTTTATTCTGTAAGTGGAATTCATGGATGGAAAGCGTGGAGGAATCGAGTGTGGCAGGGTGCATGTGAGGAATTCATGGGTGGGCAATAATACTGAAGGAGGGAGAATTGGACGGCTTAGATTGAGTCTCCCATTCTCAAAAATATTTAAGTTCTCATTTGAATCTCCCACTATATATATATATAGTGGGAGGTTCAAATGAGAACATTAAATTAATTGAGAATGAGAGACTCAATCATAGCCGTCCAATTCCCCAGCCTTTAATGTCATTGCCCACCCATGAATTCCTCACATACACCCTGCCACACTCTATCCCGTAACACCCTCCATCCATGAATTCCACTTACAAAATGAACGGCTGAGATTGAGTCTCCCATTCTCATTTAGTTTCTCATTCTCATTTGAACTTTCCTATATATATATATATATATATATATATATATATATATATATATATATATATATAGGGGAGGGTTCTATTGAGAACCGATTTTATTGCGAGAACCAATCTTAGCCGTTGATTTGATAAGTGGAATTTATGGATGGAGAGCGTGAGGGGATAAAGCGTGGCAGGGTGTATGTGAGGAATTCATGGATGAGCAATGACATTAAAAGAGGGGGAATTTGACGGCTCAGATTGATTCTCACGGTTCTCGCACTAAAAATGGTTCTCAATGGAACTTCTTTCTCTCTCTCTCTCTCTCTCTCTATATATATATATATATATATATATATATGTGTGTGTGTGAAAAAGTTCATGCGAGAACCATTCTTAGTGCGAGAACCGCGAGAACCAATCTGAGCCGTCCAATTACCTCTGCTTCAATGTCATTGCCCACCCATGAATTCCTCACATACACCATGCCACACTTTATCCCTCCACGCTCTCCATCCATGATACTTCCCATATCCAAGGAATGTCTGAGATTGGTTCTCGCGGTTCTCGCACTAACAACGGTTCTCGCATGAACACTTATATATATATATAGGATTGAGATCAAATAAGATGTAAAAATTGGTAAGATGGAGTTTGGGAATGACACGTGGCTTTATAGGTTTAGGGGTAATTTTGACCTTTTATATTTTTTTTCTGTCACTCCCCGAAAACTTCTCCTTTCCCAAATTAAAGAAGACCTTTAAACCCTAACTACACCATCTTTTGCCTCACGTTACTTTCACCTACTCACCACCGGCCTCCTCACCACCGCCTCTTTATCCATCGACAACGAGGGCCGACCACCGGTCTTCATCCATCTATATCGACGACCAACCACCGCCTCTTCATCTATCCTCACCTACAGCCAACCACCGTCTCCTCATCCATCCTCATCAACGGCTGACCACCTCCTCCTTATCAATACACACCGACGGCCGACCACCACCTCCTCGTCCATCCTCGTCGCTGCCTCATCCATTTTCATCATATGTTTCGATGGTCTTCTAGATCTGTTAACGTAATGGTGCGCCGAATACAACCCAGATCTATATGTTTCTTGTGTTTTGAAGGTCTCAAGTTACTGAACTGAGAATCAACAACTTGAAGATTGACTGCATTTAAAGAATGCCAAGTAAGAAAGATGTTTGGGTTTTTTTAAAAAAAATCCTCTTCAGTCCATGTGTTCTTTTCTGGTAATGGATTTCATGAAATCCCTTGTTACTAAAGCTTTTATATTTCATGAAATCCATATTGCTGTTTGGTTTATGTTTATTCTTTTCATCAATTTATTAATCAAGTTTGACCAAGTTATTGTATTGGATTGCAATGGGTTTTGTTTGTGTATTTTTTGTTATTAGTAAAGGGTTATACTAATTTCTTGTCTTATTATACTTGTAGATTAATTATAAGATAGCAAGATAGCATATGTTGGAATTTGTTGTCTTATTAGCATCTGTGTACCAACTTGAAGACGAGTTGGTCTATCAATTTTTTTTTGGTGAATACTGGTTGTGAATAAATTTTTATCTGAGCAGGTGTTCATCATATTTTAATATGTGATTGGTATGGTTTGATGGGTAAAGTTCATCAAGTTAATCAATTTTTCATTTTTAAAATCACGATCTCGCTTCAGAATTTGACTGAGAGATATTCTTATTTTTTATCTATAGTTGAATCAGACTGTGTATTGTATTTCAAAATCGGTTCTTCATCATAAAAAATTGGGTTATCAAGTTTTGAATCAATGAAAATTATATCAGATGATTATCTGTACATGTCTAATCGGTTGGTAATGTGCATTAATTTGAATATATTCATTAAGTTTAATTATCCATCTGCATCAATTTTGTAGACGGCAGACATATTCATCAATTTTGGATATAAATGATGTAAATATAAAAATGGTAACAACTTAATTTTAGAGATTTATAAAAAGTCAATAATATCCTTAACTGCCATATTTTTTAAATTATTTTAAGAAATAAAAACATGCTATAATTTGTAGATCTGATGAAAATTGGACGATTCAGATCGCATCTTACACATCTTACAATAATTTACATCTTACAATAACCTCACTCTCTATATATATATATATATGTTTCAAATATATTTAAATTGAAATGTGTATGTATATTTCTCTTCTATCTATCCTATCCTAACGCAAGACTAAGACACGAGCCCTAACTTAATTCTAACTCTCAACCTTAGTTTTAGTCTTTCAATCCTTTTTTCTGAAGAGATGTCCCCGTAGAGCTATATATTAAACGTAAAGTGTATATTTTTATAATCTTACATTTCCTTGGTCTGATTACCCATCACCCAACAATCACAAAAATCCATGCCTTTTTATAAACCACGTTTAATACATTTTTTAATACTTCAGATTGCTATATTGTATACAACGAGTTTTCTTGTCCGCCATTTGTAGCGGGATTAAATTATTTTCTAGTCGGCATTTAATTTAAACCATTTATTTAAATTTTTTAAAAAAAGTCTACAATTTAAAAGATCTTATGATTTTAACCTCAACTTCCGTCATTTAAGGTTATATAAATAAAAATTTAGTTTACTAAAATATATAAAAGTTGTTATTTTTTATTATTATGTTTATTGAGCTTTAAAAATTTATATTGTGTATATTAAGCTTTTGATTTGTTACTATTGTATTTACAATACTATATTAGAAATTGGAATAAAAAAAGAAAAAAGTGCACCATCGCATCTAATGCACACTATTTACTATCATCATGATAATAATAAATATAATAATAAGAAAAAGTAGGATAAAGGAAGAAAGTGACTGGGTGAAAAAAAAACTAAAAAACCATGCATGGTATAGAAATTGAACCCTGCTCTTCTTTGTAAAAACTTTGGGCTATAACCACTCCGCCAACTTGGAATTTAGATTATGTTCTTACAAACAATAACATAAATGTATTATCTTTCTTTTCTAATAAACAAGTAAATATAAGTATACGTGGCGTGTTTTTAGAGTAGGATTTTATAGTTTTCCCGCTCAAAACCTGCATACTTTCATGCTGCCACGTGTCTCCCCCTTTTCCATCTCCCGCTCCATTGTTCCTTTTCTATCGTCTCTCTTGCTTCTCTGTCTTCCTAAGCAAAATTTTAATCTTTAGTTTCAGTTGTTATCAGTGGCGGATCCAGGAAAAAAAATTAGGGGGTTCACCACTGAGCTCGAGTATTCCCTGCATTTCGTTTGTCAACTATTTTTTTATTGGAACATAACTTTGTCACTGAATTTGTGGGTTCACAACCATACGCCAATAGATTTGTGGGTTCATATACAAAATTTAGTTGATTCTCAAATAAAATTTTTAATTATTTTACATATATAATTGATTTTCTTAAAAAAATGGTGGGTTCACCGCCACCCGGTGGCAACCATTTGGATCCGCCCCTGGTTGTTATAATTCTTCCAATCAGAAACACTTCTATTGATTAAGGGTTGCTGCGTGGGAGATAAGTTATATTTGGCTTCATATTGTTCTATCCAAAAGACAATCAAACATTAGGGTTTCTAATCAATCATATCGCTTTAAAAAATTCGTTGGAATTTCAAAGGTGATTCATTTAGGATTTAGATTCAATGATCTTTTTAGTGGTAACGATGTTTGATTCTGGATTTTGTTCATCGTTTTAGGATTCGATTTTTAGTAACTTCATTGTTATTTTGTATCTGAATTCATTTTTTCTAAAAAAAAACCCAGTCCATGAAATGTCGACCTTGGTGTTTGTTCGTGAAGATGAAGTTCACAAACCCATCAAATACACCTTCGGGTAACTTGAATAACTCTATCAAATATAGGGCTTTATCTATGATAATGTATGGGGTTTATAGCTCCTTTTCATGCCAAATATCCACAAAGTTTTTTGATGGTATTTTTTATATTTTATAGCATTTCGAGTTAGACATGTTTAGTTATACTTTTTCTTCATCTTATTGGTTTCTTTGATGCAAATGGAGCTCCTAATGTTTCATGTTCATGGAAAAATGTAGGCAATTTAGAGATGCATAGCAACCGTTTTATGAAATGTCCGAATGCGATAATAGGACTAACATATTATTATTTGCGCAGAAGTTTTTTTTTTTTTTTTTTTTGAACGGCAATAGTTATATAACTTGATAAACAAGTACACAATAACACACATGATACACGATCACTCACAACATCATACATTCTCACATCGACTACCACACAAAAACATCGTGTATCATATGAGAATTATCTCACCACATGTAAATCTCTCCTAGAAACTCACCCAAACCCACAAGAGTCACACAGTTAAGTCGCCAGCATCGCAACAGGATCTCAACCCAGCAGATCAGAATCACCATCAAGCACTTGAGCCGTAACAGGCCTACACATAAACACCACCTTGTAACACACATAAACTCACTAGAGCGGCGGCAGTAACGTAGACACCCTACAGGCGGCGACGGTGAAATTGGATCTAAACCCCATGACGGCGGCGACTCCCCACCGGCGGTACCACATACAAACTCACACAATAAAGACTCACCAAGACCCACAAGAATCACACAGTAAGTCGTCAACATCGCAACAGGATCTCAACCCAGCAAATCAGAATCACCATCAAGCACTTGAGCCGTAACAGGCCTACACATAATCACCACCTTGTAACACACATAAACTCACTAGAACGGCGGCGGTAACGTAGACACCCTACAGGCGACGACGGCGAAATTGGATCTAAACCCCATGACGGCGGCAACTCCCCACTGGCGGCACCACAAACAAACTCACACAATAGAATGAGCCTCACACACATAAGCCACTAACAGCGCAGATCAAAACCCCACCGGCGGCCAAATAAAACCCCACGGCGGCGGCAGATCTAACCCCACGGCGACGGCCCACAGGAAAACATTGATACAAGCTTGCCGAACAAAAGAAAAACCAGATCTCCGGCTACTCCAGCGACCGGAGTTTAGGGAAAAACAAGCAACAAACCTCAAGGCCGTCGGCCACCATCAGCGGCGGCAGTAAAAGCAGCGGCAGCGGTAGAAGCAGCGTCGGTACAAGCAGCGGCGGCGGCGGTACAAGCAGCGGCGTCAAACACCCACAACGGCGGCGGTACACCCACATCGGCGGCATACAGCAACTCGATCGGCTTTGAGGAGCCAAGACCGTAAGCCAAGGCCGGCGGTTAGACAGATCTTGACGTCATATCTGGACCGGAGCACAACAGTAGGGCGACCGGAAACCACGGCCGACGTAGACACCCAACCACATCTGGACAACGGCCGGCGTACACAAAAAGAAAGAGAAGGCGACGAGAGACGAGGAAAGCTCCTCCGGACCGCCGACTAACGCCGACGGCCGGAGAGAAGAAGCTGGAGTGTGGCGGCGCTTTTTAGAGAGAGAAATTTAGGGCAACCCCTTATTGTTAGTATTAATCACTTGAGCATAAGTTATTGGGACTAGCATATTATTATTTGAGGTTATAAGTAGGGACTTTTGGGATCGTGTTTTGTAGTCTCAATCTGCTTTTTCATTATTATATGTTATCGGATTTCATTTAACATATTCATTTCATGGACACCGAGCATAATTATAAGGATTTCTATCTCACCATGTGTTTTTTGGTAATTTCTTGCGTGCAATTGCTAAGTTCAGAACACCGGGTTGGATCGCACCTAAAATAGGCTCTCACTCTTATTGATGATTGCCAAATGTCTACTAGAAGGATAACCAGGATGCTATTAACATCAAATTACAGTAAAGTGTAGTAGAAAATCAAATTAATCTGAAAAGATGAAAGGGACGAGCAGGTTGGTGTTTTTAAAACAGGTTCTTTAGCATGGTTTTGATTATATCAATTTAAGAGACTATATGTGTTAATTTATACCAATTCAATTCGATGATCTTCCACTGTAAAAAGAATACTAATTGAATGTTTCTTTGTACATTTCATGTATAACTTTGAATGAATTAACATAAAGATATACTGTTCAACTTGTAAAAATTAGCAAAAAAGAATAGCAATTGAATATAAAAAATAAAATATATATTCTGACTCATGATACTTTCTTCCAAATATTTTCAATACAAGTTTCTTGAACGATGATGATTTATATATAATGTTATAACAATTTCATATATTTTTATAATTTCAACCCGTGTATAACACGGGTTTCTAACCTAGTATATATAATATAAATTGTATAATGTTGCACGATACAAAAGAGTATTTAAACGGAGGTGTTTTTTGAGATTCTCGAATGTAAGTTTAGTTAAAAAAATATGATAGAAATATGGTTTAATCATTAAAGTTTTACTTGTTTTTTGGTTTAACTATCAAAGTTTTTTTTATATTGTATAACACCAAAGTTTAGTTTAGTTTCCATTTTAATCCTTAAGTTTTGTTTGTTTTATGATTTTACTATTTCTGTTAACCTGAAACTTGTTTAATAGGTAAAGTACATAATTCTTTTTATTTTCTATTATTGTTTATTTTTGTTCTTCTTCCAACATTCAAAGATAGACATAACCAAAAGTCGAATCATCATCTTGATTTACATAAACACAAAGCTGATTTACTAAAAAATAGTAGAAGGTGGATGAACCAAAATCTTAGGTACATCTTCATCTTCATCCTAAGTTTGATTTAAAGATGAAAAACTCACTAAACAAACCCTAAATGAAGATGAAGCATTGAAGATGAAACAAAAATTATACATACCCAGATCGAGATGTGCAAAAATGCAAATTCGTCTTCATCCCAAAATCTAGATGTCCAAAATGTTAATCTTAAACGAAAAACGAGATGAGCAAACAAATCTGGAAATCTTGAACCCACATACCTGGTTAAGGTAACGGTGGCGGTGACAGCAGCGGTTGCAGTGGCCGTGCATGGTGGAGGTGGTGATTCGTTGTTTGCATTTATGTTCGTAGAGATAAGAGAGAGAGAGAGATCTTGAATTTCAAGGGTTTGAAGGGAACGATGGCGGTGCATGGTGGTTGTGGCGGTGCATGGTGGTTGTAGATGAACTACATCGAGGTTGCAGATGAACTCACACCTTCACAATCCTCCACCGCCTTTGAAGGGATGTGGTTTGCGTTAGCCGGTGGTTTGCAGTGAGAAAATAGGGGAAGGCTTTGATCGTGGCGGAAAGCTGGTAGTGGTGGTCGTGACCATAGGTATGGTGGCCGTGGCGGTGGACCTAAAGGTAGGTGGTAACTGTGAGGGTTTTTAGGGTACAGAAAGAGTGAAAAAGATAAGGGGTTAGGGGTGGTTGGGAAAAAGTAGAAGAGCTTTAGAGGGGAAAGAGTGTTTGGGTACTAGTATTAAGAGAGATATGGGGATGTTTGGATAAATTAACCTATAAAAACAGGTTAGAATGACTAAAGTAGAAGGTAAACCTAACTTTAATGTTAAACAGTTAAAAAAAATAACTTCGATGATTAAGCCGAAAATAAAGTAAAACTTTTATGATTAAACCATTTTTAACCCAAAAAAATGTTGTACATGGATTAGTCTTCTAAAATTGAGAATTATAGTATATAAAAATATAAAAATAAAAGTATTTTTTTTCTTTTAAAAAATATCCACGTATTAAACTTACTTTAAATCTATATATTTGGTTCAAAAAATAGAGACGGAGGAATATAAAAGTTCAATTAGATTAATAAATTTTTTGAGTAAAGAGTAAGTTAAAGTTGCATAATATCATAAAAGGTGACATAATGTTCTAATATAGTACTTAAAATACTTTTGTTATGAATATGATCATTTAACTTGTTAAACGTGTTAATATGCCACTTACATCAAATGTTACCGGGTAAACAGGTAAAAACCTTAATTGATGTCTTTCCTACGTTCTTTTTCACTGATGCATAAAAATTAAGGGAATTGTTCATTTGGAGCTCTTAAAAGTGGCGAGAATGTCTTCATCATCGTCTTACAAGTCCAACCCAAATTCAAAGCTTCCAAATGAATGCTAGTGTGAGAAGCCAGTAAAATGTCTAACATAATAGATAAGAAACAACCCTGGTCGAAGATTCTTAACATGCCATAATTCTTTGTTATAATTTTGTATGAAATTAGCCACTCACATTTGTGACTAAAACCGCAATCCCTTTTGGGGGCCAAATACCTCCGATCTCTACCGTAAGTGCCAAAGAAGAATGAGAGAAAGCCCGAAAAAGAGCAAAGAATTTCCCTAATTAGTCAATGCGAATTATAACCAAGATTACACAGTCTACAAACAACTTTTGCATGACAAGGAAACTGAACTTGTTATGTACAAGGTAATAATGGAGTTATTAAAATACCAAAAAAAGGAGAAAACTGAAGTTTTTGGAAGATGTTCACACTAGTACAAAAAATAATTATGTACCATATTTGAATATTATGACAAGATTTCTAACATACAGTTGAAATGAGTTTATCAGCTAAGCCGATTATAGATTCAAATAAAGGTATATTAACACGTTTTTTAACAAATTAAATAATCATATACGTAGAAGGAAGAAGTTATGGGCAAACAAATAAACTTTATTTTTGAGTTAATTGCACCAATGGTCCTTTAACTATCCAAAAATTGCGACTTTAGTCCTTTTTTTCAAAAAGTTGCAAAAATAGTCCTTTAACTGTCCAAAAGTTGCATTCATGGTCCTTTTTAACGTTTTCTGTTAATTTAATCCGTTAGTTTTTGTAAATTGACCATTATACCCCTTATCCCTATTTTTAATTTATTTTCCAAATAAATATATAATAATAATAATATCAATAGTTAATTAGATAAGCAAACACCTTTATCTCTTTCTATCTCTTCCTACACACACACATACACACACACTCTCTCTCACCACCTGAAACCACCGCTACCACCACCGAACCGCCTACCACCACAACCTACCACCACTGTATACAACCACCAACGCCTACTACCACCGTATACAACCACTGCCACTAGAAACCACCTCCTACCAACACCAAATACAGCAATCGCCGCCTACCACCACAAGCTACATCACCACCGCCTACCACCACCGTATTCACCCAAATCGGAAACCCACCAACAACCGCCGTCTGGAACCCACCAAACCGCCACCTAGGGTTTTCTCATCTTTAGGTGGGGATCGAGACTCCACCGCCTAGCAGATCTAAACAACTGCACCGATGCTCTCTCTCTCTCTCTCGTTGTAACAGATCTAAACTCCACCGCCTAGGGTGTGTGTGTCATTACCATATCTGCAACAAATCGTGGAGTATGGGTGGCGTTTACGGTAGGGAATCTCGAAGGTGGAGCATGGGTGTTGCTGGCGGCGATGGTGGATGTTGGCTGTGCGATGGTGGGTGTTGGCTGTGCGATGGTGGGTGTTCGATGACGGATTAGTAGAGGTTGGGGCAGATCTGACAACGGTTGTTCGATTGTGGTTGTTGGGTGTTGCCGGCGGCGGAGTTGAGTATGGTGGTTGCCGGCCGTTGGTATTCCGGTGGTGGTGGCCGGCGGCTGTTGTGACAGTGAAGATGGTGAAAAATGTGTTTGGGAAGGAAGAGAGAGAGAGAGTGTGTGGGTGTGTGCTGGAAGAAAGAGAGAGAAAAGTGTATGTAATTAATTCTTTTTAATTAAAAGATTAAAATGTTATTTTAATTAACTAAAATGTTAAAAAATGTAAAAAGACATAAACACCCCTGATTTAACGGATCTTCTAAACGGAAAACGTTTGAAAGGACCATCTGTGCAACTTTTGGGCACTTAAAGGACTATTCTTGCAATTTTTTGAAAAAAAGGACTAAAGTCGCAACTTTGAGATAGTTAAAGGACCATCGGTGCAATTAACTCCTTTATTTTTTTAACGAGTAGTTGCAGCAAAAAGTAGGGTATAGTAAAATATGGGAGGGAGAGTGAGAGAGGGAGAAAGCTGCTTGGGAGCTCAAAAACACTAGAGAAGGAAGAAGTTATGGGCAAACAAGGGCAACCAGCAAGAATCAAAAGGGGGTGACTTCAATATTTTTCTGTAATTTTCCAAAGGAGGCATCTATGGTGAAGTTATGGGAACTTTTCAAGAAGTTTGGAACAGTAGTAGACATTTATGTGCCAAAAAGAGTTCTGAAAGGTGGCCAAAGATTTGGTTTCGTTAGGTATAGTACTGATCAGAAGTTAGAACAGTTACTATATAGATTGAATAATGCATGGATAGGAATGTTCAAGCTACGGTGTTTTAAAGCATTTGATAAGAAAGGTGGGCTCCAGAAACAATCAATGCAAAAAGCCAAAGACAACAATTCAATGCTCAAGGGTGGTTGGAACCTTAATGACGGAAGATCTTATGCAAATGTGGTAACTGGAAGCAAACCAAAAACAGCAACAATATTTAATGATAAAAAAGCTCCTCTGACTGTAAATAATATCCGCTACGACTTAGTTAATGCGAAGAAGTTAGAAAGAAGTTTCATCGCCAAAGTGAGAGAGCATATATGATTGACGACTTTTCTTCAGTTATCCAACTCGTAAGTGCCAATATTCAAGACTGGAAGTTCTTGGGGGGTGAGGAGGTGCTCATAGTTTGTGATTCAAAGGAAACTTGTGAAAAAATACTGAAAGACAAACAAGGGGAATTATTCAAGTTGTGTGACCAAGCATGCCCCTGGTCTATGGATTACTCGAATGGAGATAACATACTTTCATGGGTAGTTTATGGGGTCCCCTTGGACCTTTGGAATGAAGAAAACTCCAAGAAGATAGTGTCTCACTAGGGGAAGCCGGTGGCAACAGAGAACTGCAATGGGTCGGATTCAAAATCTTTTGTAGCAGGAAGAGTCCTAATCTCTACCTTCCACGAGTACCCGTTGTCGGATAATTTCGTAATAAAAATTAATGTGTACTCAAGAGAGGTAATTGTAAAAGAAGATGGGTGGGTTGATTCAGTGGATGAGGATGATGGTTCGGAAGAAGATAACTACTCAGAAAAGTTGGTCTTAGATGAGGAGACATTACCTGCAATTGAATCCGAAAATGGTGTTGAGATTTCTACCAGTGAAGTTTCCGGCCGGAAGGTACAAAGCTCCAACGACGGGGAGAATAATCATAAAAAAGTACATAGGAATTCTGACATGGGTGGAAAGGTGTGAGAAATGGAAGCAACCAATGGTACAAGAGGTCAACTCAGCAATCACAATGTCAGAGGGGAGGCGTACATTGTAGATAGGGTCGGCGACATTAACAGCTCACCTAATTCAAATTCAACTTCTATTAGTACATGGACTTGGGTTAAGAAAGTTAATGGGCTCAATGTATTAGACCCAATAAGGGAAGATGTTACAACAGAGGTGGGCCATCAAAGCACTTTGAACTCCTCTCAAAACTCTGGCTTTTTAGGAAAGTCAGGTGGGCCTAAGAATCTGTCCAATTCTAAAGATAATAATCAGCCCACTAACACGTTGGTGGATGTTTCGGTGGCCTTAGAACAGGGAATGAAAGAAGTCAACTATTACAATAAACCGGATCATACCACTTCCAATTCACAAGGCCATTCTTTGGAGGAAATTGAAAGCTTAGTGTCGGTGGTTCCTGAAACGGGGGAGGCGATAGCTACGGACAAAGCAACAGATGTAAACAGCAACCTTCGGTCTCAAGATCTTGGCATGGTCCGGGGAGAATTAGCTTTCACCTTATGAAAAGGATGGCTAGGGCAAAAGGAATTTCGCAGAAGAAGATCGGATCTAAGAAGCATTCGACCAAGATGTCAAAGTCTAATTGAAATGTTAATGCATCCTCCTCTGATTCCTCGTTGGATACCAGATCCATTGGTGAAAAGATGGGGTTCAGTTGGTAAGATAATGCTTCTCAGCAATAGCAACCGTCCAAAGGTAAGTTCAATTCGTAGGCTATAACCTTTATGAAGATTTTATCATTGAATATAAGAGGTTTGGGCTTAGTAGTTAGTACCTAAGAAAAATTGGGTGAGGGAGGTAATTTCTAAAGAAAAACCGACCATTGTGGGCCTCCAAGAAACAAAAATGGAATTGATAGAGGAAAACTTTGGTGGAATTCATGCGGGGCAACGAAAATTTCAACTTTGCTTTTGTTCCTGCTCGGGGTAATGCTAGAGGGATTGTAACGATATGGGACTGTAGAGTATTAGAGAAGGTAGAGTGTAACACCCTCCTTACCGGCCTAGTCTGATTAAGCTAATTAAGTTGGTTTATCTTAATTTACTTGATTAATTATTTGTTTTGTGTGTTTAATTAATTTAAATTAATTAAATTGTGATATATATATATAGTTAATTAAATATGATTAATTATATGTGAGTGGGTTGTGATGTGTCTTAGGACACATAACCCCAATTTGCCACCACATTTACCATTACATGCAAATATTGTCAAGGGTGTTGTGTGTGTTTGTGACCTTCGGCCGAGATCAAGAAGAAGAAGTAGAATTTGAATTTCATTAATCTTGATTGTGCAAACAAATAACTGAAGTGATTAACATCATTAGAAGGTTAGAAATTCTCAATCAATGTGTTAATTGATGTTTAAATTCGGTTTTACATATATATATATATATATATATATATATATATATATATATATATATATATATATATATGAAATTCCGATTGAATGTTTTGTATGATGAATTGATGATCTAGGTTGTATGCATGCTAGTAATTGATGATAGATTATGATCAATTTATGTTTGGGATCAATTCTGGAAACTTAGATGATGTTGCATGCTTAAAATCAGATTAGATGTTGAAATTATGAATAAGTATGAATTTGTCGGAATTCTTGATATAAAGCCATCGGAATTCAAGTATGAATGAATCGGAATTTGTGAAATCCGATTAAATCTATCGGAATTGATAGGAATCCGAGTAAACTGAATTATTGCCTTAACACTTTTCTCGGAATTGATATTATCGGAATTGGATTCACTCGGTATTTGACTTATCTCGGAATTCATGTTATCGGATTTTTGAATCTTATCGGATTGTGCCTTATTCATCGGGATTGTATGTTTTATCGGAATGATACTATTCTCGAATTGTGCATTGTATCGGAATTCGATTATGTCGGAATTGTCTTTACTCGGATTTGCCTTTACTCGGAATTCGGTTTGTCGGATTTGATCTCATCGGATTTGGTTGTATCCGATTTGACCCTATCGGATTTGATGTTATCGGAATTGAACACAATCGGAATTCCAACAATACCTATGCTCGGAATTTGTGTGTTATGATATAAAAGATCAACTCTTTGATGATTTGAAGATGAACATGAACTTGAACATCTAGTGTGGCCTTGGCTTATGAAAATAATGTATGTATTGCCTAAGCTAAGGAGTTTGATGAATTCACAGAATTACAGTATGTAAAGGGTAATAGTGAATGATGGTATATTGTGTGAATATACATGAATTTAATATGTACTTGTGATTTTATGTACATATGTGTTTGATTATAGTATTGTGCTTATTGTAAATTGGTTAAGCAAATACTTATTGTTAATTGTTTGTTCAGGCGGAGACAAGACTCAGTAGTTAAGAAAAGACTGAGTTACCTGAACTTTTGAAGATATCGGTGAGTGGATATATATCTTTGGATATATGGGATGAACTCCTGATTGTATTGCTCTTGAGATATTGTCTCTTGTTAATCTGTATATATACATGAGGTTTTGAGATCAGCATGGCGGATGTTTTCAACTGGGCCTATGTTTAGGGATATATAGTATTAGCAATTGTCTTTATATGCATTTGTTGTATTTAAGAGATGCTTGTATTGTTGTCTATGTTAACTAGGCTATCGGTAAACCTATGCTTTGGCCGGCATTTGGTTGTAGGTCCCGCAAGACCGCCGGTTCTCTTATTTGTTTGAGCATTGTTGTGTTGGGCTTTATGCCTTGTATGTTCTTTGATATCTATTCTCTCACTAGCTTTGTGCTAATCCCCCACTGTTGAACTCTTTTACAGGATATTCCTGGTATGTGGAAGACAGAGGTGGAACTGAAATTATGGACTGATCTTACTCTGATATCTGTTTTGATTTTGAAAAGAGCCTGTTTTTGTGTAACACTGTAAAAATGTATTTTGTAAATCAAACAAGTTAAAGTTGTATTTACATTAAAATGTTATATTATAGTATGTAATTAAGCTTCCGCGCGTATTTCAAAGTAGTGTTAGAAAATACGAGGTTACATAGAGGCGTGTGGAATGGAATTTTATTTGGCTGTTAAAGGTGTTTATAAAGATGAGGAGCTACCTTGCTTATTCGTTCACGTATATGGTCCACACAACTCTGCAAGGAAAAAAGATTGTTGGGATGAATTGGGGAAAATAATACAACAGGCTGAAAAAGATTATGTCCTCTTCCGTGACTTTACCAAAGTGAGATGTGAAGAAGAAAGACTCAATACGACTATGAATCCGTCCAACGTGAGACATTTTAACAACTTCATTAGTAAGAAACAATCTGGAGGATATTCAGATGGGAAACAGAAGGTTCACAAGGATTTGTGCAAGGGAGATTAAGTTCAGCAAATTGGACCGTTTCCTATGGTCCGAAGGTTATCAAGCTAGGTGGGGGTCATTGTGCTGTAAGGCATTGGATAGAAAAGAGTCGGACCATACTCCGGTTTGTGCTATAACAACCTGCAAAATTCAGGCCCCAAACCCTAGCCACCCGGATTGTGACTCCATTGTAATGTCAGCATGGGAACAAAGAACCAATTCACTGTTCCCTGATTGAAGATTTATGGAAAGGTTAAAATAATGTGAAAGTAGCTTTGAAATCATGGTCAAAATCTAAGTTTGGGAACCTACAAACAGGGATTGAAAACTGAAGGAAGGAAGTTACCGACTGGGAATTAAAAGCGGAACATTCAATGCTTGAAACAGAAGAGAAAATGGTGTGGCTGGAAACAAAAAAGAAGCTGTTAGAAAAAGAAAGAACCAACTCGGAAATGCTAAAACAAAAATCAAGGGTTAAGTGGGTGGCAGAAGGTGAAGAGAACACAAAATTTTTCATGCTTCAATCCGCAAAAGGAGAGGGGTAAACAACATAAATAGCATGTCGTTGGAGGGCGTTTGGCAGGAAGATATTCTCCAAATAAAAGTGGTTGCGATGAATCATTTCAAACTATTTTACAAACAATCAAGCACGACTAAGGTAAACTTCTCCTCTGATAAATTTAAATGTTTAAATAGCGAAGATAGGGAGAGGTTAGAAGCTCCTTTCTCGGAAAAATAAATTTGGGAGGCGGTTTCAAATTGTGGTTGTAACAAAGCGGCAGGTCCTGACGGTTTCAATTTCTTTTTTTTAAACATTATTGGGACTTGGTCAAGGGGGATCTAATGGAGGGTGTACAATGGTTCTGGGCTCAAAATAAGATATCAAAAGGGTGCAATTCATCATTTATTACTCTTATCCCCAAAGTGTCGGACCCGTTATCCTTCAATGACTTTAGACCTATCAACTTGATAGGGTGTTACTATAATATATTGGCTAAATTATTATCCTTGAGGTTAAAAGCGGTGATAAATAAGTTAACTGGAGGTGTACAATCTGCTTTCTTGAAGGATAGATCCATACTTGACGGCATTTTAATTTGTAGCGAATCCATAAGATACTTAAAGAAACGAAAAAGGAAAGGTATGGTACTCAAATTAGATTTTCAGAAAGCTTACGATAGTGTACAATGGGACTTTTTGTTCATACTGTTATCGGTCATAGGGTTTGGTGAGAGATGGATCAAGTGGATGAAGGCATGTCTCAATTCATTGTTCATATCGGTGTTGATAAATGGGTCCCCATCAGATGAGTTCAAAGTAGAAAAAGGGATTCGACAAGGGATCCCTTGGCTCCATACCTGTTTTTTATTGCAGCGGAAGGGCTCAACATCATTATTCAAGAAGCTGTCCAAAAAAACATATTTCGTGGGTTACAGATAGACTCTCAAAGTATTCTAATTTCACATCTTCAATATGCCGATGATACCATTATTTTTGGTATATGGTCGAGAAAAAACATCAAAGCAATAATCAGTCTTCTTAAATGTTGGTCCAACTGGTCGGGTCTAATGATTAATAGGGGCAAAAGTTGTCTGCTCGTGATTGGAGTGGAGAAAGAGGAGCAATCTAGATTGGCAAATATGGTAGGTTGCAAAGAAGGAGGACCAATCTTGAACTATTTAGGGGTCCCTGTTGATGTATCTATGAAGAAAAAAAATCATTGGGAAAAGGTCACGTCTAGGTTTGAGTAGAAACTGAGTTTATGGAAAGCTGGTGCGTTATCGTTTGGTGGGAGGCTTACCCTTACCAAAGCAGTGTTGTCAAGTTTGCCTATATACTTCCTATCAGTGTTTAGAGCTCCCAACAATATCCTTTTGCTTTATGATAGAATTAGAAGATCTTTCTTTTAGGGGAGGACCAAAAAAATAAAAAAATTCCATGGGTGGCGTGGGTGAGGTCGTTAAATCCAGGGGGCGGGGTGGGTTAGATATTGGTAACCTCAAATCTTTCAATATGAGTCTTTTGGCAAAGTGGTGGCGGTGTTTTTTAAACGAAAAAAATTCTTTTTTGGTCAAAATAATATCTAGTATTTATGGAACAGACGGTGACCTGAAATTAAACCCGTTAAAAGCTTCACCAGGGATGTGGGGTGGTATTATCAAAACGGGGCTGACTTCATGAGGGTGGGTATAAACCTACTGTCTACTTTTAAAAGAAAAGTGGGGGATGGTAAAAACACAAGGTTTTGGAAAGATAGGTTGGGATTGGAAAATTGGTGATGTTCCGTACATGACAGGTAGAGTCAAAGCAGACTACGATAGACTTATGGAGGCTCTTTTTGACGTAACGTTGCATAAGGAAACTAAAGACAGTTGGAGTTGTTCTTTCTTGAAGGATGAGACGTTCACTGCTAAAGAATGCAGAATAGCGATCGATGAGGCGGCACAAAATTCCCGGCATGTGCAGCAGGCTAACACGTTCTGGTCTCGCCTGGTTCCAAAAAAAGTTTGCGTATTCGCTTGGAGAGTTGAACGGCAGAGAATTGCGGTAAGATTGAACTTGGTGGAAAGAGGCATCGATATCCCCTCCGTACTATGTCCTTGGTGCACGGATAAACCGGAATCGGTAAAACATGCTTTATTTCAGTGCATTCTAATAGCTTCGGTCTGGGATGAAATCCACAAATGGTGGGGCCTTGAATACATGAGAGGAGAGTCCTTTGAGGAACTAGAGAAAGCAGCGAAGAATGAAATTTCTAGGAAAAATTGTAAGATTTGGGCTCTAGTGATAAGAACAGTTACCTATATTATCGGGAGGTTACGGAACAAGAAAGTGTTCGGGTCACAAAACGCAAACTTGTGGAATGCAGCCTTTCAAGTGAAGATCCTGATGTTCCAGTGGCTAAAGTCGAGACACAAAAAAGGAAGTACAATAACGTGGCTGGATTGGTTAAATGTCCGGTTGTAGTTAACATTATAGGTGCGTAAAAAAGTGCATACTTCAAACTGTGGTAGTATTAATTTGGGGTAAAATTAGGGTTTGTTAGTAAATAAATGCCAACACTGTGGAGGCATTGGGGAAAGGGAATATGTGGCTGTTATGTACCCAAGCTTAGGTATAGAACCCTTTATTACGATGTCGTTTTAAGCTTTTAGAAACTGTCGCTCACGTTCCGCCAAATACTGCCTCTTATGAATCCCAAGCATCTCACCAGTTTAGTTTAGAGTTTCTCGTTGATTTCTTAATTGAATCGATCGTCAGAGCCACCCTCCTTAGCTCCTCATCATCATCATCACGACAGCCCTCTGCAATTTTCTTAATCACCTGCGCCATCTCCCTTGTTGAAACTTAGCATCGCTAACCTAATTGAAAATCTACATTGATTCACTCATTGTCCTTGTAAGATTACAGAAACGTCTATGTTCAAAATTTGATTTGTTGTTGGTCATTTTCTTTTATTCATTTTAGTCATTGAATTAGAAAGCTACAAAAGCAACTATATACATCAATACTGCCAAATTAATTTGCTTTGAGTTGTTGCTGGGCATCTTCTTTGATATTCTGTTTAATTGTTCCAGTAAGTATACAACACGGAGATCATATGGGAATAATCTGATTATCATAGGAGCTTGATAACAAGTTATTATGAAATGCACGCTAGGTATTCGATAAAATGTTTCAATAAACAATTTTCAAATTTTTATTTGATTTTGTTACATATTTGTGTCTTTAAAGTATGAGATATACCACCCCTCTAACTTTATGCTTCTGTAAGGTGGAAGGGATGCTCGATTGGAGGCTCAAATGTTCGATTGAAGAAAGAAACCGAGGAGAATCTGGGGAAGCAATAATCAATGAAGTATTAGATCAAAGGATGCTGGAGTTGTCCTAAACATATTTGATGCCATCTCTGACACTTATAACCTTTGCCAGGTTCTCCCCTCTTCTTTTATTTATATTTTTGGTTCTGTATAAGATTATTCTCTCACTATTGGTTTGAAGTTCCATTATTTTTGCTTTATGTATATTGAATGGAACAATATTGGAATCCGAGGGAACTTATGTTTGATATGTGATTCAATCAACAAAATGAAAAGTTATTTATATTTGTTTCATATTAGAACAAAAGGAAAACACCTTGGAAAGTACGTAAATATGATTGCTAGGAAGGTGAATTAAAAATACCTTTTTCATGTAAATATGATTGCTAGGAAGGTGAATTAAAAATACATTTTTCTTAATCTAATGTCACACGTACTAATAACAATTACGGTTGTACTTCACTCATCACTTATCTCTTTCATGTGGTTTGCACACCTTAGTTCATAGCCTCTTTTGTAATTTGTAGTATATGGGAGAGCTTGGCTGCAACTTTGAGGTTTACCAGAATGATGAGCATACAGATGATGACCTGTAACTTGGACCTGATATACCTTTATTTGGTGTATGCATGGGATTACAGTGCAGTGAAGCTTTTGGCCAAAATTTTAATTTCATTTCTATCTATGATAATTAGTGAACTCAATAGTTTAAATCATAGTTGGCAAAATGGTTAAATGGACAAATGGATACCTTTATAAATTAGAAACACAATGAAATGCAAACCAAGATTATGATGTACTGAATCAATATAAGTTGCAATTTACTCGATTTAGTTAGTGACTAGTTTGTAGTCTTGTTGTTACTTGGGTTTCTTATAATGCTTCAAACACATTAGTTAGACTAAATGATTCTAGTTTCTTAATGATATTGTAACTTTAATTGTAACTAACCTACCAGTAACAGCAACAACGATGAACATAAATCAATTCTAATTACCATCTTCCAGAATTGAAACTTGATAATGGATTGGGGATTAAACAGGAATCAATGTAACAACATGAATATAAACCAAAAGGAATAGGAAGGTGATGAAACCGATTGAAAATAAATCAATTCAAAATTGAATTTCAGTATTTAAAGATTAAAAAGTAAGCGATAGAACCTGATTTGCTGAAAACTGAATTTCAGTATTCAAAATCGAAATCAGAGATGATGCTAAAAAAACTCACGATACAAACTGAAGCAATATAATTTTCATTTACATAAATAAAACCCACGATTATCTTTGAAAGGAGAAATCAAAAAACAAACCCACGTGTTCCCAGAAGATACAATTTTGGAAGATGCAAATTTTTAAGAAATATTGTGTATTCGTTTACTATTAGCATACTCGATATGAAATCAAGTTCTGTGAATTCGTTTTTTAGTCTTGGAGGAAGATGGATTCCAGAATAACATTGGTATTGAAGATAGCGATGAATGCTCTGTTTTGATTTAGGTTAAAGTTTTTTTTTAAATCCACCGAAAAAGAAGGTGACCATCTTAACGAAACGGCAACGTTTTTGTTAGTTCTATACCTAAGCTTGCATACCCAATAGCCACATATTCCCTTTCTTCATATATATATATATATATATAGGAGAGTTCATGCGAGAACCGTTGTTAGTGCGAGAACCGCGAGAACCAATCTCGGTCGTTCCTTGGATTTGGGAAGTTTCATGGATGGTGAGCGTGGAGAGATAGAATATGGCAGGGTGCATGTGAGGAATTCATGGGTGGGCAATGACATTAAAAGAGGGGGAATAGGACGGCTCAGATTGGTTCTCGCATGAACTTTTTCATATATATAGGCAAAAGTTCAAACGAGAATTGTTTTTCATACGAGAACTGCGAGAACCAATCTGAGCCGTCAATTCCCTCTCCTTTAATGTCATCACCCAAATCTTTCAATTTTTCATACGATTTTGTGACTTTGCTGTGTGCTTCATTCAATTCCATGTGTTTCAGTTTTATTCATTATTGGAAATGGAAATAATTGTGGATTTCTTGTTTTGAGTTAAAAATTGAATACATTTTTGTTCGAGTGTAATTACTTTGCTAATAGCTTCATTCAGTTTCACCATTTTAGGCGTCTCTGTGCATGCCCATGTGTTGATTGGGCTTTACATGAACTAAAATTGCTTATTTCCATGTTTATGTAGTACAACAATCAGGGAGTGAGAGTGGACCACCTTCTAATTTTGGTTCTACTTGAGTTTTGATTTTATTTGTTGTATATATTTCGCTTCTTATTTGATACCTTTATGGATATCAAAAGAATGCTAATTACATATTTACATTGATGTTTTGTTTGAATTTGGTGGTCTCACCTCTTAGATTCTGATATTTGACATCTTAGTTTCATTGAGGACGAAAAGTTAATTAATCTATTATTCTATTTCTTTTTAAAGTTGGTATGGAATAGGAGCTGAAAATTGATTGACATGGATTTTGAATCTAAACCAAGTGGTTGTTGTTTGATTTTCATGCCTTCCCTCCATTGTAATTCAACACTCACAGTGCATATATGGAAGTATATAGAACGATTGAATAACAGTAACAGAAGTGTGCAAATTGTAATCTGATTGATACTAAAACGTCAATACATGATGCCTATTTATAGGCTTCGACTATAACTCCTAACAGAACCATCCTCAACTGCCTAACGGTGGCTGTTGGTGGTTGATGGTGTTTGATGGCAGTATCATACCCACTGCATACACATCAACCTTTATTCTAAATAATACATAATATTTACAAGTTAATTACATTACAATTAGTCCCCTAAAGTATAATATATTTACACTAATAATTAAAACCATTAATTCTTCTAACAGTTGTAATAGTTAGCACCAGGCAGTGTCCTTGAAGTGGAGATACCACTGATATGGTATCTGTTACAGGACTTCTGATGTTCATACTTGTTGATACTCATATATATGCTCTTCTTAAATAAGCCCAAGTTTTATAAAACTTTTGTAAGGACCACCCAACTATTAAAACTCTTTTGGATGCCTCCCAACTATTACAACTTTTTTACATGCCACCCAAGTATCAATGTAGTCTCTTTTACAGCAATTATGTTACAAAAAAGAAAAAAAAAACTTTTAAGAACTTTATGAAACGACAAAAATACCACTAAGTTTAAGCATTTGGTCACATCTGGAGATGTAAATATAACAATAAGGCCTATGACTATATCATATATGTTTTGGAAATCCCTTTACTGTTGATTGTTTTAGTAGATTAATCAACTTTTTTGTGTGTTTTTACAACTCTAAATGTGAATTTTTTTATTTACTTCAGGGGTATTTTGTTATTTTAAAAACTTATGACAAGTTTTTCTACAGAGTAGAGAATTGGTATAAACGAAACTATACTCATACTTGGGTAGCGTCTAAAAGAATTTAACGCAGTGGTTGCCTTAACGAAAATTTGTTAATATTTAGGTGGCCTAATCTTCCCTTTAAATACCTTAACAGTAGTTTATGTGATTTTGTTAGAAATTAGAGGCCAACAGATTTTTATTTTGTAATAGTCCAAAATTTTGATTCTTAGAAAATGTTTAACTAGAAGCTAAATGTCCAAAAGTTTCCAAGAGAAAATGATAAGAAGTCAGAGAGTATGATATTATAAAATATGCTGCCAAAAACTACATCTTTACTATAATTGCCTACTTTTTTTTGGAAAGTTTTTTTTAAAGAGGTTTTAACCCGATCGGTTTTCAGGTTAATCGGGCTTTTTTATATATAAAAAAATTACCCGAAACTTGAACCTGTTAAGCTTCGGGTTTGGGTCAATTGGATTTCGTGTTTATAATTCGGGTAGATCAGGTTCCAGGTGGGCTATACAGCTCGGTTACCGGGTAAAATTTTAATACCTTAAAAAGAATTAACCCGACCCGAACAACACCCGTAGGTGGTTGTGGGGTGGTGTAATTACATTCGAATTCATTTTTTAATTACTCAACCAAACACACCAGGCAAGGAATTAGATGTAAATTCCAACTCCTTCATAGATTCTAATTTCATTGAAAAATATTTTGCGAACCAAACGCCCCCTTAGACTCTAATAATGGAATTGGAATTGAATTCCCTCCATCCATGTTGTTTGGTAGTCAAAACTCAAGTAATCAATTCCATTGGAATTTAAACATTCCATAATTCCATCAACTAATGGAATTCAGTTCCTCCCAAAAACAAAAAGAATTTAATTCCTTAATTTCCTTTCATCACCACTAGGGGTGTGCTTAGTTTGGTTTTGGCATAAAATTCAGTTCCTCCCCAAAACAAAAAGAATTCAATTATTTTCATTACCACTAGGGGTGTGCTTGGTTCGGTTTTGGCATAAAACTGAAACCAAACTGAAAATTTGGTTTTTGAAAACCAAAACCGTTTGGTTTTTCGGTATTGAAGTTGGTTTTCGCTTTTTGATTCGGTTTTAATGACTTCTGATTTGTGGTATTCGATTTTTGGTTTGGTTTTTGAGATGTCATTCATATATATGTATATGTGTGTGCGTGATTTAGGATTCAGTAGGTTCAATGGTTGTAGGAGGTGGGCAAACGGTGGTGATGGGGATGGTGGCAACGGTGTTGTTCTAGGACAGATGGTTGTGAATAAAATTCCTTCACCGAGGATAACCAAGCAATTAAATTCAAATTCTAATTCCTTTAGGATTTCAATTCCTTAGGAATGCAATTCAATATCTAGGCATTTTCAACTTTTCAAGTTAAGAATTTTCACTGAGATTTATTCCTATTTCTTTTTTTATGGCTCAGAGATGGTGGAAGCAATTAAATCTGTTGCAAAATTGCGTGTTGAACTGACTGTTGAGGAGAGGAACTTGTTGTCTGTTGGATATAAGAATGTGATTGGATCACGAAGAGCATCATGGAGGATATTGTCATCTATTGAATATAAGGCTGTATGTTGTGGTCGACCCGCAGGCCACGGGTAGAAGGCGGGTTCACGGCGGGTACACAAGGAACACCAAAACGGCCCTTTGGGGACATGCTCCGGGTTTATTTACTCGCAAAAGGAAAAGCCACCCCCACCCCCTTCCAACGGTTTTTTTTTTAAATAGCCACATTCTACCAATCATATTTTAATACATGTCCATGTCATATTTTTTTTTTAAAAGTGAAAAGGAAAGGGAAAAGGAAAAAAGGGAATGTACAACACTAGTAAAGGAAGGGAAAGGGGAGGGAAGCTGATGTGACGCTGATGTGGCTGTGGGTAAGGATAGAAAAAAGGGTGGGTACAACCCATAGCCTAAGGAAGCAGGCAAGGGTCATGAGCAAAATGTGAAAAAGATAAAGGATTACATTAAAAGGGTGGAAGACGAGCTTGCGATAATACGCAATGACATACTCTCAACAATTGATCACCATTTGCTCTCGTCATAAAAAACTGGAGAATCTGCTGTCTTCTATCATAAGATATGAGTTGTTTCAATCTAATTATCATAAATACACTCTCCCTCGATTTAATGAAAGATTTGAGTCCCTTTTGGTACTACCTCCTGGGAAAAACCCCATGAGCTAAATAGTACAAGGTTACTTCTGTGGACCCTAAAACACCAGTGCCCACATACAAAAGGGCCAAATCAACCCATATAGTAACCTACATTAAAAACTCTAACATTTATTAAATGTTAGCCACTATTTATAGCATGTAGCTTATGAATAGTGTTTTTTTTACTTTTAGGTTATATATATATATATATATATATATATATATATATATTTACTTTTTAGTTAACTCATTTAGATATAATGCTATTTATTTATAGTTAATTTTATATTTTTTACTTTGTTTTTAAACTTATAAGATACAAAAGAAGCCAAATGATGCAATACTCGGATATTTTGTAATATAAAGCGTAAAATCTTTTTTTTTGTGTATAGCCTTCTAGAAATTTAAAAATGATAATGCTAATTTTCAAGGTTAATAATAAATTATCGCTTGAGCCATAATGTCGTATCGATTTATATTACATATATAACAACTACTTTTAGTTGATTTCTTTATTTTATTTTTTTACTTTTAGGTTATATATATATATATATATATATATATATATATATATTTTACTTTTTAGTTAACTCATTTAGATATAAGGCTATTTATTTATAGTTAATTTTCTATTTTTTACTTTGTTTTTAAACTTATAAGATACAAAAGAAGTCAAATGATGCAATACTCGGATATTTCGTAATATAAAACGTAATTTTTTTTTTGTGTATAGCCTTCTAGAAATTTGAAAATGATAATGTTAATTTTCAAGGTTAATAATAAATTGTCGCTTGAGCCGATTTATGTTACATATATAACTACTTTTAGTTTTATGTCCTTATATATATTAGTTAACCTCTTATGCCAGCCCCGCTCCCGCAACGCGGAGTCGAAAAACTTTGTTGTAAACAAAATACATTTATAAAGAAATATCGTATATGAATGCCAATAAGTACAACTACTTTCATTAAGAAACTTGATTTTGTTCGATGAGAATGTAAATACTTTCTCTTTAGGTGATTTGGTTAGTTGAATAAAGAGATAAGAAACTTTGGCATATTTCTATTTCGAATGAGCATCGTTGTTTGCACCCATAGGCCATAAACAACCCTCAAACTTTCAAAAAGTTTGTATTTAGGTAACCCATAGGCCATAACCGTCACCAAGTCACTGAAACATTATTAAGTCAATAGTTGAAACTTGAAAGAATGTTCTGTTCAATAGCCTTTAGATTACCTTAAATCTTAGGGGGCGTTTGGTTGGAGGGATTTGGGGGATTTCATGGGAATGAGATTTAAAATCCTCCCAAATACCTTGTTTGGTTTGCAAATATGACATAGGATTTCAAATCCCAGGAATTTACAAAGTCCCTCATATGGAGCATTTCAAAATCCCTTCATCCCCCATGGTATTTTGAATTCCCAAGTTGAAGGTATTTCCTCCGGCGGACCTCCGGCTAGATTTCCCGCGAACAAAGACAGTCACCGCCGAACAACCCTTCCATCATCGTCAAACCCTTCCATCATCGTTAAACCCTTCCGGCGAACAACCACAGTCATCGCCGTCGCTGTTGCTGTCATCCCCTTCTCTGTAGCTTCGTCGTCGCAAACCCGGTCGCCGTCCAAACCCTAGCCGCCATCGTCGAGTTTCGTTCCCTTCGCAAACCCTAGCCTTCGCCTAGCCTTCGACGACAGAAACCCTAGCCGTTTGTGGTGGTCGACGTCTTCGTTTGCCCCTTCAACGACAGAAACCCTAGCCGGCGAGGTGGTCGTCGTCTTTGTCTGCCCGTTCGCCGTCGCCGTCTTCCTTCGCCCGTTGCCGTCCTCCTTCGCCCTGGTGGTAGCAGATGTGGTGGTTGGTGGTGACAATGGAGGTTGCAGGTGGTGGAAATCCCTTGTAAAGAATTTGAAACAAACATAGGAAAGGATTTTAAATCCTACCAAATACAAATCCTACCAAATGCAAATCCCATCTTAAACCCCAATCCCACCAAAAACAATACTTGAACCAAACGTCCCCTTAATGTTTCATATTTTGTCGGTTTCTATGGGTGAAGCTGGGGTTGAACATGGGTCGGTTATGACCCAAAACCCAACCTAAAACTGGAACTCCAGTTATTTAGAAATGAAAACCGATTGATTTTGGTTAAGACGGTTCGGTTAGTTCAGTTATGGGTCAGTTAATCGGTTATAACTAATTTTTGTGGGCTTGAGCCCAATAGTGAGCAACTAGTTGTTTTTGGTCCAATACTTTGGTGAAATTATTTAACAGAAAATCCTGATAAAAATATAAAATTTTCTATCTACAAGAAATTTAATGGAACTATTTTTTTTTCAAAGTCTAACATAACATTTTAGACCTAATAAAATATTATAAAAATTCCAAAAAGATTCAAATGGGGCATTTACATGGCTTAGATTTTTGTATGAAGCTGAGAATATTAGTTTTATAAAAATCGAAACTGATCCATTGGTCAATTACATGGGTTAACTATTTAACTGTTAATTTAAGGTTATTTCTGTTAACGATCTGGATCGTGCTCATCGCTACTAGACTGAAAACGAAGATAATTCCTGGAAGAGATGCTATAGCTAAATTGGTTACTTTATTATGCCATTAACTCTTTGTGAGGTGTGATAAAATGTTTCAGTAATCACCCTAACTGGTTAATATCTTGATAAGTACAGGTATTAAGGCCGAGTCAGTCGATGAAAACTTTCTAGACAGAGTCGAAAACTCTGTGCATGAGAAAGGCAACAATAACAACACCGACCCAGAAGTCTGCCTGTTTACATGGGAAAAATCACCCGAAAATCTATTTCGCCAAGAGACATACCTTGCTTTCGCCACTGTATTTGTCATATTTAGGTCATTTTACCTAATTTACCCTTTTATCATCACATCTGCTCAATACGCTCGAAGAACACAGTGGCGAAAGCAAGGTATGTCTATTTGAATCGAGTTAGAAGCTTGTGGGAACACCCTTTTGCCTATTTGAATCGAGCTATACAGTTCTTTAGCTCACTTACAGGTTGCATGGGCCTCGGTTTCTTTCACGAACAAAAGCACTAGATTAACTTGATCTTTCTGTTGATACCAAAGTTTTGGTTCTAATTGAAGTAACTTGCTTCAAATTTATTTATGTATTATAGTTTATGTTGAAGCAGACGTGTACGGTCGAGGTTGACTCTGGTCTTGTGGTGAACAGGAACGCCTACAAAACAACCACCGGTTAGTATCGGACAAGAGAGTAATAAATATAGAGAGAAAAAGTTTGTGGGAAATCTTACATGCCTTTACTAACCTCAGACTGAGATATTTGTAGATCTGGTTGCTGGTTATTACCCGCTAGATATTCCCTTCTCGATGTACTATTCTGTCCTTGCATTAATTACCTGCAGACCAGGTGCCAGGGTGCATTAAATGCAGATCCTTTTTGGTCTGAGCCGATGGTGTTTATTCCTTTGTCAATTATCTTTTTGTCTTATTGGAGAGTTGACATAATCTATGTACTTTTGTATTTTGAGGATGATCCTATATTTTAGCGGACATCTTTGAGAACCTTCGGATTGTACGTGATATGGTACAAAGGTCATCATGTCCCCCAGTCTGGTGCTTATACCACTTATAGTGTGAAAGTGTCAGACTTAAAATCAGAGTACAAAATAGAAAAAAGAAAAAAAAGAAAAAAAAAAGAAGCGTGTACCGGAGAATCCGTGCTCTCGATTTTGGTAAGTTTTGCCTTTATTTCTTAATGATTGCAAATATTTATTAGCCATAAATGTATGTGAAGAGTAATGATGTGTTTTGGAGGGAAGTTTGAATTTTAAAAAAGGGGTATTTAATCGGCGACTTATGGTGCCCGAGGTTCTTCCGACGCGGCCTGCTTTCATTGGCTGTTGCTGTAACACTCTCCTTACCGGTCTAGTAGGATTAAGGTAATTAAATTCTTAATCTTGGTTAGACGTTAATTTATTGTTTGTGTGTTTTAATTAATTAAATTTAATTAAAATGTAATTAGTTAATAAATTAATAATTAAATTATTAGTGGGGTTTGAGGTGTCACGGTCTTGGACACCTAAACCACCACAATTGCCATCTCTCATATTATTACATGCAAAATTGATTAAGTGTTGTGTGTGTGTGAACCTACGGCCGAGAGAACATAAGAACAAGAAGAAGAATTGGAGTTTGTTGATCTTGAATTGTGCTAACTAATATTACTGAAGTGTATTTCTTCAAAAGGTTAGATTACTGAATCAATGTGTTAATTGTTGATTAATTCGGATTTATATGAATATATGCGAAATCCCGATTGTATGAATTGTTTGATGAATTCGTGATCTAGAATGCATGTTTGTTAGTATTTGATGTTAAAATGAACAATACATTATTAGAATTCAGTTCTGGAAACTTAGATGAGGTTGCATGCTAAAAATCAGATTGAAATTTGAAGTTATGCATGATTTTGAATGAATCGGATTCCATAAATATGAATCAGTCAGATTTTGAGTATGAATGGCTCGGATTTGGTGAAATCCGACTGAATCAGTGGGAATTGATAGGAATCCGAGAGAATTGAACTGTTTGCCTTAACTTTTTAATCGGATTTGATGTAGTCGGATTTGGTTTCACTCGGATTTGGAATTTAACTCGGAATTCATGTCAATCGGATTGTATGTTTAATCGGATTTGATGCTTACTCGGAATGGAGCCTTTGCTCGGATTATGCCATTTAATCGGATTTGTGAAATGTCTCGGAATCCGACTGGTTTGGGATTTCCTTTACTCGGAATTGGATTTTAGTCGGAATTAGTTATTCTCGGATTTCATGTTAATCGGATTTGAACCTATCGGATTTGATCCTATCGGAATTCAAACAATACCTATGCTCGGAATTGGTGAATATTGTGTTATGAAAGATCAACTCTTGAATGATTTGAAGATAAATATGAACCTGTTGCCTTAGCTTATTAAAGGAATGTATGAATTGCCTAAGCTAAGAATTTGGATGAATTCACAGAATTACAGTATGTAAAGGGTAATAGTGAATCATGGTATATTGATTGTATATACATGAGTTGATATGTACTTGTGATTGTATGTACATATGTGTTTGATTATAGTGTTATGCTTATTGTGTGAATGATTAAGCAAATACTGACTATTAGTTGTTTGTTCAGGTGGAGACAAGACTCAGTAGTTGAGAACCTGAACTGTTGAAGATATCGGTGAGTGGATATATATCTTGGATGTATAAGATATATCACCTGATTATTTGCTCTTATTCTGTATATACATGACGTTGTTGTGAGATCAGCTTGGCGGTTGTTATTCAGCTGGGCCTATGTTTAGAGATACACAGTATTAGTAATTGTCTTGATTTGCATTTGTTGTAATCAAGAAGTGCTATTATTGTTGTCTGTTGTAACTTGGCTATCGGTAAACCTTTGCTTTGGCCAGCATTGGTTGAAGGTCCCGCAAGACCGCCGGTTCTCTTGTTTGTTTGAGCACTGTTTGTTTGGGCTTTATACCTTGTATGTTTGTGATATCTATTCTCTCACTTAGCTTTGTGCTAATCCCCTACTGTTGTAATCTTTTACAGGTTAAACCTGGTATGTGGATTAAAGAGATGAAACTGGAATTTTGGGACTGATCTAACTCTGATATCTTGTAGTTTTGTGTAGAGCCTGTTTTTTAGTAACACTGTATATGTTGTTTTGTAAATCAAACAGATTAAAGTTGTATTTTCTTTAGTATATTATATTAGTAAAGTAAATTAGCTTCTGCGCGTATTCCAAAGTTGTATTAGAAAATACGGTGTTACAAATTGGTATCAGAGCCCTGGTTTGAGGATTTGTATTGAAGTTGTGCAATACTCGAACCGAGGCTCTGATCAGTCCAATAATTCCAGGGTGGGTAATTAGTAAGATAGCTGTAGAGAATATGACGTGGTACTAACGGATTATAATCTGACAACTGGTGAGATGTTGTGTAGAACAGATTATAGCTGATAACAACGAGATCCCGGTATTTACCCCACAGTCCCCTGGAAGACAGCATAACAATGTTTCATCTACTGCTGCTTCGGAACAGCGTCCGATGGATCCTGATGTTGCTGAGTCAAAGTTTGTTCCCGCTTTTCGTCGCTTAAAAAACAAATCTTTGTATGACACTGTTGGGAGTTGCCATGATGTGTTAGATAACTTTGCAACTCCTGCCGAGGCACGAAGGATTTCTCTTGAAGAACCTACGGACATAGTCAATGATTCGTACTACAATCTGTGCCGGCTTTGTGTAGCCTTCCCAGAGGTGTGCCGGAGGTGGCTGTTAGCACACAACGAATCTGTGTCTCTGAATGGATCTTTTCCATTCATTCAGATGCCACAAGTAATGCCAAACCAAACCCAACCACAAACTGTCTTTATCCCATGGTTTCCCCAGCAGGAAACAAAGTCGAATTGTCAGTACAAGGATTTCGAGGCATGTGGGCCACCCAGTGGCGGATGTATGAACAAGTGAGGGTATGCAAGTGCATACCCTGGAAAAAAAATAATTAGTGTTAAAAATTATGAAAATTTTATTTTTATAATGTATTTAATACAAGTGCATACCCTACTAAAAATTAGTGCACACTTTTTGAAAAGAAAATCAGTATGATGCAAATAAAACTCAATCCATCCAAAACAAATGTAAAGAAATCCCAATCAAAATTAGTTTAATGATCTATGATTTATAATCCAAATGTAAAAAAAGCCCAAAATTTTCTACAAATCCCTTGAATTATGGGCAGTAAAAGAATCAGTGATCTATAGTTTAGGACATAAGACCCGAAACGAAACTAAAATTTATTATATTAACCTTAGTTATTAGTTAAACGTATACTTCTACCATATAGTGCATACCCTGATAAAATTTTCTAGATCCGCCAATGGGGCCACCTGAGTATTCGGGGAGTTCAAACCCGAATGTGACTTTGAACTGGTTGAAGGAAGTTGTGAAAGTCTTGGAAGCAAGTAATTGTGAGAAGTCGGATTGGGTCAAGTTTGCGACTAGACGATTTAAAGATCAGGCTTTGAATTGGTGAGATACTCTGACCGCGCATCTGCCACGGGAAGTTGTAAATGCCATCACCTGGGAGCAATTCCAGGATAAGTTTTGTGAAAATTTTTGCAACACATTTCATATGGAGAAAATTCAAAGGGAATTTCTGGACCTTGCACAGACAGATAGGATGTCTGTTGATGAATTGATTACCAAATTTCAGGAGACTGTGAGATTTGCAAGGCAGTGGGTGCCTAGTGAGTATTCACAAATTCAACATTTCGTGAAGGCCTTATTGCCTGAATATCGGGGTAACACCCGTATGGAAACTTCACTTGTTCAGGCATTCACTCTAGCCAGATCTGCGGAGTCTGATACTCAAGACCGGGAAAAGATGAACAAGAATAACGCCAACAAATTCGGTGGAGGTTCAAGTGGTAATCATGGCAAGGGAAAAGGGCAGAGTCATCACGGAAAGTCAGATCAGAGGTCCAAAGGATCGGGATTTCCTCAAAACAAACCATGGCGCCATGGATGTAAATCTCGTCATACCGGACAGTGTACTCCGCAAACACGTAGATGTTTGAGGTGTGGTGAGACGGGTCATGATATAGGTGCTTGTAGGTATAACACCTATGTTTGTTGGAATTGTAAAGAGGAGGGGCACCGAGCAGGAAACTGTTCCAAGATCAAGACTGCGGGGACCGGGGCTGGGGTAAATATCACCGGGGGATCGTCTTCTGCAGGTCAGAAGAGAAAGACTGTACCTTCTGCCGAAGATAGAGCATTTAAGATGACTGCCAAGGAGGCTACAGGCAGTAATGATGTGATTACCGGTATGTTCATAGTTAACTCTATGCCTGCACGTGTTTTGTTTGATTCGGGTTCAAATAGGTCATTTATATCCGTGACTCTATGTGATAAACTGAAATTGCCTACTTCTGTGAATGATACTCCTTTAGAAGTAGAAGTAGCGGATGGTAATGTAGTAACTGTAACCACTTCTGTGACTGGAGTTCAGATTAGTATTGATGGTACTAGTTTCCCTGTAGACTGTTTGGTGATGCCTATACCTGGTTTTGATTTAGTATTAGGTATGGATTGGTTGAGTCTTCATAGGGCTAGTATCAAATGTCATAAGAAACTGATAACTATTCCTCTGGCTGACGGGTCGCATGTCGTGGCTCGTGGCGATAGATCTTCGTCTTCTTTTCCGATTATCTCGTACATAAAGGCTAGAAAATCTTTAGCCAAAGGGTGTGCTTCCTTTCTGACTTATGTTATTGACGTGAAGAAAGAGAAGCGTCCAGTTACCGATGTACGTGTGGTTTCTGAGTATCCGGAGGTATTTCCCGATGATCTGCCAGGATTACCACCTGTTCGTGATGTAGAATACAAAATTGACCTGATACCTGGTAGTACACCTATTGCGAAAGCTCCGTACAGATTAGCTCCTTCAGAGATCAGAGAGATGATGACTCAGATACAGGAACTGTTAGACAAAGGGTTTATTCGTCCAAGCTCTTTGCCTTGGGGTGCACCGGTATTGTTTGTGAAGAAGAAAGACGGGACTCTGCGTATGTGTATAGATTACAGAGATCTGAATAAGAGAACTGTCAAGAACAAGTATCCGTTGTCGAGGATAGACGATTTGTTTGATCAACTTCAGGGAGCTTCATACTTTTCGAAAATTGATTTGAGGTCGGGATACCATCAGGTTAGGGTGGCCGAAGAGGATATACCAAAGACAGCTTTCCGTACGTGGTATGGTCACTATGAGTTTCTTGTGATGCCGTTCGGTCTGACAAACGCTCCTGCAGTGTTCATGGATTTGATGAATCGAGTGTGTCGACCATTCATGGATAAGTTTGTCATCGTGTTTATTGATGATATCTTGGTGTATTCTAAAACGGAGGATGAGCATGATCAGCATCTGCAACAAGTTTTAGAAACTCTAAAGCAACACAAGCTGTATGCCAAGTTGTCCAAGTGTGAATTCTGGTTGCGAGAAGTCAAGTTTCTGGGTCATGTGATTGTGAAGACGGTGTGAAAGTGGATCCATCAAAGATAGAGGCTGTAATGAATTGGGATGCTCCTAAGACACCGATAGAGATCAAGAGTTTTCTTGGTTTGGCAGGTTATTACAGAAGGTTTATTAAAGACTTTTCGAAGCTTGCTGGTCCGTTGACTAAACTAACCAGAAAAGATGTTCAGTTTCAATGGAGTGAGGCTCAGGAGAATGTTTTTCAGACTTTGAAGCAACTTCTGTGTCAGGATCCTGTTTTTGCGTTGCCTGAAGGATCTGAAGATTTTGTGGTTTACTGTGATGCTTCACATGCGGCGTTAGGATGTGTACTAATGCAAAGAGGTAAGGTGATAGCTTATTTTTCCAGACAGTTGAAACCCAACGAGAAGAACTACCCTACTCATGATTTGGAGTTAGCAGCAGTGGTCTTTGCCTTGAAGCTGTGGAGACATTATCTGTATGGTACAAGGTGTACAATTTGCACTGATCACAAGAGTCTGCAGTATGTATTCACTCAGAAAGAACTGAACATGAGACAGCGCCGATGGTTAGAGTTGATAAAAGATTATGACTGTGACATTCAGTATCATCCGGGGAAAGCTAATGTGGTTGCTGATGCACTTAGTCGGAAAGGTTCTGCAGAAATAGTAAAGTTTATGCGGTTAGAGATTAAGTCAGATTTGATAGATCAGTTGTTGGCCGCACAATTGGAAGCACTGAAGGCAGAAAATCTGAAAGATGAATTGATGGTTAAGAGACAACATGAGTTAACAACTGATTCACGTGGGTTGAAGATGTTTCAGAATTGCGTTTGGGTGCCAAAGTTTGGTAATTTGCGGGAATTGATTTTGACTGAAGCACATAAATCCAGAATGACTGTTCATCCTGGTAGCACTAAGATGTATCATAGTATGAAGACTTTTTATTGGTGGCCTACTATGAAGGTAGATGTTGCACGCTTTGTGGAGTCATGCCATATTTGTGCACAAGTGAAAGCCGAGCACCAGAAGCCGTATGGATCTTTGAGACAGTTAGCAATACCTGAATGGAAGTGGGATCATATCACAATGGATTTTGTAACGAAACTTCCAAGGACTCAGAAAGGAAATGATATGATTTGGGTTATTGTGGATAGATTAACCAAGAGTGCACATTTTCTTGCTACTGCTGAGACTGTAAATTTGAGTAAGTTAGCCAAGCTATATATTGATGAGATAGTATCTAGACATGGAGTTCCTTTGTCTATTGTGTCGGATCGAGATTCGAGGTTTGTGTCGAATTTCTGGAACAGACTACAGCAAGAGTCGGGATCGAGAGTTAATCTAAGTACAGCCTATCATCCGCAGACAGATGGCCAATCAGAAAGAACGATTCAGACTTTAGAGGATATGCTACGGGCATGTGCATTAGAGTTTGGAGGTTCTTGGGATTCGCATCTACCGTTGGTTGAGTTTGCCTACAATAATTCTTATCACTCCAGTATCGGAATGCCGCCGTATGAGATGTTATATGGGCGACCGTGCAGAACTCCTACTTGTTGGTTAGAGGCAGGAGAGAAACAGTTTGCTGGGCCAAATATTGTTCAGATCACAGCAGATAAAGTTGCAGTGGCACGAGAAAAGTTGAAAGCTGCAAGAGATCGACAAAAGATGTATGCAGATCCGCGTCGTCGACCGGTGACTTTTGTTGAAGGAGAACGAGTGTACTTAAAGGTTTCTCCATAGAAGGGCATGATACGCTTTGGGAAACGTGGAAAGTTAGCTCCTCGATATATTTGTCCGTTCAGAATTCGAAAAGTAATAAATTATCAAACGGTGGTTTTGGATCTTCCCGATGAATTGGCAGGTATTCATGACACGTTCAATGTGTGCTATCTGAGAAAGTGCAATGTAGAGGATCAGACACAGGTTTTGCCAATACAAGATCTGCGTGTAGATTCCAACAAGAGGCTGATTGAGGAACCTGTTGAGTTAATGGACCGTAAAGTAACCAAATTGAGGAATAAGCAGATACCGATGGTGTTGGTTAAGTGGAAGCACAGCTTAGGTTCAGACCTGACTTGGGAAACTGAAGAAGATATGAGAAATCGATACCCTACTTTGTTTGAGCGCGATCAGATTCCGAGGACGGAATCTTCTTAAGGGGAAAGATTTGTAACACCCTCCTTACCGGTCTAGTAGGATTAAGGTAATTAAATTCTTAATCTTGGTTAGACGTTAATTTATTGTTTGTGTGTTTTAATTAATTAAATTTAATTAAAATGTAATTAGTTAATAAATTAATAATTAAATTATTAGTGGGGTTTGAGGTGTCACGGTCTTGGACACCTAAACCACCACAATTGCCATCTCTCATATTATTACATGCAAAATTGATTAAGTGTTGTGTGTGTGTGAACCTACGGCCGAGAGAACATAAGAACAAGAAGAAGAATTGGAGTTTGTTGATCTTGAATTGTGCTAACTAATATTACTGAAGTGTATTTCTTCAAAAGGTTAGATTACTGAATCAATGTGTTAATTGTTGATTAATTCGGATTTATATGAATATATGCGAAATCCCGATTGAATGAAATGTATGATGAATTCGTGATCTAGGATGCATGTTTGTTAGTATTTGATGTTAAAATGAACAATACATTATTAGAATTCAGTTCTGGAAACTTAGATGAGGTTGCATGCTAAAAATCAGATTGAAATTTGAAGTTATGCATGATTTTGAATGAATCGGATTCCATAAATATGAATCAGTCAGATTTTGAGTATGAATGGCTCGGATTTGGTGAAATCCGACTGAATCAGTGGGAATTGATAGGAATCCGAGAGAATTGAACTGTTTGCCTTAACTTTTTAATCGGATTTGATGTAGTCGGATTTGGTTTCACTCGGATTTGGAATTTAACTCGGAATTCATGTCAATCGGATTGTATGTTTAATCGGATTTGATGCTTACTCGGAATGGAGCCTTTGCTCGGATTATGCCATTTAATCGGATTTGTGAAATGTCTCGGAATCCGACTGGTTTGGGATTTCCTTTACTCGGAATTGGATTTTAGTCGGAATTAGTTATTCTCGGATTTCATGTTAATCGGATTTGAACCTATCGGATTTGATCCTATCGGAATTCAAACAATACCTATGCTCGGAATTGGTGAATATTGTGTTATGAAAGATCAACTCTTGAATGATTTGAAGATAAATATGAACCTGTTGCCTTAGCTTATTAAAGGAATGTATGAATTGCCTAAGCTAAGAATTTGGATGAATTCACAGAATTACAGTATGTAAAGGGTAATAGTGAATCATGGTATATTGATTGTATATACATGAGTTGATATGTACTTGTGATTGTATGTACATATGTGTTTGATTATAGTGTTATGCTTATTGTGTGAATGATTAAGCAAATACTGACTATTAGTTGTTTGTTCAGGTGGAGACAAGACTCAGTAGTTGAGAACCTGAACTGTTGAAGATATCGGTGAGTGGATATATATCTTGGATGTATAAGATATATCACCTGATTATTTGCTCTTATTCTGTATATACATGACGTTGTTGTGAGATCAGCTTGGCGGTTGTTATTCAGCTGGGCCTATGTTTAGAGATACACAGTATTAGTAATTGTCTTGATTTGCATTTGTTGTAATCAAGAAGTGCTATTATTGTTGTCTGTTGTAACTTGGCTATCGGTAAACCTTTGCTTTGGCCAGCATTGGTTGAAGGTCCCGCAAGACCGCCGGTTCTCTTGTTTGTTTGAGCACTGTTTGTTTGGGCTTTATACCTTGTATGTTTGTGATATCTATTCTCTCACTTAGCTTTGTGCTAATCCCCTACTGTTGTAATCTTTTACAGGTTAAACCTGGTATGTGGATTAAAGAGATGAAACTGGAATTTTGGGACTGATCTAACTCTGATATCTTGTAGTTTTGTGTAGAGCCTGTTTTTTAGTAACACTGTATATGTTGTTTTGTAAATCAAACAGATTAAAGTTGTATTTTCTTTAGTATATTATATTAGTAAAGTAAATTAGCTTCTGCGCGTATTCCAAAGTTGTATTAGAAAATACGGTGTTACAAATTGGTATCAGAGCCCTGGTTTGAGGATTTGTATTGAAGTTGTGCAATACTCGAACCGAGGCTCTGATCAGTCCAATAATTCCAGGGTGGGTAATTAGTAAGATAGCTGTAGAGAATATGACGTGGTACTAACGGATTATAATCTGACAACTGGTGAGATGTTGTGTAGAACAGATTATAGCTGATAACAACGAGATCCCGGTATTTACCCCACAGTCCCCTGGAAGACAGCATAACAATGTTTCATCTACTGCTGCTTCGGAACAGCGTCCGATGGATCCTGATGTTGCTGAGTCAAAGTTTGTTCCCGCTTTTCGTCGCTTAAAAAACAAATCTTTGTATGACACTGTTGGGAGTTGCCATGATGTGTTAGATAACTTTGCAACTCCTGCCGAGGCACGAAGGATTTCTCTTGAAGAACCTACGGACATAGTCAATGATTCGTACTACAATCTGTGCCGGCTTTGTGTAGCCTTCCCAGAGGTGTGCCGGAGGTGGCTGTTAGCACACAACGAATCTGTGTCTCTGAATGGATCTTTTCCATTCATTCAGATGCCACAAGTAATGCCAAACCAAACCCAACCACAAACTGTCTTTATCCCATGGTTTCCCCAGCAGGAAACAAAGTCGAATTGTCAGTACAAGGATTTCGAGGCATGTGGGCCACCCAGTGGCGGATGTATGAACAAGTGAGGGTATGCAAGTGCATACCCTGGAAAAAAAATAATTAGTGTTAAAAATTATGAAAATTTTATTTTTATAATGTATTTAATACAAGTGCATACCCTACTAAAAATTAGTGCACACTTTTTGAAAAGAAAATCAGTATGATGCAAATAAAACTCAATCCATCCAAAACAAATGTAAAGAAATCCCAATCAAAATTAGTTTAATGATCTATGATTTATAATCCAAATGTAAAAAAAGCCCAAAATTTTCTACAAATCCCTTGAATTATGGGCAGTAAAAGAATCAGTGATCTATAGTTTCGGACATAAGACCCGAAACGAAACTAAAATTTATTATATTAACCTTAGTTATTAGTTAAACGTATACTTCTACCATATAGTGCATACCCTGATAAAATTTTCTAGATCCGCCAATGGGGCCACCTGAGTATTCGGGGAGTTCAAACCCGAATGTGACTTTGAACTGGTTGAAGGAAGTTGTGAAAGTCTTGGAAGCAAGTAATTGTGAGAAGTCGGATTGGGTCAAGTTTGCGACTAGACGATTTAAAGATCAGGCTTTGAATTGGTGAGATACTCTGACCGCGCATCTGCCACGGGAAGTTGTAAATGCCATCACAGGTGAGAACGTGTCATTATGAGATGGTGCTGTAGAAAATATAAAGCTGCGTGGTGAACTGGAAGAGCTGAAGGTTGCGGCGGTGGAGGCTGAGAAAGCGTGGGGGAGAGTTAATGAATTGAAAGCGAAGGTAACGAAGGTGCAGGAAGCACGGGAGAATGCTAAGAGGTTAGCTACTGAGATGAAAGATGATAAGGTCTGGTTGGTGAGTGAGGGTTTGAATTTCTTCCTTGATAAGCTTCGGAAAAGTTCATAATATTCTAAGTCGCTCGGGGATCTTTAGAGATGTAGTTTTTTAGCTGGTTATTAGAAAGGTTTGGTAATTGGAGAAAGATGTGCGAAGCGTGGTCGCGATATTGTTACTGCTCCTCAGTATGACACGGATGCTTCTACCCGTTTGAGCCAAGCTGCTGTCGAGTTTGGCTAACTTTCTTATCCTTATTATCAACAGCTTGCGTCCCTGAAAGATCAGCCTCTGGAGGTGTTGAAGCTGGTGGAGCCGGAGGAGGTTGCTGCTTCTGGATTCGAGTCCGGAGGTGTTGGAGTTGCTGTGGAGCTCTCCACCGCTACCAAGCGTTGAAGATTATGAATATCTTCTTTGTTTTGTTGAAAAGTTAATGTCTTATCAAACTATCTTTTGTAATTTCGAACATCGTAATTTGGATGGTCTAACTATCGTAACTCATGTTTGAACGTTTATGTCATGAATCTTTATTTACTCTTTGCGTTGTTACATTTAATGTTGTATTTTGTGAACTTGCTAGGTTCGTTAATCGACCGTCTCGTGGACAGGTAGATGGTTCAAACTTTTTTGGCTAGTTCTTTTTTAGTGTGAACTCTCCAAAAACATAGCCGAAGCTTGATCTTGCAGGTGTGAAGGGAAGTTTTGTTGTGTCATGCACACATACGTGTTTTATAACACGTATCACCCGACTTATGTACGAAGTCGCGATCCTTCGATTTTCTTCTACTTGCCGTAGGACATAGTAGGAATAGTGTACGAAGTTTGTGGTCATCAGTTTTCTTCTACTCGCCCAGGAGGAGCCAAGTAGGTACACGAGTTAGCAAGGCTCGATTTTGTTTACTTAGTATACAAGCCAATAAAGCTTATTTATGATATCCACAAATTAGGCATAGTTTGCCAAAGTGTACTTCCGTTCACTTATAATACCACATGATGTTTAACACAAAAGGAGCCAATAGGGCTTGTTTGTCTGTTGATTTTTAGATGATCACAAAAAGATTACAACTTTCTTGTTTGGTAGTTACATGATCGTGAACTACTCTGTTTCAGACAAAACAAAATTTATTTATTCCAAAAGATATTGCAGTGGCTACCTTCCTCCTTAGAGATAGCATTTCTTCAGGTTCATGGCGTTCCATGTCATTGGAATGACATTTCCCTCCATGCCTTCAAGCTCGTAAGATCCGTTCTGATGCGCCACTGTAACTTTATAAGGGCCTTCCCATCGTGGCCCTAGCTTCCCTTGATCCTCCTTCCTGCTTGCTTCGTTTTTACGCCACACGTAGTAATTTGGCTTGAAGGTGACCTTCCGCACCTTCCGGTTGTAGTACTGCTCCATTTTTTTCTTGTATGTGGCTTCTCTGATTGCTGCTATTTCACGCCTTTCTGTTAATGATTCCAAGTTAAAACGTAATCCTTTTTCATTTTCTCCGGTATTCGTTTGGCAACGGCGCGTTGGTATTCCGATCTCTGGTGAGATAACTGCTTTGGTGCCATAAGTTAAACTGAAAGGTGTGTCGCCGTTGCTTGTTTTCAGCATCGTCCGATGTTCATCTCTCTGCACCATTTTCGGAATGGGTCACTCGCGAACTGTATCCCATTGTCCGTGACTATCTCTTGTGGCAAGCCGAACCTGCATACGATATGGTCCCACGTGAACTTCCAAACTTGCAATCCAGTTATAGTGGCCAGTGGCTTCGCTTCGCACCATTTCGTAAAGTAATCAATTGCTACCAAAAGAATCTTGACTCTTCCAGCTCCTTCCGGGAAAGGACCCACTATATCCATTCCCCATTTTCTAAAAGGCCATGCTGCCATAACCGAGACCACATGATGCTTTGGCATTTGTGTTACCGGAGCGTGCATTTGACATGCTTGACACTTCTGGACCTCTTCAAACGTATCTTTGTGCATATATGGCCAATAGTACCCTATTTGCAGTGCTTTGGCCACTATTGATCGTGCTCTAGCGTGTAACCCACATGATCCCGTGTGAAGTTCTCTGATTATATAATTAGCTTGTAGGGGGCCTACACATCGTAAAGATGGGCCAAGGTGCGATTTCCTGTACAGGACACCATCTTGAAGTTCATACCTGGACAAGTCTAGCTTGGCTTTGTCGTGTTGGGAAAGTTCCTCCAAGTTATTGCCACTAAGTGCTTTGATTATCGGTGTCATCCATGTGTCTCCCTCTTCTTCTACTATAGTATTGACTTCCTCTGTCTCTATTGACCTTTGCTCCAGAACCTCCACCAGCACTGCTTTTGTTAAATGATCAAAGGTCACCGATGCCAGTTTACTCAGAGCGTCGGCTTTAATGTTTTTATTTCTTGGGACTTGTTGTACCTCGCAACTATCAAACAATGCTATCAGCTTCTTTGCTTCAGCTAGATATTGCACCATGTTTCTCTCCTTGGCTTCATATGTTCTGTTGATTTGGTTTGCGACCAACATTGAATCAACGAACATTTTGAGCTTTAGTATTTTCATTGTCTTGGCTAGACGTAGACCTGATAATAGCGCCTCGTACTCTGCCTCGTTGTTTGATACCGGGAATTTGAATCGAAGAGCATACGTGTATTCTGTTTTACAAGGACTGGTTAGTACTAATCCTGCCCCCTCACCTTCGGCGTTAGAGGCTCCATCGGTGTGAAGCTTCCATGTGTCTTGAGGTGCCGAAGGTGTGGTGACATCACCTCTACTCTGTGCTCCGGATCTCAATTTCTCGTGGGTCTTTGTTGTCTTGCCTTCTTTTCTGAAGTCAACTATCTCCGAAGTTTCCTTAGGTTCCTCCGGACATGCTTTTCCTTCCACTTTTTTCTCCTCCGGCTCATTCGTCTGTGCCATGAAATCTGCTAATATCTGCCCATTTACCGACGTGCGTGTTTCATACAAGATCCCGTAAGCACCCAACTCTACGACCCATTTGGCTAATCGTCCGGATACGTCTGGCTTCATCAGTACTTGCTTGATTGGTTGATCCGTAAGTACCTTTATCGTATGAGCTTGAAAGTATTTCTTCAATCTTCTAGACGCATGTATCAAGCACAGGGCTACTCGTTCAATGGACGGGTAATTAGCTTATACCCCCTGTAACACCCTGCTGACGAAGTAGATTGGGATTTGTCTTTGTTCTCTTTCTGCCATCAATACAACGCTCAACGTCCTCGTCATTGCAGCAAGATAGATTACGAGTGTTTCTCCTTGCTTCGGAGCTACCAGCATTGGTAACTCTGAAATGACTCTTTTTATCTCCTGGAAAGCAACCTCTGCCTCTTCAGTCCATCTGAAATTTTTCTTGTTTACGCAATTTTTTATAGTCTTGAATATAGGCAGCGCTCTTTCAGCCGCTTTGGCCATGTATCGGTGTAGCGCGTTTAACTTTCCGCTTAAACTCTGGGCTTGCTTTAACGTCTTGGGTGGTTACAGCTCCATTATTGCTTTTGTCTTCTCTGGGTTCACCCGTATTCTGCTTGGAGTTACCAAATGTCCCAAGAATTTCCCTTGCTCCAGACCAAAGGAACACTTGGCCGGGTTCAGCTTCATGTTAACTCTCTTCAAATTCTTGAAAGTTTCTTGTATGTCTAGCAGTAGCTGCTCTTCATCATTGCTTTTGATGACGATGTCATCCACATATGCTTCTAAATTACGACCAATCTGCTCTTTAAACACCGAGTCTACCAGATGTTTGTAAGTCTCCCCCGTGTTTTTTAAACCGAATGGCATCTTCTGATAACAGAACACTCCTTTATCCGTGAAAAAACCCGTCTTATCTTCGTCTTCCTTCACCATCTGAATTTGGTGATACCCTTTGTAGGCATCAAGAAAACACTTGAATCTATACCCTGCCAGAGATTCTACCTTGAGGTCCACCTCCAAAGTGGGTATGGATCCTTAGGACAAGCTTTATTGAGGTCATTAAAGTCGATGCACATCCGCCACGTTCCATCTTTCTTTCTAACTAAAACCGGATTTGCGATGCACGACTTATAGTGGACTTCCCGTAATATTCCTGCTCGTTGGAGTTTATCCACCTCGAGGCAAGCTGCCCTACTCCTGTCTGGGGCAAGGCTTCTTCTTTTCTGTATCATTGGCTTGACTGTTTCTGAAATTCCAAGTTTATGCTCTGCGATCTCTCTTGGGATCCCGGTCATGTCGCCTGGTGTCCAAGCAAAGACATCAATGTTAGCCTTCAGCATATCTTCCAGCTGTTGTTGACATTTTCTTGTTAAAGTTCCTCCGATGATTATGGCCTGTTCTGGGTGTGAGTTGTTGATCCGGATCTTTCTTTCGTTACCTCCAGCATCTACCACTTGCTTTCTCCTCATCTCCTGTTCCACCTGCAAGCATTCTCGTACATCTTTCTTCTCGCTCTTGATGGATACAATTCCATTCGGTGTCGGGAATTTCATTATTGCATGTACCGATGATACTATAGCTCCCAACTGGTATAGTCTGGATCTCCCTAATATGACGTTGTATAGGGATGTGGAGCGTACCACTATGAAACCTAAGTGGACTCTTCTATCCAGAGGTGGCGTACCGAAGGTGACTGGAAGCGTTATCTCTCCTATTGGCCATGTTACTTCTCCTGAGAAACCAATCAATGGCGCGAGACTTTCTACCATCAGATATCTAACCCTTGGTTCCAGCTTCATGAAACAGTGTTCATACATAATCTCCGCTGAAATTCCTCCATCGACAAGAATACGGTGGACTTCATACCCGGCTATCCTTCCTGTTATGATCATGGGGCCAACAGTCGGATGATCATCTCTGACGGTCGGGAACTCGATTGTTCTCTTCATCCATTCTTGCTCCTCCGGCACCTTCCTCTTCCGATGTTCGTTTCATGATTGTATCAAGAGGATCTCTTTTCCTTTGTCTTTTGCGTTGTCCTTCGATTGTTGTGGTCGGGCATTAAACTTCCCTTGTGGCTGTCTGACTTCTTTCACCAAATGCGCCAACTTCCCTGTCTTTACAGCCGCTTCTATCTTCTTTTTCAACTGGTAGCAATCATTCGTATTGTGCCCACGGTCTCCGTGGAATTCACAGTATTTGTCTATGTTCTTCTTGTATGGCACTCCTTGTAACGGTCGCGGCGGCATGAAGGACTAGCTGGCCTCTTCCGTCATCAGTATGTCGTGCGGGGTTTTGGTGAGGAGTGTGTATGAGGTTTTGTTTGCGTCGGTAAGAGAGTAGGGAAATTTTCGACTATCATTAGTTCTTCTCTCTTGGAAGAAGTTGGTCACGGGTGGCCTCAGCCCAGCATGCCTCCATGGGGAGTACTTCGGTCTTTGACTGTCATTGGAACTACGTTTTGGGATGTCATCTGACCCCCTATTGCTTCTTTTCCCCTGATAAAGGCCTTGGCCCTCTCCATCATCTCATCGATGGTTTTTGGCATTCGTTTACAATACTTTTCCACCAACTGCTTGTTTTTAATTCCATGGACAAAACCTGAGATCTTCATGGTTTCATCTGCCCCTATAATCCCCTGAATCTCCTTCAAGTATCGCGTCATGAAAGCCCATAACGTCTCATTATCTCTCTGCTTTATGTTATGAATCTCGACAGGATGTCTTGTGTACCGCTTCTGCTGCATGAAGTTAGCGAGAAAACTCCTCTGTAACTCTTCGAAACTGTCGATACTTCCGTTGGGTAAATGCTCAAACCAGATTCGAGCGGGTCCTATTAAGGTTTGTGCGAACATCATACACCAAACAGGCATGGACCACTGCTCAACTTCAGCGGCTCCTACGAAGATTTTCAGGTGGTCTTCAGGATCGCTATTTCCTTCATACATCTTGACATGACTTGGCATTTTGATTCTTCCCGTGAATCTGGACATAGCAATTCTTCTTGTAAACTTGGTGCTTTCCATCGGACGGTATGGCTTGGACAAATCCTCCATTTCCTCCATCTCTTATTCTTCTGCTTCAGCCCAGTCGTCTGGTTCCAGACCTCGCAGAGTCTGTGCCGGCTGTGTTCTTCCTCTCCCTCTGGCTTAAGGTTGACTTCTTTGGGAAGGCCTGGATTGGAGAATGGAATCTTGCCGATTCTGAGCCGATCCTGAAATGCCTCCTGGTGTATCTACGTATCTGGTAGTCACAGAGGACCTCCGGATTTGGGGAGTTTCAAGAGTTCTTTCAAACTGCAGCCTTGCTTGTAAGTCTCCGAAGTGTAGCTCTCTTTCGTGATCTGCTAAAAGTTCCTTGAGCATACCATAGTTGTTCCGCACCAGTTCTCTGTTTACAACTGGAGCCCAGGAGGGTCTCCGATTTGAAGTAGGATCTGGAAGACACGTTGTCATGACTACAGAACCAGCAACGAGAGTTCCAGAGTTTGTAGTTTGTGTTACAGGTTGTGGTACAACGGAAATCGAAGGCCCAGCTTCCGACCCGCTGGTCTGTGTTGGAAAAGGAGACTTCGACTCCGGGATGCTATCAGGGACAATGTTCATGGCTAATTGTTAACAAAGGTCCCACGAATGGCGCCAAATGTTGAAGCAGGCGTGTACGGTCGAGGTTGACTCTGGTCTTGTGGTGAACAGGAACGCCGACAAAACAACCACCGGTTAGTCTCGCCATGAGCACCGGCTCGTGACCCAACTCCGGTGTGAGAATAAGTATGGGAGTATCAAACAAGAGAGTAATAAATATAGAGAGAGGAAGTTTGTGGGAAATCTTACATGCCTTTACTAATCTCAGACTGAGATATTTGTAGATCTGGTTGCTGGTTATTACCCGCTGGAATATTCCCTTCTCGATGTACTATTATGTCCTTGCATTAATTACCTGCAGACCAGGTGCCAGGGTGCATTAAATGCAGATCCTTTTTAGTCTGTTGAGCCGATGCTGTTTATTCCTCTCTCAATTATCTTTTTGTCTTATTGGAGAGTTGACATAATTTATGTGCTTTTGTATTTTGAGGATGATCCTCTATTTTAGCGGACATCCTTGAGAACCTTCGGATTGTACGTGATATGGTACAAAGGTCATCAGTTTACAAATTGTATGTTCATTGAAGAAAAGAGAGATTTTCTGAAAGTTACTTGACTAAACCAAGTGGGTATCTATTAATGATTATTGTGTTTGGAGATCGAAATGTTGTAGACTTTTGTTTGTAATTGTACATGATGAGAATTGAGAACTGTAGATATCAATAAGAGTTAATTATGTTGAGAAATGTTCAATATAATATGTTATTTAATGCATAGTCTTGAGAGACTAATTTTAGCCTTTAAATCAGCCCCATCAATCGTTTAGATTGAATTTTAAAATTTTTGGAAGAGTTACATTTTCGTAATTCACATGTGATGATTTTACAATCACATGTGATTGTATTCTGAATCACATGTGATTGAATATTAAAATTTCAGCACTGTGTTTTTTATATGGGCTATATTGAACGTAACTCTAATTATGTTAATGTATTAATTAGTTTTCACAAAATTTTACTTTTAATCCTTTAATTATAAAATTAAAAAAAAATCGTTGTGGTTGTTATTTTGTATCACTTTTGGTCTTTTATACAAATTACTGCTAACTTTGACCGTTATTTAAAGACTATTTTAGTCTTTTTCCACTTAATCTTCTTTACCAACATTCTCTTAACTATTTCCTTTTCCTTTGTTATTATTTAACTTCATAATTATATATTAAATATATTATTTAGTAAAATAAAATATAAAATTAAATTTTTTATTGTTTAAACAAAATTAACCTTTTATCATAATTAATAACTAATAGACTAATAATGTTAAATAATACGTTTAAACACATTAATTAGTCATCGTTTAACAAAAAAATTAATTTTAATTATGTTACTAGTATCATTCTTTATTTATGGTGTTCTTGAGGTTCATATACCAGTCACTTTTGTATAATGACCTTTATTACAAGAAAATCGGCTTGAAATGCTAGTAGTATTCCTCCGTTCACATGCAATTTCACTACCACCACCATTTCCCACCATTCCAGCTGCTAAATTAACATCCACTATCAAAATGTTTTGGGATGTCATCCTGATTAAAAAAATCCCTAAATCAAAAACATGATGAAAAACCCTAAATCGGAAACACCTAAGTACACCAAGAAACTATTCGAATATGTACACATAATGAAAAATCTTGAATCCAAAAGAAAGAACGCAACTCATTCAAGTGTTCATTGATTACATATATGTCACTCTAATAAAAAACAAAGGAGAAGAATACGAAGAGAGAATGGGGGGATTTGCATATCTTAAAAACCTTCTAGAGAGAGGAGTGATTTTGCATATCTAAGAAACCTTCTATAAAGAGAGAGATGCAACAATACACAAGAGGCAGCGGCGGCGGCGGTTGGACACTAGGGGCGGTGGTGGTGGTTGTGACACCAAGGGCAGCAGTGGTGAGAAACCTTGTCACCCCTTTTCTTTTTGGTCATCCTTTTCACCAAGGTGATAAAGGGAAGAGGGTGGTGGCAGTGGCGGATCTAGAAAAAATTTGCACGGGGGGCATCATATATTATAAATGGCAAATTAATGAGCCTATGAATCAAAATATAATCGGGTTTAAACGGATTGAGTCAAACTTGTTTGGTAGTCATATAATCAAGCAAAAATTTAAATCCTAACATTCCATTAAACTTCACGTTATCATAACAACTATATTAGAAGTATAATCCAAATGAAACAATAAATTTTTAAATTTTCTAAATCTAATCAAACTATAGTTAAACTGATCTTAATTTCTTTACCAAATACCTGATTGTAATTTCTTTTTTAATATAAGATGATATGGGGCTACAAGAAGATAAATACAAGGAAATTTGAATACAATAATATAATACTAGAGGGTATGTATTCATTTAGAGAAACAAAATGGGGGCATGAGTTCATTTTGTCTAATTTTTGGGGGGTCAAACATAAAAATTAGATGGGGCCTGCAGAAAATTTATATAATATCACATTGTTTAGACTAAACGTACGGGGGGCAACCTCTCCCCCCCCCCCCTCCCCCCATCCCCTTAACATAAATCCGCCCCTAGGTGGTGGTGGTGTTCAGCAGAGAGAGGGTGGTGTTTGGTGATAAAATGGTTAAAGAGAATGGAAAGGGGGGGGGGGTGTTTGTTTGGTATAAAAGTTGATAACAAGAGAAAAAAAATGCTTGGTAATCATTTTAACAGGTAAATGTTATTTGGTAACAAAAATATATAAAAAATTGACCAAAATGCCATTTGACTAACTGTCAAAGCTAACAACAGTTAGCTTAAAGCATCAAAAGTGAAATAAAATGACAATCACGTTGACTATTTTATAATTTTTAAAGTTAAAAAACTAAAAGTGAAATTATATAACAACGACAAGAACCATTTTTGTAATTAACTCTATTCACGGTAGACTTGGAGGACACCACCAACAAGACACACTAAACTCAAGAGCCTGTGACAAGAATACAAAGAAAACAAGGATTTAATATGTACATGATGGTTTAGTCAAGAGCACTTGTAGTGGTGGTCGACATCCCACTCGTTGTATGGGTGAGTGGAATGACATGACCCTAGTCATTCTTCCATTGGTCGAAACTCTAGGTCATATATAACAAGGCCGGTCATACTTCCTTCATAACTTATCAGTTTAAGATTCACATGAAGAGAATCATTTATAAGATCATGATTTGAGTTGAACTTCCACAGATTTACCTCCATCCATCCATCTTCTCTTTGTTTTGGAACTTGAATAATTAATATCATGTCTATTCAATGGGCTTGGGGTATGAAATATATAATTTCAGCTTCTTCGTCTTTTCGGTTGAGCATATCTCGTACTTTCACTGGACAATGCAGGCCGTCGGCTTTTCCAGAAAGGTTGAATACAAGGTAGCAGACATAGTTTGTATCCGACGACAACATTCGAGCTTCAATCTTGCAATTGATAAGAAATACTCGCTGCGGTGGAAACTCAATGACCTCTTGAAATCTGCATGTACAACATAGTAAAAAGTTAGAGTTAGTAGTCGTTAGCAACGACAAAAACTTTTATTTTTGTTTACTTAAAAATTCCTAATATGTACACCAAGAGTATAATGAAGTTAGTTTGAAAAGCAAACCTAGATTTTGCTGATGGTTTTGAAACATAAAGCTTCTCATTAGAAAAACCAGAAAGAGCTTCCTTTGCTGAAAGCATGGGATGTTTTCTTCCACTACGTTCACTTGAATACAACTGTTCATCATCACATGTTAAAGATATATATATTTACAAAATCTTAAGGAGAATTTTAATGATCCAACTCATAGATAAATTTTGTTAGAATTTAATTAGAAATCGACTTTTTCATGACCGTCGTAGTTTTTCTTAGATGTTTCTTCATAGTTGTTAGTTGGCGATTGTTGCACTTGATCAACATTCATGTTTGACTTCTGGCCTCGTTGCAGTCGCTTCAACTCTTCCATTTCTTCATACTTCACCTGTATAATAAAATTTGTAAAACCATATATATATGTGAGGGTTCATTTGAGAACCAATTTTATTTTGAGAACCGTGGGAACCAATTCTGACTATTGATCAAAAAAATGAAAAGTCCAGATTAAATAGTTGTTAGTGGATAAATTTAATTTTTTAAATTTAAAACCTATGTTTAAGGTAGTTAATGAGGGTAATTTGGACCTTTATCATTTACCCCCACTTTTTAAACTAAAATATCTAATAAATGCAAAGGTATTAAAATACGAAAATTATACTAAATTAACGAGAAAAATGTGCTCTTTAATATGACACCCATATTGCTATACTTTTTTAAAGAAAAAAAGTTTCGTTTTTGCCCGGTTTTTTGTTGTTGCACAGCATGAGATATATGCACATGTGCATATAACACTCGTTTTTTGCAAGCACATGTGCACTTGTGCATATATGCACATGCACATGTGCACGTAAAACTAATTTTTTTCCTAGCACATATACAAATTTCTGCACATGTGCACGTAAAACTAAATTTTTTCCAACACAGATACATATTTGTGCATATGTGCACATACACATGTATACCTTATATGCATATATGCAACTCGAAGATGGTTAGGTCAAACTTAACATTAGCAAGTGTCTATTAATTGTCATACTACATATTATTATAACTTACAAGTTAACATACATCATAACAAAAACGCCTACTCGAATCATTACACTAAACATGACAGAGAAAATAAACAGAAAATAACTATATAAATCTACAAAATGAAAACTAATATAAATAATTATGATTAATAAATAGAGAATGAGGTATAGAGAAAAAATAAGAATAAAAAAAATAATTGTTTGAAATCTATAAGAAAAGAGAAAAGAAAAAAAAGAAAAAAGAAATAAAAAAACCTGCGCAAACTTAGTTTGTGCCAAATTGCATGAATTAAAAAACGACGGCTAGGTAACGTACGTAAAAGCGCCGCGCTCAACAATTTTACAGTTGACATTTTTGCCAAATCTAATTTAAAGAAAATAGTAAAGATAATAATTAAACTGATTGGTTAAAAATGGTTCTCGCAATAAAAGTGGTTCTTAAACGAACCATTCTCTTTCTCGTGGAGGGTTAATGAGAGAACCGTTGTTAGTGCGAGAACCGCAAGAACCAATCTCAGCCGTTCCTTGGATATGTGAAGTATCATGGATGGAGAGTGTGGAGGGATAGAGTGTGGCAGGGTGTATGTGAGGAATTCATGGGTGGGCAATGACATTGAAGGAGGGGAAATTGGACGACTTATATTGGTTCTCGCATGAACTTTTCTCTTTTTCTCTCTCTCTCTCTATATATATATATATATATGTGTGTGTGTGTGTGTGTGTGTAAGTGAATGGCTCCAAACTTACATTGAGAATGACTCGAAACTCAATGCCTTCTACATAAATGGAACCATCTCCACAGTAGTATGGTGACAAGCTCACTAGTACAAAAATTACTTTCAGCCCTTCTCTTTTAGACCCGGTTTTTGTTAAAGTTATAAGAAAACGGGGCTAAAAGAATAAAATACGCGCTGAAAATGGTGTGAAAGAGATTCAACCCCGGTTTTTTATTTAACAGCCGGGGTTAAAAGTTTCAAAACTTTCAACCCCGGTTTTTAATTAAGCAACCGGGTCTAAAAGGAGCCTTAAAAATAGCCAGCGACATATTCAACCCCGTTTTTATACTAAATGACCGGGACTAAACGTTTTAAACCTTCAACCCCGGTTTTTAATAAAAAAACCGGGTTTAAATTACTAAACATGAAAAATTATATTACAGTATACATTTGAGTTTTTCGTTCTCCCTCTTTTAATCCACCCCCAATTTCCTTTCCCTCCAATCCTCCATCAAAGTTCAGTGAACCCTAATTTATTTCTATCGAGTCTTGCTTCCTCCTCTACTTCCCTCATCTTCAACTGCTTGTAGCCCACATTTACACTGATTGTATCTGGTCTCCAGGCCACCGCTCACAGTCGTTCACCCTGCTCATCCTCCTTTGCCTCCCTACGACTCACCTTCTTTGTTGTTCTTGATTTTAGTTATCAAGTCTTCGGCGGGTATTTTGCTCCAATTTCGTGCTCACATCTTATTTTACTGTTTTTATTTTGGTTAACAAGTCACCCTTATGAATCTGATTTTGCTGTTCGTGATTTTAATTAACAGCTTCCCGGGTTGTAAGGTTAGATTTATCCACTCTTTTTCTTTGTTTGATGTCGCTTGTATGCCCTGAGTAGGTTTTTGTTTTCTTATCTGAATGTTATTATCTATTAGGATTGTTCATTTCATTGAGACGGAACAAAACAAGGTTACTGCCTACCAACTGTTTGTTCTTTTGTCTTGTGTGTTTTTAGGGATTGTTAATAGTTATCTGCCATTTTTATGCCCTAAATAAGGGTCTTGGTTTTGTATACTTTGAATGATGTGTGTGAAACCCTATGTTTTTTGATTGTTACATGGTTAATTAAGTTGTGGATTTTAGATACACAACTGTCTGTTTTTATCATTCTTAATAGGAACCCCATTGTTGGGTCTTTTTTGAAGTGTATATGGTGATATCTAGTGTTATCTTGCAGCTTACTCTCTTAGCTCATCCCCTGTATCTTTTTTTTGTTCATATGTTGGAATATTGTTGCAATGCTTTCATGCTTAGGTAGTTAGGACTAAACAAGTGGACTGCTATATATAAAGGAACCTCGTTTATAGGTCTACAAGCTGATCTGATAAAAGTTGTTGAAGGTTCTCTTCTGTATATATAATATATATAGTTTGTTGCAGTTGGACAATGATTCAGGTTAAGGACAAAGGTGCACACTTTTTTGGTAAGCACTTAGTAAATTTAATTATTTACACCTTTGATTGCTAAATATGCTAACAACCTAACACAGATTGTAGTATGTTACTTGATTGTTTCTCAGATTTAGTGCAAAGAAGAAGGTGTTGCTTTTAATTGACTACTATTTCAGCAATGAGAATTTAGTTAAAGATACATACTTGCGGAAAAACATGGATGAACAGGGTTGGGTTCCTGTAAGCTTGATAGCAGGCTTCAAAAAAGTTTTGTATCTGACAGATAATGTTCAGCTAATACTAGATGATATGCGGTCTTCTAATATCGTGGAAGTGCAGGGTGACGAAATGATTGGATGAGATGGCTTATGCAGCCATCTGCTCAGTCTGCTGGGAGCTCTCCTATTCAAGATGCATTGGCTTCACAGCTTCAGGGTGTTGCACTGGGTGACATGGCATCAACAGGTCAAGATCTGCTGAAACATCAATCATAATGCGGAAATGCTAAACTAAGAAGGAATGTTTTTGATAAGAGAAAGAGGACTCAAGATGATGCAGGCTATCTTGGATATCCAACAAGATGTGATGGTAGATAGAGAAATGCTGCTTTGAGGAGCACGTGGATAGACGAAGGTAAACATGAAACGGAAACAAAAATACTTCAAAAAAATTAAAAAACGAAAAAAGAAATCTAAAAATTTAAAATAGAAAAAGCCTTGAATAAAAAAAGACATGAAAAAAGAGAAAATATTTAGACTTTTCTAGATTGTAGTCTGGGTTTGTTGGATAGAATGATTGTTTTGAAAACTTATGTTTTAAAAACCATATTTGTCCAAAAAAAAATGGTGTTGCTTTTGCTAAAGAGCTTGATTGTTTGAGTCAATCTGCTAACATTTGGTAACGGATTTAGTTAAATTATGCATTATGAGAATATGGGTTAGAACATAGTTGACTTAAAGCTTGCTGGTTGACCTTTTAACACTTGTGCAGTCCTTTTATATTCTAATTAATTATCGATGTTTTGTATAAACTCAAACATGGTTCCTTTTCCATGATTATAAAATCTGTCCAACTCAATCATCATCCACTCGTCGTCTCTCCAAGTAGCAAAATATGTATGTAAGGTTTCAGTCCCCTTTTGGTATTTTAGGTTAACATACATAGGTTTACTTGAAGATTTTCTTGAATCACTGAATTTGAAGACTAAATAAACTCCATAAACGACATCTGGAGATAGAAAGTGAGTTCTTGTCTCGATTTTGATCATCAGGTTCGAAACATCCAACATTTCTGCTACTTTCTCAAACCTACACATCTCATAAGATATCAGCCTAGCCTACTTTTGAATTTGACAATTGTTCAAAGTAAAGTTTACTTTTTATTGTATCCATAATCATTTAAATTCGAAGTAAGTTTGGTTTTTTAACACAATTTTCTACTAACACTTGCTTTACGAATGTTTACTATTATTCTAGCATGTATGCAACAAATAGTCTGAGAATTGAACAACTAAATAGAAGTTAGCAACATTTGCACACATGCAGAAAGAGATCGAAGAACCTTGATTCTGAAATAGATCGCCACTCATGTGGAGTATGGTCTATGTATGAACACTTGCTTGCTGATACCATTTCATTTCTTTCACCATCATTTCCAAGTGCAAACCACTGTTATGCAAAACAAAACAAATATATGATTTCATGATAACTGGCTCATTTGATTAAACTAAAAGAATTTATGTACCAATAGTCAGTTGCGGATCCAGAAAATATATTTATTGTGTTCAATGTGTCAACTTTGTATATAAGTTGTGCTCATACATCTATCATTCACATTCAAAACATAACATTTATCAAAAATTTGTTTCCTATTCATAAGCTGTAGCTTATGAATAGTTTTTTTTTTGTTTTTTTTTTTGCTTTTAGGTTACAATTATTTATTTTTTACTTTTTAGTTAATTCGTTTATGTATAGGGATATTCATTTATAGTTAATTTTTTATTTTTAATTTTTTATACTTTAAAGTTAAATTATTTAGATATATGGCTATTCATTTATAGTGACTAAAGTTTTTTTTTAAACTTCTAAGACACTATCTAAATAGAAGGTAAGAATTTTGGCTTTAATTTGACAGTCAAAATCATGCTACCAAAGAAGTCAAAGGATGTAATACTCGGTTATTTTGTAATAGAAAACGTAATTTTTTGCTGTTGAGTTTATAGCTTTCTAGACATTTGAAAATGATAATTTTAATTTTCAAGGTTAATAATAAATTGCCGCTTGAGCCATAATGTCCTATCGATTATGTTACATATATAACAACTACTTTTAGTTGATTTATGTCCTTATATATAGTAGTTAATCCCTTAGGCTTGCCCCGCTCCCGCAACGCGGAGCTGAAAAACCTTGTTTATTACATATAGTATTGCGGTTTTTCAAAATTTTAGTGGGTTCACCGCCACTAGGAATCTTGTAGTCAGTTTAATTAAGTGAAAACTAATTTTTCTAAGATGATGGAATTTTAAATTAGTTTGACATGTTGATATGAACAAACAGATTAAAAACCAAAAGTCTCCTCAATTTAACAATTTTTGAAGGTCGAGTAAAAAGGTCTGCCTTGAACGAACCAAAGAATACATGAAATATTATTTGAGGTATGATTGAGAATGATCATCCAGTTACCACATTGTTGTCTTGAAGAAGGATTCCTTAAAAAAAACACGTTATAAAGATCCTTATTCTTCATAGTAGAGTATATCTCGTGATTTTGATGTCTGGATTAGATCTTTATAGTCTTTAGGTAGTTTAGGCTCCCATATTTCATAATCCTCCTGCATAAATAAATTAAGCAATTAAATTTCATATTCTGGACTACAAATTGGAAACTTGCCTTTTTCAAATGACATGCCCTCTTGCCTGAAAAGTCTTCTAATCTATATCTATATATTATATTAAAAGGCTTACATTTTTTCCACTTTTAGAAGTTTTTTGCACCAATAGGAACCCTCCACTTCACCATTTTTCTTCCACATCAGCTCCACCTCACCATTTTCCTTACTTAACTATCCAAAAGTGGAAACCCCCTTCTAACAAAAAAATACACGCGGGTCTTATTTCATTCGGATCCTCCATCCGGGTCATTAACAAAAACCATCTTATCGATTCTTCATTCGTACGCATCGGAAGAACCCTTCGAAAAAACCCTACCGCCGCTACTTCACTTCGGCGATCGTTCTTCTCCTTCAAGGTATCATCGATTCTTTCGTTTTTTCTCTTCTTAATCGTTTGATTTGTTTGTGTTCTAACCTTTTGTTGTTTTTTCTTGAACGATTCTAGTCGGCGAAACGCTAATCGTTCACTTCTGCGATCGTTCTTCTCTTTCAAGGTATCATCGATTATTTGGTTTTTTCTATTCTTAATCGTTTGATTTGTTTGTGTTCTAACCTTTTGTTGTTGTTTCTTGAACGATTCTAATCGGGGAAACCCTAATCGTTCATTTCTGCGATCGTTCTTCTCCTTCAAGGTATCATCGATTATTTCGTTTGTTCTCTTCTTAATCGTTTGATTTGTTTCTGTTCTAACCTTTTGTTGTTGTTTCTTGAACGATTCTAATCGGGAAACCCTAATCGATTCCCTTTCTGCCTTCGTCATTGGATAATCTTCAAGGTATTGCTTTCTGTATGTTCTAGCTTATTTTTGTTGTTCAAATGGCCAAAATGTTTGTTATTCTTGCTGATATCATCATTCTTGCTGATATATGTTTATCTTTCTTGCTGATATCATTCAACGGATTCATTCTTTGTTCTTTCAATTTTGTTTCTAGGGTTTCTTTGTTTGTTGAATAGAAAATTGTTGTTTATGACCAAAATATATAATAAAAACATTGACATTACGGTTTCCATTAAAAACTTCCCTAATCTGAAAGTTGAGATTTGAGAATCCATTAAAAACTTCAATAATCGTGTTCTCATGCTTGCTGTTTAGATATTGTATGATTCATTTTGTTTGAGTTGTTTAACTAAAAACCATATTTGTATACTTGAATCTATGGATTTAAATCCTTTTCTTATTCTGAATAGGCATCTTTACGGTTTGTATGGTTATAGACTTTTGTTATATATCATAATCTGATTATTGGTAGAAATCATAATTTTGTTGATCGTTCTTGATTCTGATTTCTTATTATTAGGTTTTCTATACTTTTGGGCTGTTGTTAGAAACCATTATGTTTATTGATATATATGTCATATTAAAGTAATCAAATTTTTATTGTCATTTGTATACCATTAATCGTGTTCTCATTGTTGCTGTTTAGATATTGTATGATTCATTTTGTTTGAGTTGTTTAACTAAAAACCATATTTGTATAGTTGAATCTATTGATTTAAATCCTTTTCTTATTCTGAATAGGCATCTTTAGGGTTTGTATAGTTTTACACTTTTGTTATATACCATAATCTGATTATTGGTAGAAATCATAATTTTGTTGATCATTCTTGATTCTGATTTCTTTTTTTTAGATTTTATATACTTTTGGACTGTTGTTAGAAACCATTATGATTATTGATATATATGTCATATTAAAGTAATCAAATGTTTATTCTGATTTGTATACCATTAATCGTGTTCTCATGCTTGCTGATTATTGATATATATTTTTTTCTGATAATGTTTAATAACAGGATCATGGAATTTATACTCAAGGTTGAAAAATTTCCGGTGGCCTATATGGTAATATTTGTTATGTCTTCTTAAATTATATTTAATATTCCCACCACATAAACACTGACAAATAGTACTTTTTATGTTTAAATCAATTAGGAGTTACCAGCTGAGTTCAAACGCGACTTTCTGCCTTACATTCCTATTGGAATGTCTGTTAACGTTGATAACATAAGTTATCCGCTTGAGATACTTCCTGATTTTAAAGATACGAAGTTGAGGATTGGTGGACAAGCTTTTATCACTTTGTGTCATGAGAAGAATGTTACTGCTGGGTTTCTGTTGCATTTTGTCATTCAAAAAACTGGTCCCAATTATCTGTACTTTTATGACAAACTTGGTTTCTGTGACACGAGCGAGTATCCGAACCTGCGTCGCGGAAATCGCATTCGTTATGCCACTGTTGTGCAGGATCCTACTTCCGGTTTTCTGGTAAGTAACCTTCTGTAAATTGATGCATATAATTTCGGATACTTAGTTATATACACTTTTTATACTTTTATTTTTTTATTTCACATTTCCAGATGATTCAATCAGCTTGGTTCAATCAGTTCACTCCGTTCTTCAATTCGAAATCAAAAATTTGGGTTGTTAATGAAAGCTTTGAGGTTGATGTGTTTGTTAATGGTGAGAGACCAGCTGGCTTTATAGGTCAAGGTTTAGTTGATTTCTTTGATCACTATTTTAACGTCAAGGGGTGTGTGGTTGTTTTTGAAAGCTACCCTCAAGTGTTTGAGTTCAAAATGAAGCTTTTTGATCCTAATGGTGTTGACTACATCAATGATTCGGGAGTGTTCCTTCCAAATGAGCATATCAGACTTGACAGTGATCTTGGTAAGTTTTCAATTCTTTAAAATAAAGCATTTACACTTTTAAATTACATTCTTTATTCAAACTAACTATTATTCAAATTTCTTATCTTTTTAGTTCCTTGCCACTACGGTCCTCTTCCTCACAAAGAGTTTTATAAGCTTGGTATTAATCATAAATATTATTCAAAATATTATTTATGTTGAAACATATTCAGAATTTATTATTAATTAGTTTTTAATATTGAATTTATGTTTTAGATCAAGTGTTTACTACCCCAACTCGTGCGAAGATTGCTTCTGTTCCAGATACTCAATCGTTTAGGAAGAGAGTTGGAGACATCTTGGCTTGCAATGGATTGGTACAGTAACAATTAATTTTATAAATCGTTTATATATTTTAAAATTTATTAAATCTATGTTGATAAAACATTGTTTTTTTTTCCGCAGCATATTCCTGCTTGGTTTGTGAATGAATATAAGCTTAATCAAGTAGCATCACCTGTTACTGTTCGTTGCGGTGGGTATCAAACTGAGATGAGGCTGAAGTGTTATGGTGATCAAAGGCTGGGAGAAGGGGCATCGTCCAATCATGTTGTCTTGAAGGGTACGTGGAAGGAGCTTCAAGAATTCTCAAACTTCAGAGCAAGAAAAAGTCTGAAGTTTGTCCTTGATTTGGACGTCTTTAGAAACAGTGGGTATGTTGTTTTTAATGTCTATTGATATTATTTGATGGTTTTAGACATTAGGAAATGGTTTGGATTGCATATATCCTCTAGGGGTCCCAGTTTTTGTTGCTGTTATGGGGTACATATTTTGGCAAAAAACTTGTAACACTCGGATGGTAGTGAACACATTTTGATGGATTATATTTTTAGTTGGACAACTTCATATGATGATTGGATAGTAGACATTATGCATGCTTTTATAACAGTTTATGTAGAAACTTTATGGGTATTTAGATACTTTAATGATGGTTTTGATTACATAGTAGACATTTTAGTTTTAGTTGATTAAATATTAATGATGCTCTTGAACAATATAGTTCCTTACATATTAGTGTATTTAGAAAGTTTAGTTTGACATAATAGATTTAATCAACTACTCCAAATTTATCGTACATGACACGTTTTAAAATATACATTCAAATTTATAAACACGTGAAAATAATATTTAAGGATATATTTGAATTACAATACAATAGTTTCAAACTTTAAACTTTATAAAATTTATAATTTAATTAAAAATCAATTTTTTTCTCATAATATAAAACAACTTTAATTATTAGATCTTTTTGTATAAAATTTTAAAACATATTTTTTTACCATGTCTTCAACAAATCGTATTTAAAAAAAATAAATTTGCAATAAATAACCTATAGAACATTTTTTGTTACCCAACTTTAACATTTCATCTAAGTTTTTATATTAAGTTATATGAAAGTAAAGTTTTTATTTTTCTTATACATATGTAATTTTATTTATATAAATGATTAATCTATCGAAATTTTAATTTAACCACATTTTCGTAAATGTGAAAATTATTGTAATTATTTTTTGACAACAAATTTAAAAATATTTTGTTACATTTGTAGCTTATTTAGGATTTTAATTATAAAATATTTGAAAATTATTTTCATCTACTTATTTAGAATTATACTATTAATGGAAACTATTTAAAATTTCTATCTAATTTAACTAATCTATATAGATTTGAATTTGAAAGCCGATTTTTATGGGAGTTTGTTTTCTAATTAACTATTTTTGAATCCTTTGATTTGGAAATATTTTTAATTATTAACTCCTTATTTACAATTATACTATTCATGGAAACTATTTAAAATTTCCATCTAAATTAACTAATAGATATAAATTTGAATTTAAAACCCGATTTTTGGAGAGTTTGTTTCCTATTCTATCTCTTGATTTATCTTTGATTTAAAAATATGTTTTTTTATTAATTTTTAAATTCGTAAACCCTATAAGTACGAAATTTGATACCCACTTACCTTTTCTTTATAATCTTTCTTCTTCACATCTTGACTTCACTTTTAAAGTTTCAACCTTTTTCTTCTTAGTGTTCTTTTTATCTAAGAATGGCTTCTACCGTTGTTGATGGGAATGATATAACCCTACTTAGAAACCTTGATGGTAATGTTGATTATTGCACAATAAAGGTTAAGGTTGTTATGAAGTGGAAAGGATTTTTTAGGGACAATCCTGATGTACAATCATGCATAGACATGATATTTGAAGATGAACAGGTATGTTTACTACAAGTTTTGAATACGTTTATTTAAATCATATATCATTGTTTATTTTGTATATTTCCGTATCTAATAATGATTTTCACATGTACAAACTAAATTTTTTTCTCTAGGGGGATCGAATTCTTGGTACCATCAAAAGAAGTCTCATTAAAGAGTTTGATAAAAAAAATCATTGAAGGTGAAGCTTATTGCATTTCGAATTTTGGTGTTGGTTCTAACAGTTTGACTTTTAAGGTTGTTGATCACAAGTCAAAGATCAACTTTTACAAGACAACAGAAGTAGTAAAAGCAGATTCATTTGTTGCTGTTTCTGATGAATTTCGCTTTGTTAACTTTGGTGATGTTGTTGAGAAGAGACTAGATAAGAGGTTTTGCTTTGGTGAGTTATTTTATTTTTCATTAATTAGTATTAATAATATATTTGCATATATGAGTTATTCACTAATATTTCAATTGTCTATTATTTTTAGATGTAATTGGCCGTGTCATATCACCAGAGGATATGAAAGTTTTTGAATCTTTTGGCCAAGAGAAAAAGGTTCTTAATTGTGAACTTCAAGATTTAAGGTAATTATATTGAAATTATTTATGTTGTAATCTTACTTTTTATTTCTTTAAACATTTTAAATGCATATATTTTTCAGTGGTGAAAAGATTTCTTGTGCTCTTTGGGGTGAATACGCGTTGAAGTTTCAGAATTTTTTAAGGCAGAAGAACAATCTTAACAACCCAGTTGTAATTTTATTACAACTTGCAAAGTTTGACATCATAGTAAGATTAAATTTCATAATTCTTTTATTCTTTTGTAAATTTTTTCAACATGGTCGTATAAATAATCTTAATTATGAGCTATTGTTAGACCATCCACAAGTTTCAAACTCTCTTTTTGGTTCAAGACTTTATATAAACGAAAATATTCCGGCTATCCAAAAGTTTATTGAGTGGTATATATTTTTACATTTTACAAAAATCATAAAATTTATATTATTTGATTGTTGTATCTTTTATTAACAAGAATTGTTTGTAGTGTCAAGGAAACTGAAAAGGAATCATCCTCCTTAGACTTGATTCAGTTATCTAGCAACACAGTAATCACAAATCAAGAAGACTTTTGGTTAAGTTGGGAATTCAAGAATCTGGATGAGTTGTTAGATATTTGTGAGGTATGTTTATCTATATCTATCGAATATGAATTTTATGTTTTAAAAATAAATAATGTATATCTATTATAATATTTCAACTAACATTTTTATTATTATTTAGCCAATGGGATGTATTGTACTTGGAAAGATTATAAAGATTGAGCATGAGCAGGGTTGGTACTATAACAAATGTGCTGTTTGTGATGCTGCTGTTAAGAATAATGATGGTAAATTTTGATATTTTTAAGATTTTACTTAATTCAGTTATGACAACATTTGTAAATGTATTACAGACAATGAAGAAAATCCTTTCAAGTGCAAAACATGTGGTGATGTTAAAGAAGTGAATCAAAAGTAAGTGATTTAATTTAATTTGGATTTTCTTTTATTACAAGAAATCTTACATAATACTTATTCAGTTCTATTTACGTAACACATTTATTTTTATTATTTTAGGATCAAGTTATATTTTAGAGTTCAAGATGATAGTGGTACTGTTTCTCTAACAATGTTTGAAAGAGATGTTGAAAGGATGTTAAGGAAGAAGGCTTCTGCAATGTTTGAGAAGGCAAAAAAGGTTTGTTAATTTTTAAAAATTTTACATACGTTTTTTATACATATTATAAGTTTTGATCGTTTCTTCCTTAACAAATATTACAGATGAATAAGTTTTGTCCGTATCCAGATGAGTTTAAACAATTGATAAGCAAGAGATATATGTTCAAAATCCAAATATCGGATTTTAACATTGATCAGAAGTATACATGTTTTACAGTAAACAGGTTTACTGATAATGATGACATTATTAAGAAAGTTCTTAAAAATGTTAAAAAAATGGAGGTTAGTTATTCATATATTTATATTTTTACGTAATACATTATAAAATATATTTTCTTTTAAATTTTGAAAAAAATATGTACTTTATTTTTATAGGATCCAAATACTGATGTTGAAAATCCATATACTATGTTTGATGGTTCCCAGGTTTCTCATGAGTCAAAGGTAAAAATGTTTAATCATTTTCATTTTTAATTTTATATTCTTCATATATATTTTGAACATCATCTACCTATATTAAACTATTTTTTTTAGGATGCTTTTTCCATCACAGGAGACAATAGTAGTACCCCAATAGAGATTCTTGACAGTACTGCTTCAAGTCCGGGTCAAAAAAGAAATTTCGAAGCTATGGAGAACGATTTAAATGTCCAGTATTCATCTTCCAAAAGTCTTCCTTTCTCAACAAAGTTGAAGCAGCCGAAACTTGAGAAAGATTAATCTACTATATGGGATCATTTTAAGACAATTTTAAATTTTCACACTTTGTTTCAATTTAGTATTTTATTCATCTAGACATGTTTGATATGTTTGGGTTTTTTTTATTCGTACAATTGTTTTTTAATTAGATAACTTATTGTGGTTTGGTGGTTTGGTTATTTGTTTTGACTTATTGTGTTGCTTATTGTTTAAAATGTTTAAGTATTGTTACTCTTTTTTAATTTATTCTTTATTTGTTAAAGTTATCATTTTTTGGTATTCTTAAATTTTATTTTAAAATGTTGAATATTCAATTAAAATCCAAAACATTTCAGCTCTTTTTTCTTATTATAACATTGTAGGTTTCTTTTTACTTACACATTTCATCACTATCATGGAATTTGAATTTGAACTATAGTATTGTTTCACTATTTATTCAATATCAAATTATATAATTTTTTTACTTATTTCATACATACACGTGTATGTATATATATATATATATATATTTTGTATATTAATTGCATAAATATTGTTCTTAAATTTAGTTAGATACTTCCTAAATTTATGCACAAATCCTATTTTTATGTTAAATATAACAACTAAAGTCAAACCAAATCAAGAATGTAAATTTGAAATTTTTTAAATTTATATCCGAATTTTATTTAATTTTCAGTTTATTAATTGCATAAATATTATACTTAAATTTAGTTAGAATACTTCCTAAATTTATGTACAAATCCTATTTTTATGGTAAATATAACAACTAAAGTCAACCAAATAAAAAATGTAAATTTGAAATTTTTTAAATTTATATCCGAATTTTATTAAATATTCGGTTTCTGTTTTTAAATTTTTTTAATGATTTCCTTATATATACGTATTTCCATTCTTAATTCAAAACAAATACCATTTTTTATTTAACAATTCATTTTATACTTTTGCTACTTCTTTTCTACTTTCAGTAGATGGAGAAACGTAAATCTAAGAAGCATGATTCATCTTCTTCATCGATGTCAAAATCCAATAGTGGAATGAAGAAACGTTCTACTCAACCATCGGATGATCATTCAACTAAAAGACTTGTTTTACAAGATATTTCAAACGGTAATATTTTCAATTTTATTAAGTTTATTCTGTTTTATGAGAATAGTTATTACTATTATTCTTATTTTTTACTTACTGCATGAAAACATGACTAATTAAACTTCTACGTTTATATTTAAAGTTCCATCAACAATATCACAAAATAAAAGGATCCTTCAAGATCGATCATCTCGCTTTGTTCAAACTCCAAATTCGTTATCAACAATTAACAATGTCACAAGTAAGTTTATTATTTTTAATACATTATTAGTTATGACAAAACTGGTGTTATTATATTATGATGATTAGATTTTATATTATATTATCTATTGATCAATATTTTGATGTATGAAGATTTTGAATGTAACATGTCTTACTTCTTTCAGATTACGCTACTCATCATTCATTATTAGCTTATCAACATCTTGGATATAACTACAACATTTCTACACCATCAAATAATTGTCAAGGTAATATATTTAACATTTTTTATGTTTTTACTCGATTACTTTTTGTTTACATTACGTATTTGTTAATCATATATTAATTAATTTATACTAATATATTATGTTTTATATCATCTTTCCTAGCATCAATATCTCCTACTCCCAACTTTCCCATGATTAGACCTCTAACTCCAATGAATCATGTTTCATCAAGTAAGTTTATAATTTATAGTTTCTTGATAATTGTATGCATATGAAGATGTAACTTTTCATTTAACAAATTTAAATTAGAGTTCCTATTTCATCAAAAAATGATTTTTTATAATAACAATTTTCAGATTTTACTACTCCTCATTCAGTATTGAGTTATCAACATCTTGGACCTAATTACAAAATGTGTACACCATCGACTAATGTTCAAGGTAACATAACTAACATGTTGTTTGTTTTGAGGCTATTACTATTTATCAACATTAGTTTCTTTACATTATTAATATCTTAGTTATATATCAATAAATTTATATTGCATATGAATATATTTATATTAAAATTTTTTTTTTATATAATTTATCCTAGGAACAATCTCTCCTATGACCAGCATTCACAAGATTAGTCCAATAACTCCAATGAATCATGCTTCGTCAAGTAAGTTTATAATTTATTGTAAAATTACTTATCATACAGATTAATTTCTACTTTTCAATATATGTCTAATTACATTACATATTCGTTAATCATAATTTATTAATATATTGATGTTTTCTATATCAAAATAATATATCAATTAATGTTTTTGATTTTGATTTTATTTGTTATCATTTTACTTAGCAGCAATATCTCCTATCACAAGCCTTCGAATGATTAGACCTCTAACTTCAATGGATCATGGTACATCAAGTAAGTTTTGAATTTTTTGTTGCGTAATCATTATAATTTTTTATTTAAGATCTAATTCTTCAACGGTTTTATTATATCATGTAGGTTCTACTTTTGATATTCAAAGTTCTTCTAAATCAATTGCAAGTAACAAGAAGAAGCCATCCATAAGAAGTAGGAGATTTACGTCTAAAGATTTGCCTTCTCTAAACATAAATTTTGAGGAAGAAGCTAATAATATTCCGGAGAATCCAAATTACAAGGGTATTTCTAAAGGTATATAACTATATATTAATTTAATTTAAAATAATATTAATTCATTATATATATTAACTAATCTTTTTGTATAAAATATATTTAGACTATGTTGATATGGGAGATCTTGACAAGATTTGTGAAGCATGTAAAGCTAAGTTATGGAAGTCTGAAGCTGCGAGAGGAAATCAAAAACTTCATTCGAAATCTTATTCTCTTTGTTGTATGCGAGGGAAAGTTACTATTCCACAACTTAAGGATCCTCCATTTACTATTGAAAGACTTTTCTCAAGATCAAAGTAAGGAGTTTCTTAAAAACATAAGGAAATATAACAATATATTCTCCTTCACATCTATTGGTGGTAAAATAGATAACAGGTATAATAGAGATGGGGGACCATATAGTTTTAGATTGCATGGAGAGAATTATCACCTTGCTGGTAGTTTACTTCCACCAGATGGTCAGATTCCACGGTTCTCGCAACTCTACATATATGATACTGATCATGAAGAATCTAACAGATTGACTGCTTATAGGTATTTATCATGTATTATTTATTTATAATATTATGTGATATATATATATATATATATATATAAAGATATATATAGATTTATAATAATTGTATTTGTTTTTTTCAGTTCCGCGCATGATGATCTTACGGACGATCATAATGACATGCAGAAATACACTATTTTTGAGCTTAAACTTGTCTTAGATGATATTAATCCTTTGGTAAAGAAGTTTAGAATGGTGAGAGACCGTATTGCCTCAAACCCTAACGAGAATATTCGTCTAAAGTTAATTGGAAGACGAGGGAAAGATGGAAGAACCTACAATCTTCCAACTGCAAATGAGGTTGCAGCATTGATTATAGGTGATATTGATGGATCAGGTGATAAGAGAGATATTATTTTAGAGAAAAAATCTGGTCAACTCAAACGTATCAGTGAATTACATCCTTCTTATCTTGCACTTTAGTATCCATTACTTTTTCCTTATGGAGATGATGGATACAGAGTAGATATATTCCTTCGCGAAGTTGAAAGTTCTGATCAACGCGGTAGGACTATGGTTTCAATGAGAGAGTGGTTTGCATACAGATTGCAAGAAAGAGATAATGAAAAGTCTTTGTTGCTAAAGAGTAGAAAACTTTTTCAACAGTTTTTGGTTAATGCTTTTACTATCGTAGAAAATCAAAGACTCTACTATATAAAAGCTAACCAGACAAATTTTAGGTTCTCTACACTTAGCAATCTGAATATTGCTCATGATCATGGTCAGCGTGATTCTTCTTTAGTTGGTAATCGAGTTATCCTTCCATCTTCTTTCACCGGAGGTACAAGGAACATGCAACAAAACTTTTTAGACGCGATGACAGTTTGCAAGTGGTATGGTTATCCAGATCTTTTCATTACAATGACTTGCAACCCAAAATGGCCTGAATTATGCAGAATATTAGACAAACTTGGGTTACAAGCTGCAGATAGGCCAGATTTAGTAAGCAGACTTTTTAAGCTAAAATTGGATAACTTGATATCTGCGATAAAAGATGAACACATTCTTGGACGTGTCAATGCAGGTATTGATTTTTTTATATATTGTACTTATTTACTATCACGATATATTATTACAATGTTTTTGTTTTCTCTTCTAAACATATTATATTTTTAATTAAATTTTATTTTTTTATAATTTGTGTCAGTTGTTTATACTGTGGAGTTCCAAAAGCGAGGTTTGCCTCATGCACATATTTGTTTATTCCTTAAAAAGGAAGATAAATTGCCAAATCCTGAAGACATTGATCGAGTTATATGTGCTGAATTACCTGATAAAGATTCTGATCCGGAGTTGTATAAACTTGTCTCAGAACATATGATCCATGGTCCTTGTGGTGAACTTAATTCTAGGAGTCCGTGTACAAATTTGAATAAAAGATGTATGAAAAAGTTTCCCAAAAACTTTAATAATCATATGTACATTGACAGTTACGGATATCCTGTTTATCGACGTCGAAATACAGGAGCATTTGTTGATAAAAGCGGTGTTCAATTAGATAACAGGTACATATAATATTTAATAGTATTACATTTATATATATTTCTCGCTTATTTATTATCTGAAATTCTTAAATTTTTTGTAGGTTTGTTGTTGGATACAACATTGTTCTTCTTAAAAGATTCCAGTGTCATATGAACATTGAATGGTGCAACCAACTTGGATCTATCAAATACCTATTCAAGTATATAAATAAAGGTCCTGATAGAATCACTGTTGGTTTTTCAAATATTAATAAGAATCTCTCCAATACAGAAAATGATGAACAAAATGATGAGAATGAAATAAAGAATTACTTTGATTGTCGATATGTTTCTGCATGTGAGGCGGCATGGAGACTTTTTGGTTTTGAATTACATTATCAAACCCCTCATATTGGGAGACTATCTTTTCATCTTGAAGGAGAACAACCTGTTTTCTATGAGCCAATGAATGATGTATATGATGTATTGGGAAAAACTTCCGTTCGTCATTCCCAGTTTGTTCAGTGGATGAAGATTAATAAAACAAATGAAACTGCTAGGAATTTAACATATGTAGAATTCCCAGCACATTTAGTTTGGAATCAAAAGGAGAGAAAATGGACTGAGAGAAAAAGAGGATTTGCTCTTGGTAGAATTTGCTATGTTCCTCCCAAGACCGGTGAATTATACTATCTTAGAGTATTACTTAACAAAGTGAAAGGTCCTACATGTTACGAAGATATTATGACAATTGACAATGTTACTTTCAAAACATTTAGAGATGCTTGCTACGCTCTTGGTCTTCTTGATGATGACAAAGAATATATAGATTGCATAAAAGAGACATCTTCGTGGGCAAGTGGTTCGTACTGTAGGTCCTTATTTGTTATGCTAATTACTACGGATACTTTGTCAAGGCCTGATTATGTCTGGGAAAACACTTGGCAATTTCTGTCCGATGATATACTTCATAATCGTCGTAGAGAGCTTCAAATGCCAGGTAACTTTATAAATATAAATTTTCAAATCATTCAAGCTTCATGTTTACAATGTCTTTCTTTATTATTTTAAAATATTTATTGTTCAATATTTACAACAGATTTGGAGATGGATGAAAGTGTAATTAAAAATATTGCTTTGGCAAATATTGAAGATTTGTTAAAACTTTCTGGGATGTCTTTAAAGTTAATACCAAATATGCCACTTCCGGATCTTGAAGATGTTGAAGATTCTTTGAACCCATTAATTCAAGAGGAGTTGTCTTATGACAAAAGTGTGTTGAAAGAAGAACATGATCATCTTTTCTTTATGATGACAGAAGAACAAAAATATATATACCATAAAATAAATGATGTTGTCAACAAAGGAAAAGGCGGTGTATTCTTTGTTTATGGATATGGTGGTACCGGCAAGACTTTTCTTTGGAAGATCTTATCCGCAGGTAATCGGTCTGAAGGAAAGATAGTAATAAGTGTTGCGTCAAGTGGTATTGCTTCATTGTCACTTACAGGCGGTAGAACAACTCATTCAAGGTTTGCTATTCCAATTAACCTTAATGAAGATTCTTTTTGCAATATTTCTTCCGATAGTAATTTAGCGGGTTTGTTGAGAAAGACTGATTTGATCATATGGGACGAGGCCCCAATGATGCATAGACATTGTTTTGAAGCATTTGACAGGACTTTAAGAGATAAAGTTGATCCAGAGTACAGTACACTTCCATTTGGTGGAAAAGTTGTTTTTGGAGGTGACTTTAGACAGATTCTACCCGTCATAAAAAAAGGAAGCAGAGAAGATATTGTTAATGCCTCTTTGAATTCATCATATATTTGGCAATACTGTTCTGTTCTACGTTTGACTGCAAACATGCGTCTTCAGACAGGTTCAAGTAATGAAAATTTTGAAGAAACAAAGAATTTTGCAGCTTGGATCTTAGACATTGGAGAGGGGAATGTTGGTGGACCAAATGACGGAGAAGCAGATATACAATTTCCTCAAGATGTATTGATTAATTCAAATGGAGATCATGTTCATTCGATTACTGAAGTTGTTTATCCATCTTTTCATGATCACCTTTATGATGAGAACTACTTTCAGGATCGTGCGATTTTGGTTCCAACAAATGATGAAGTCGATTATTTGAATGATTACATGCTTACAAAGATTGAAACGGAGGGTATAACTTACTTTAGTTCTGATTCTGTTTGTTCAGAAGAATTGTCAGATGCTTTTGAAGAGTCTTTATATTCTCCTGAGATACTTAACTCTTTAAAAGTTTCAGGATTTCCCAATCACAAGCTTTCTTTAAAGGTTGGTGAACCAGTCATGCTACTTCGAAATATTAACCAGTCTAATGGCTTATGCAATGGAACAAGGCTTCAAGTCATTTGTCTTGGTTCACATATTATCGAGGTAAAGATCATTTCAGGAAAGAATATTGGTAATATTTAATATATTCCTAGAATGAAAATGATTCCGTCAGATACAAAGATTCCAGTCAAGTTTCAACGAAGACAATTTCCGGTGATGAATTGTTTTGCCATGACAATTAACAAAAGTCAAGGTCAGTCTCTTTCAATTGTTGGCTTATACCTCAGAAGACCGATTTTTACACACGGCCAATTGTATGTCGCAGTATCACGTGTAAAGAATAAGAAGGGGTTAAAAGTTTTGATTTGTGACAACAACGACAATGCAACACATACAACAAGAAACGTCGTATACAAAGAAGTTCTGCAAAAAATTTAGTTTGATTTATTTGTAATTACTTTTCATTCTATATAACATTTCTTTTTTTCATTTATCTGTAATATTATTGTTTGTTTACTTCATAATTATTCCATACATTAGAGTTTAGTTTATTTAGGTTTAATTATAAAATACCCGGATTCAACGGGTCCATACACTAGTAGACACTTAATTGATATAAGACAGACTTAACAATGTATAAGACTTAGATAGTTTTCCAATAGTATAATTAAATACGAAAAAGAAAGAAATTAGTTACAAAAACTCAACTAATCTAGGCTATAAAAAGTTCATGATTAAACATATATTTAACTTTATATTCAGATTTTATACTGGTGTTGACAAAAATATACAAATATACATACCTTTTAACATTTTGTACACCAATATAAAATGTTGTACATGAGGCAAAAATAAACAAATATACATAACTTTTAACATTATGTACACCAATATAAAATTTTCTACAACAGCTAGAGATATATCATATATGCCTAGCTAGTATTGCATGTGGCCATATAAATATGATGCCTTGATAGGTTAATTTTATTTACTTCTTTTTTATAGTTTATTTTAACATTTTTAGTTATTTTGCATTTGTATCATATTGCACTTTTCTCTCTTCTATTTATTTTGGTTTATTTCGTGTAATTTCTAGTCTTCGTGTTTTCAGATTTTTTTTGAAGACTATGGTGGAGTGGACGTTGGGAGGATATGGACTTAAGGCATGTGGGCTCACTCATTTGGATCATGAAAGGATGAAAAGAATGCAAATTTGGGCTTTAAAATCAGCCCCAAATATCATATGTTGCCAGCCATCTGAACACGACCCCATGGGCTTTAGCATGACCCGCGTGGGCCCTCCAAGGTCATTTTTGTCATTTTGCTTTGGGCTGTCATTTTAAAGGCGGAATAGGGAAACTTACAGCCAATCTTGCACAGAACAGGGATCACGGCTTGGAGCAAGGAGGAGTAGATTTTGAAGGTTTTTTTAGCATTCTTGAAGATTTCTTTCCTCCAAATCATTTGTTTGCATGTTTGATACAATTAAACACTTCTACTTTGCTCTAGTTATGTGTGGGTAAGCTTCATTATGGTTAACATTGGTAATTCCTTGAGCATTTAGCTAGGTTTCGAAGGGTTTATGAACTTGTTCTTAATATTTAGGAATATGATTCCTAGTTCAATCTATACATCCTTCTTATGTTCGTATGTCATGAATGCAAGTATTTGAATGATTTATGTTAGTTGTTTTCGTAATAACGTAATAGTCAACAAGTAACAATTGGTTTCATAAATGTTTATGGCATCTCTAAAACCATGAAATTGTATTCTCTAACCTGATAGTGTAAGCTTTTGACTAGTCTTGGATATGGTGAATTTTACATTATAATGCTAGTCATTTTTTTGTGAATTAGATGCTTGTTTGGTTCATGACTTTGATTAAGAAGGTGTGTTAGGAGCTTCTCCAACCTCCAAATTAACTATGAAGAATCTAGGTGATTTAAGATTTTAAATTGCTATAGCCAAATTAAAGTACAAGTATTGCATCATATTCCTTGATAATAAACTAGCTAGTTGTTCATGTGATAAAAACCAATGTTGACCAATAAACCATCTTGCTTTATTGCAATTTTCATTGACTTGTCAAATTTTAGTTTAAACAAATCTCAAAACCCCCTTTATTTTATTTTATTGTTGCTACAAAAATCATCTTAACTTTTTGATTGTATAGAAATTTAAATTGAGCCCGTCTTCATGGATTTGATCCCTTTACCACTATATACTGTTATATGTGTTAGAATATATGGTTATTTGTTTGTTGGCCTCAATAACCACCAAAATTTGGCGCCGGGGACTAGTTTCTTTTAATCAATTTATTTTTATGCATAGATCTAATCGTATAGGTGGCTTGATTTACAATCTTGAAATTGAGAAAGAACCAAGACGTTTAGCCAAAGAAGCAAGACTATGACGTGGTCAAACTTCCAAAGTAATGTGGCGTCGGAATTTTTAGTTGAATCCTCAAGTGATGACGACAACGAAACCAAATCAATACCCCGACATTCAACAAGTCGTTCCCGAAGCACCCCCAATCAACCAAAACATCTAGGAGGATGCGAAAGCACCCTATGAGAGAACCTTAAGATAAATGATGGAAACTGATATTACACAAACACCTTTTGCCGTCAATTACTCCATTCCGTGAAAGAGGCATAGAGTTGAAGTTAAGTTTTCTCCGTCATCTTCCTACATACCGTGGGTTGGAAAATGAAGACCCTCACAAGCACTTGAAATTGTTTCATATTGTATCTGTAAGTATGACACCACAAGATGTCACCGATGACCAATTCAAGTGAGTGCATTTCCTTTTTATTTGGCTGATAGAGCAAAGAAATGACTATTTTATCTACTAACGGGGTAGATAAGCACATGGACGAAAATGACAAGACAAATGAAATGAAATTTGTGGGATCCGCCAAGGTCAAGATGAAAGTTTTCATGATTATTGGGAAAGATTCAATAGCATATGTGTGAGTTGTCCACAACACCAAATTCCCAAACAACTCTTTATCCAACACTTCTATGAAGGTTTGTTACCTATAGAAAGGAGATTGGTGGATGCTTCAAGTGGTGGTGATGTCTTTAACAAAACACCAAATCAAACAAGAGACATGTTCAACACAATAGTATCAAATTCATAACAGTTTGGTCCTCAATAAGACATGAAAAGGAATACTCATCACGAAGTGAATGAGGTTGACACCTCAAGCCTTGAGTCCAAGATCACAAATTTGACCTATGTTGTTCAACAATTGGCTTTGGTAAATGGTCAACAAGTTATGGTATGTGGCCTTTGTAACAACGTGGATCATCATACATATTTATTTCCCATTATAGTTGGAGATCCGTAGGATGTGAATGCTATGGGAGGATATCATGATCAACACAAGTAATCAAATTACCATGCCGTCTATAATTTTAGTTGGAAACAAAATGCCAACATGAGTTATGCCCCAAGACCACTTCCCTCAAATGTATTAACAAGAACTCCTTACCCATCACAACAAACCCTATACCAACACCATTACCAACAACAACCACAATACCCACTAAGACAACCACCAACAACACCACCAACATCAACAACCTAGGTAATCTCAAGCTAGTAGCACCGAAATATCCCTTAAATACATTATGAAATCCCTTGCCATAAGCACCCAACTATTTCAAAAAGATGGAATCTCATGGTAAACTTCCTTCCCAAACCGAAAAGAATAATGTGAATACGGTTACATTAAGGAGTGTGAAAGAAATCATAGGAAATGTTACCAAGAAAGTAACAAGAGAGGTAGCAAAAGATGTTAAAGTTGTTCCTATAGAGGAACCGGTTGTAAAAAAAAAGTGTAGAATTTGAAGCACCGAAGAAGACAACCCCACCTTTGGTCATCTCACTACCCTTCCATTCATGCTTTGCCGCCTCAAAGAAAAAGGAAGAAGAAAAAGAGATTTAAGACACCTTCTGGAAAGTTGAAGTGACATTCCATTATGGGTTGTCATCAAGAAAATTCCAAGGTATGCTAAATTTTTTAAAGAGCTTTGCACTAATAATTTTAATCCAAATCGACTCTAATCTTGCTAGGAAGACCATTAAGCTTGGCATTAAGTCTTGGCAAAGACATTAAATAAATGTATTTTTTAGAAAAATTTATGCTTTCGTGATTTCAAAAGCTAAATAAATATTTTCAAAATAAAAAGATTACGTGTTCGTAACTAATGTCTTTTGAAATCATGTTTAATGCCCGTGAGAAACTTTATTTTATCATGCCTATTTAATCTGGGTTTGTCAAGTTTTAATTTAAGTAAGAGTAATATTTTAGGAAGAGTTTGTTTTTTTAGTGGAATTAAATCTTATAATTGTTTACTTAATTACAATAATGACATTATAGATCTTGACCATTGATTTGATGAATCTAATGGCTGAGATTAGGACTTTATGGTCTTTGTTTAACCGAGGGGGGGACTTTGTTGATCCTATATATATATATATATATATATATATATATATATATATATATATAAAGAAGGTTCATTTGAGAATCAATGAGAATCGCGAGAACCAATCTTAACCATTGATTTTGTAAGTGGAGTTCATGGATGGAGAGCTTGGGAGATTAAGTGTGACAAGGTGAGGAGTTCATGGGTGTGTGATGAACCGCGAGAACCAATCCTTCTCAACCAATCAATGGTATTACTATTAACAACTTATCAAACATGACACCAACAAATTTTCAAAAATAGAATATTTTTCTATGTAGTTATTTTTATATTCTTTTTCTTATTTTATTGTTCTTCGGAAATTATTTTAAAATTAATAAAAGAGTTTATGGGAAAAGAAGAAATAAAGATAACAGAAAAGTGTTAAAAGAAAATGGATATGTTATTGATTAGAAAATATATGCTCACACCGTATTCTAAGAGTATCATACATTACTTTCTAGAAATCGACATGTTATCAAACACAAAATGTTCGCCGCCGCCGCATTGCGCGGGTATAATGATAGTATATATATATATATAGGCAAAAGTTCAAACGGTAACTGTTTTTCGTACGACAACTGCGAGAACCAATCCTAGCCGTCCAATTCTCCCTCCTTTAATGTCATCACCCATCTATGAATTCATCACATGCACCCTGCCACACCTGATTCCCCCACGCTCCATATCCATGAATTCCACTTATCCAAATCAACGGCTAAGATTGGTTCTTATAGTTCTCGTACGAAAAACAGTTCTCGTTTAACTTTCCCATTTATTAGAAAACCTAATCGTTCATGGCTTCCTTCTATCTACCGCCCCCTACCCACCGCCCTCACCGTAGAGATCCGCTGGTCACCCCTAAGATAGCACCTATCCACACCAGCGACGTCGTCTTCTCGACGATTGAGTAGCGCCAAAGGCGGAATGAAGCGGAGAGACGATGACGAGTTCGTCGGAAAGACGGCAATTTTGTAGACGTCTTTGTTCCCGTCGTCTTCAGATCTGCCATCGCTAACCTCTACCGCTACATGTGAAGCCGTCGCCGACCTCTCCATCTCCTCCCCTGAAACTGCCGACGTCGTTCACCTCGCTGATTCCTTTCGTCGATTAGCTGCCTGCGAAGTCGCCATCGTTGTTGTGCATCAACACCGGAGGTGATTCTTCATCACTGGTCATCGGGTATTGTTTTTGTTGATCATCGATTGAAGATTCCTAAAGGTAACTCTCCATCGCTGTTTCTGGAGGTGATTCTTCTTCGTCGTTGATGTGCATCAAGAGTTTTGAAGTGATTTAAGTTTTCTTGAAGCAATTAAAGGACTTGTTGACGAGGATACACGGAGAAGGAATTAAAAGCCTTGAATTTATTTGTTAATTTTGAACCAATCTAAAGTGAGTTTTCTTGAAGCAATAAAAAAACTTGATGATGAGGATACATGGAAAAGGATTGTACATCAGTTTCTAGAAGTGTTTTGAATCAGGTTTCTTGATGATTCTTAGTGTCTATCATTGAATGTATTTGTTAATTCTGTGCATTTCTTATTGATTCTTGGTATACATCAAGTTTATTTATGAGTTTATTTAATTAATTTTTTACATTTACATGCATCAACATGTTGTACTTTATGTATCATATGTATTTTGTGAATCAAAAGTCTGTAATGTTTGTATTTTGTGCATCTGTGAGATGTCATGGCTGAGGAACAGACCCACGATTTTTTCTTCCTTTTTGGTTGTTTGAAATTTACTATATTAACCTTTTGTATTTTTTTAATTCCGAAAATTTAGTTAAAAAAGTCACTTTATTTGTTTGACTTTTGAATAAATTCTGTGGCCCAGATTTCACCTTACATTTAGTACCTTTATTTTATTTGTACCTGATCCTAACCCTATATATAAGTGGGTTCAAATAAAAAGAAGATTAAGATAAAAAATGAAAGGTAAAATCTAAAGATAACATGTGACAATTTCAATTACTGGCGATTTAGGTATATTAATAAACTTCTTATGCCTTCCTAAATAATAGTGTTTTGTAACTGCAAAACCCTAATTGCGTTTTACTTACGGCAGCCGCAAGTTCAAATGTAATTTGAATTATGTACGTACGGTGGCAATGAAAATAATACATGGTGCCAATGGAATTAATTCATGGTGGCAATTGAATTAATTCATGGTGCAATTGAATTATATTACAGTGGCAATATTGTATTAAGTCACGGTGCCACTATTTTTTTTGGTTAAGCGACGATAACTGAATTAATTCACGGTTAACGGCCATTGTTCGTATTCTTCATTTCGAATCAGATCTGTAGATTGATTGGGGTTTCCTAAATATGGTTCGATGTTTGTAAGAAAACACAGTTGATGAAGTCGGTTTTCAAGCCTTTGTTTTTTTTTGTGAATGAACAGGAAACACATTTGATGAAGTCGGTTTTTGTTGGATGAACAAAAAAATTCCCCCTTTTGATGTGTAATTATCAAAATGAGTTATTCATTCTCGGTTTCATCTTTCATATACACACTTTTGTTTTTTTAAATATAACTAGCTAAGCGACCCGTGTATCAACACGGGGATTATATAAGACAATTTTAAATTTATATAGTTTTAAAAAGTAATAACACGTTAAAAAATTGAAAAACATAGATAGAAATATAAAATCTCGTAAGAAATGATTAAAATTGAAGTTCAAAATTCATACATAAGATTATCATTAGATAGAAACCTCTTTATAAACAACATTCATGGTTTTATTAGTAGGTTTGCTTTCATCATCGTAAATTAAACTTTTAACCCCTCTTTACTCTTTACTCGAGAAAGCGCCACATATAGTTGCCTATGAGTGAAAACGGGTATTAAAGAAGTAAACTTAAAAAAAATATAATAGCATGTAAGAAAAAGAGAACCGATGTCTGTTATCAAATAATAGATCTTGAGATACATTGAATCAAATAGAAAAATATAATTTATGCATACAAAAAGTTTCAAACACATAACTAAGAAAATAAATTATATATCTTCAAGTACTTTATATACTACATATGTAAATTTTCATACCTAAGTTCTAAAACATCTTATATGGACATTTTACACCAAGTAAATACAAACTGTACTACAATTGGATCTTTAAAATAATATCAACCCATCTACACCAGAACTATAAAACAATAGAAATACAAATTAAACAATTGGTTTCCAATTAAAATATTTAGGGCTAAAAAACAATTAGTTCAAGATGCCAATATTTATACCATACTACTAACAAATAAAACACTACTTATGCTCCATGTATGTCTTCATCATAATTTGTGTTCGTAAAGCTACTAATAATTGTAATTCTAGTGTGTTAAATTGGTTATTTGGGTGTTAAATTGCTAACAGGAGGTAGTAAAGTTGTTAAATTGCTTACTCGATGATTATTATTTTCCAATTATACCAAGAAAGCAAATATGTTTATCATTACTTCTAGTGACCCACAAAATATGCAAAGCAATTTTAGCTGACTCAACATTAGAGGGCTAATTTTTGGTAATTGCATTAGTTTGAATATTTGACATTCCTAAAAACCATAAATGAAGCTTTGTAAATAATAAGATACGAAGAATTAATGATAGTTACCAGTTGTGGCATTTCTTCAAACAGATTGTGTGCACCAAGGCAAGTAAGGAACTTTCATAGTAATAACAATATATTTTGTGGCTGGTTATCCTTTAATGTTCTAGATTGTTCATATTAAGAGGGCATTATTAACCATCTCAAGTTAAATATTTATGACAAAAAAACTGCCAATAGCTTATTTGGTTGTTCAATCCACAATTATAAGTATTATTTGAGGGTTGCAGTTTATGCTACAGAACTTGAGTAACATAATACCATTTATATGATCACCAATAAAACCAAAAGCATCTAATAATTTATCAATAATAGCTTACAATCACCATTTTGTGTACTCCGTGATTCAAATAAGATCAAAAATATATGTAGGAAGATCGAACCTATAAAAGATAATCAATACAGGAGATGATACTTGTTTTAAGTGAAAATTTAGAAGAACAGGAGACGAAGAAAGACGATACCTGTTGTTTAACTAGGAATATCGAAGAACAGGAGACACCGAACTACATGATATAAACAAAGATTGCTTAAACAGTTATTACAATGTACAACTGATATGTTATAAAAAAAGAAGGAAGAACCTTAACTTGAAATAACCATTTCCTTGTAGCAAAGTTCATGATCTTCAATCGGCTAATTCATATCTTGGACCTTTCATCGAACTTTTGGTAGACAAGAATGTATGAGCTATAAACAAATTAATGCACCATTATTAATACTCATAAGGACGGAATTAAAAATATAATAAAGAGAATAGTTGATATATTGAACACTCTAATACTCCGTAATGGCCAACATACACTACTTTACTCTACATTATGAATAAAAACCTCTAATTGCAATTTGGATTCTCAATGAAAGTAACCACATAATATTGTCACCAAATTAACTTAAAAACTATAAACAGTGGTTTGGGAATATCATGACAGCTGATAATCAAATATAATCTTCAAAAACACCCAAGATAAAAACATAGTTTACTGTTTGAGTTATGGGTTCAAGCTATGAGACTAAACATTCACCATCTTCTTTCTCTTAAACTAATCTGTAAGGAAGATATCTTCCAGCATTAATAATTTTGCCCCATAACTTTAGATCAAACCAATTGTCGTCTACTTACATTAAACTATTAGAGCAGTTTTAAGAATTTTGCAGCCAATTGAAAAAAAAAAAGCTCTTACCTCTAGCTTAGCACGAAGTTGATTAGCTTCTAGCAGTTTTTCTTGTCACTTACTCTCACAATCTGATATGGCCTTTTCAAATGCAGCATTTTCTTCAAGCAATGTAAGTTCCCTCAGTTGTGCCTGTCAAAACATGCCATGCCTGAAGGTCAGTCACACTTAACGCTAAAACTTGTTAATATGTCAGACTCTTATGCAGATCTTATCTATGTTCATCCTATCATAATAAACCCCGAAACATAAAATTGGTTTAAACATGCTAAAGACCCGGTAGAAGAAGCTTAAATAACTTGATAAACCATTATTAATGCGCAATAGATCTATTTAAAATTTTGAATCTGCTACTAATAGATCTAATTAAATTTGAGCAGGCTTTAAACCTGTAATTCCAAAAATGAAGATTTTCTTTCTGAAAGGATTTGAAGTAACTGTATAAGCTATTTCGGTCACCAAATATATTTAGGCACTTTACAGACTCTAATCATTACTATAATCACAGTGCTGCTGATCTAGTTAAAAATCAAAGTAGATTTACTTGAATTGTACTTGTAATATATCGAGTTTTGGATTTCTAAATTTGAATATCTTTTAAATTAATAAGAAAGTTTTTTTTATCATTTCAGCTAATTGTTCCTAAATAATAAGAATTTCTTTTATCTATCTGTTCATTACATGATCAGAATTTGTGAAACACTCAAAAAAACTATCTAATTATAACTTCAAGCGGCAGCTATCTCTCAATTAGCTAATTGTTAAAACTCTAAACAGCTGAATGAAGATCATCCAAACACAATCTCATAACTTTAAAGATTGCTAATTCGATTAAATTTCTTTTGTAATCTCATTCAAATCAGATTTTATATCTCAAAACAGTCTAACAAATACATACTTACACTTAAGGAGAGTATTATCTACAATGTTGTTTCAATATATAAAAAAAATTAAAACTTGATGCCTAATAACTGATTATGTAAGCAGATAAAAGATCTTCAAATCGATTAACCACAAAATCACGAAATCGATTCAAGGCAGATAAAAGCGTATAAACACTTGGTCATGTATCAGGAGATTAGCATTCTATAAACAATTGCTAACTCTGTGTTTATATGTTAAAATCGATGATCAAACATATACATGGGTTGATAGTAACATATACATGATAATTAAATGGAGTTCATGAATGGATTTCATTATTGATTTACAATAGATCCTCCATTGTTTTATACTAATTAAAAAATATGGCATGATTGAGTTTTGAATTGAACAATAGACCACCACAGAACTTTATCAACTATGTGCCAAGTAGCTCTTCAATAACAATTTTGGATAAATATAAAACACTTCTTTTACATAAAAGGGTATGTTTGCATTTCACTATTTGGCATTACTATATGTCTATATCCACTCTTTTTCTAAATGCTAGGATTCAATTACTAAAGTGTGCAATTGTGCAAAGATAAGTCCTAATATGACAGTTTATGTTTTTGGAATAGGGTTAGCTACCAAGGGATGAATTGCAGCATAAGAGAAGTGACCAGGATCAGCAAACATTGCTTCCGAGCCTGCAAGCGCAGTTGATCAGTTGTCACATAGCTTTCACTTCAGGTCAAACTTATTCCTAAATAATTCTGTTACCCCATAAACAGCACAACAGCAATTTAAAAAACAAACTCCAATATCAGCTAGCAACATAACCAATATCAGCCTTGTAATAAAATACTAATTAAATGATAAAATCAAATAATCAATTATGTTATCATGCGGAGTTTCTTAGGTTCTGTACTTTTTCACCTACATCTTTGCACCATTAACCATAAGTGACATTTTATCAAGAGTAACATGTTCGTATGGAACCAGGTTTAGACCGTAAACTGGAGAACAGTTTTGCAGATTTGGGTTTCTTAAGAACAGTTTGGATATGACCTTTTTCTTATCAGAATTTTCCCTCTTAACCAGTTTTGCCTTTCTTCTTGCTATGCAATATAGATTTTAGGAGATATATCAGGTAGAGGTGGCAATTCCAAGCCCTTCACTCATCAATGGGTCGATTTGGTTGTTTTATCTAAAACTGGTCAAACGGGTTAAAAGTCATCCAAAGTCTATTTCTAACGACATGACCTCTTAAATTCTTTCAATCCTAAATAACATGTAAATCATATATTAAAAGCTTAAAAAAATCCACAAGAAAAGGCTTCCAGGTGTACATAACCGTTTCGACCCATATGAAAACGTTAACCTGTTACCCCACACGTCCAGCTCTCCATTTTCAATGATAAGCAACGATACAACCCCTTGGACGCGGGTAAATTGTTGAACCACATACCTACAGGCTACAACATCCTTGAACTCTAATATGAATCAACTTACTCAAAGCTTAGAATATGAAGTAAACTTTAGACATTTTGTTTACATTGCAGGTTTGTAGAGGTACCGCTGTCATGCTTGTTTCGCCAACTGATGGTACAGAGGAGATTGCCAACCCATTTAACCAGCCAGATGGGGCTTAATCTATATATCTATTTAGTTTCTGGGGTAACCCCCTTAATTATGTACACAAAAAATGCTTGAATGTTAATCCGTTACTGATTGTGGATCTTGAAAAAAATAGAACCAATCAACTAAAAGAATAGAACCAAGCAACTAAAAAAACAGACATATAATTATCTAATATGTATTTAACTGCTTCTCTAAACATAGTTATACAATACTCAACAATTGAATCATAAAATAACAAACAATAAATATCAAAACCCCAAAACAGAACAAACATTAGACTAAGCATAAAAATCACAGATAGGAATAAAAACACCCATCACAAAGTATAATTGTTTATATAATATTTACCTTCTATGAGCTAATTATGTTGTTTGGTTCCTAGTATTCATAATCCTATTGTTATTAGTCTACTATGAAGGTATGATGATTGTTATTGTTATTAGTCTACTGATGAATGTTTGATGACTGTTAAATTATATTCCATATGAATGCAATTCAAAGAAACATGTACCAAAAGAGAAAACAATACCGAGAAATGATAGTTATATCCAAATTAAAAGCAAAATCCTAAACACCATCATACGATAATGCTAATATATAAGTAGTTTCAGCAACTCAAATCCAAAAATCCTAAACACCATTTATTAATAGATTATAGTTACCTGACGATGAGAACTTTGGAAATAGGTGAATCGAAGAAGAGATGGGGAAGCCGTATTCCTTAAAGGAATCGAAGATATTTGAGGAATCGAAGGATGTGTTTGAATTCGGCTGGGGAAGCACAGGATTCGATCGATTTTGGAAGTCGTCTGGGGAAGCACAGGCGTCAATCGATACTGGAGATCGGCTACGGAAGCAGAGGCTTCGGTCGAAGAAGGAAGTCGTCTGGGGGAAGCAGAGGCTTCAATCGATACATAAATCGGCTACGGAAGGAGAAGAGAGATATGTCAAGACCGATTTTGGGTAGTCGGCGTAGTGGGGAAGACGATATTGGGGTATCCGGCTTAAGGTTTTTGCGTAGTGGGGAAGACGATCTTGGGGTATGCGGCTTAAGGTTTTTTGTTGATTATGACGTAATCAAATGCATTATTTTAAATTTTTTTTTTAACTAAAGGATCTGATTGATGGAGATAATTTAGGAAAAGGGGAAAACCCTTTTCTTTTAATATATATTAGAGATGGCATTCTCCATGTTCAAACTCCAATCTAGAGTTTAACTTGATCAAAGTAATGATCAAGATTATGTAACTTGAAATCGAATAGATGACTTATTAATTCTTACCAGATGATTTCACTATATCATTATTATTGTAAAATTTTTACTTCTTTTTCTTTCTTGATACCAAGCTAGTTTTTAATTTACAAATTCTAGGTTTAATATAAATGCATGCTTAAAAAGGAAGCCTCTTTTTCAAAACACTATGAAAACTTACTTGGAATTCCATTGCTTGGTTAAGTTGTTGCAACACCTCTTTTGCTGTTGGTCGTTTTTTCCCTTCAGGATCCAAGCATTGACTCACAATCATCCGAAATAAATACAACGATTTCGGTGCAATTTGTTTCTTCAAACCAAAAGAGCAATCTGTTAAGAAACTCAACCTCACAAAATCAAATAGATCAACAATGGAATACAGAATACAAATCTTGAATGAACAGTGCAGAATAAAAATGGAAACTTCCCAGTTGCGTGAAACACTAGAACAGAGCAATATACACACGATCTGGAAATATAAAACTGAAGAAGTAAAACTCTTGACAGACTACAGCTACGTAATGCGTATATATTTGTTATCGAACCAGAGAACTAAATGTTATACGAGAGATATAACTCAACTTAACCAAGGGCGACTAAGGGGAGAACCTGGGCCACATCTGCACTAGGTGCACACCCGACCCGGATCTCAACCCGGTCTCAAGCCTGCCCCCTTCAAAGCCCACTATTATCCAATCCAACCCTTATCGGGCCCGGCTACTTAATCAGCCCAGCACACCTCCTTATTCTCAAATACCTACACAAAACCAAATTAAGTTAGAAAACATACAATAAATTAATATGTACCCCAATGTTGGTCTTGGAGATATTATAATTTCAACACCCCCCCTCAAGACCAACAGGGGAATTACAACTACTTTTGAAACGGATTACTAAGACCCATTTCGGAACACAAGAGCCTATGTTGTGTTGAAGGCAACGACTTGGTAAACACATCTGCAACCTGTTCTGCACATGGAACTTTAACAACATTAGTAACACCTTTAACAACTTTATCTCTCACGAAATGAACCTCAGTATCAAAGTACATAGTCCTTTCATGAAACACATGATTATGAACCAACGTAACAGCTGACTCACTATCACAGAAAACAGATACAGGACTTAGACTCTTAATTTCCAAATCAAAGAGAATTTACAAAATCTAAATAACCTCACAAGTACCAGACCCGAGAGCTCTATATTCCGATTCTGTAGAAGAACGAGAAAGAGTTTCCTGTTTCTTACTTTTCCATGAAATCATACTTTTCCCAAAAAAATATAATAACCAGTAACAGACCTCATAGTCACAAGACATTTAACCCAATCAGCATAAAAAAACAGTAACATTTATAATTAAAACATCTCGGTCATCAACACCTTGACGAGAAACTAAACCATTAGAATCCAACAGAGTCTTCACAGGTTTGCATGCAAGCATACCTTACTCATTAAGTAACCCCAAACAGTACTTTCTATGACCCAAGAAAAAACTTAAGCTTACCAAGACCCTTAATCAGAAACCTGGACCTCAAAAACAACTTTACCTTCTCAATTTCGTTAATGCATTACCTGTCAAAATAATATCATCAACGTATACCAGCAAAAACACAGAAACATCATTCTCAACTTTAGTGAACAAAGAATAATCATTAACACTCTCAACAAACCCATACTCAAACAAGGCGGCACATAATTTTTCCTTCCATTTCCTAGGCTCAAATATTTTGTCAAGATTGAACACAAAACAAAAATTTTCAAAACTAAGCTGAGAACAATTAATTGATCTTTCAATCCCATATCTATATCTTCCTTCCACAAGAAAATCATTAAACCTAGCAGGAATTCTCGACTCTCTCCTAGGTCTAACTAAACTAACACGCATTTTACCACCAGAAGAATAAGCACTATCGGAACTAGTCCCCTCAGCCTGAGCAGGAGTAGTGGGACTACCAACCTGAGATTGAGGAATTAGTACCTTCACACCCTGGTCATCCAAAGAGTGCTCTGCAAAAGTCCCACCAACCTGATGGTTGTCACCAGTACCACCTATTGATTGTTCATCAAGGAAAGGGTCAAAGCTAACATATTTATCATCATTGGGAACAGACTGAGAACTTTCAGGATATAAGGAGTACTTTTGTTCATCATCAAAGAAACTACAGTAATCCTTAAGAGAATCAGACTCAGGACTAAGACCAGAAGATCTCATTTTAAAAGGAAACACCTCTTCATAGAATTGCACATCTCTGGAAAAGAAAACCAAACTTGAATCAAGACTAAAAAGTTTGTAACCTTTCTTTTCAATTGAATATCCTAACAAAACAGCCTTATCAGCTCTTGACTTTAACTTGTCACTATTGTTAAATATAGTAGAGTAACACAAACATCCAAACACTCGCAAAATATCAAATTTAGGAGGGTACTGAAACACCTTTTCAAAAGGAGTGACTCCATTTAACACAAACGTTGGTGTTCTGTTTATTAAAAAAACAGCAGTTAAAACTGCTTCTCCCCAAAACTTCAAAGGAAGAGCAGACTAAAACAACAAGGACCTAGTTACATTAAGAATATGTCTATGCTTCCTCTCCACAACTCCATTCTGTTGTGGAGTATAGACACAGCTAGTTTGATGCAAAATACCTTTATCCTTAAAGAATTCTTTCATATTACGATTTAAAAACTCAGTCCCATTATCAGACCTAACTACTTTGACTTTGGTCTTAAAGTGTGTAAAAAGCATATTATAAAAAACAGAAAACCAATAGAAAACTTCATCCTTAGACTTTAGAAGATAAACCCAAACAACTCTTGTGACATCATCCACAATGGTTAAGAAATACTTGTATCCGTCATAAGTTGCTCTCCTATAAGGCCCCCAAACATCAAGATGAATAATATCTCCTAACTTGAAAGCCTTATGATCACTAACAGGAAACAAATTTCTAGTCTGTTTTGCTCTATGAAAAACATCACAAGGTAAAACAGATTCATTCCCTATCTTAAGTCTATTTTTAAAACAACTTAGGGCTTGGTCAGAAGGATGACCAAGTCTACAATGCCATAGAAACTTGCTAACATGACATACAACAATAGGACTACTATTCAGACACTTATCATCAGACAAAACATGATCAACAAGACTAGATTCAGTTCTAGCCACATGTTGGTTAGCACCTGAATCAACAACCCAATTCTTAACCTTAGAACCTTTAAAAATTTTAACGTGACTAGAACAACACATACCTGTCATATTAGCAGTGACACCCTCTACAGCAGTATTACCATTGATTAAGGAGATGATCTTAGCATATTGCTCACCAGTGAGAAAAAACTTATCATTGTCAGAAACCTTACAAGGGCTAGAATCATTAGACAAGTTGAAACAGAAGCAGTATTAACAAAGGATTTATTATTTCTCCGAGACTCAGATTTGTATTGTGAATTATTTCCATTTCTAAACTTAAAATCCTTCGGATATCCAATGAGCTTAAAACACCTTTCTATAGCATGCCCCTTAATGCCACAATGTTTACATTGCATATTGTTAACAGACGAAATATTATTATTGTTGAAACCTTTCCTTTCGTCATTCTTCTTAGAAACATTGAACCTACTTACAAAAGCAGAAGGTTGGGAAACAAACTTGCTAGAACTAGAAGATAAGGAACCACATTTTTGAAGCGATTCCTTTCTAGATACAATAGAGAAAGCGGTTCTAACAGAAGGTAGTGGTTCCATAAGAAGAATGTGACTCTTAACTTGATTGTACCCCTCATCTAATCCATTTAAAAATTGCATAAGCTTCATTAGCTTAGAATGGTTTTTAAGACTAGTATTAGCATCACAGGCGCACTCAGTTAAATTTGTGAGAGAATCAAATTCCTTCCACAAGGAGTCAAGTTTCGAAAAATATTCAGAAACAGTTAAATCATTTTGAACTAAACTGTTTATCCTTTGATGAACATTAAAAATAACAGATCCATCAGATTTTTGGTAGGTTTCTGTCAACTCATCCCAGATCTCACTGGAAATTTCAGAACATGCATGATTGGAGTAGATAGACTCAGATACAGAACTAAGTATCCAAGAACAGACAATCGCATTTACTCTTTCCCATTTATTATAGTTTTTCTCATCTTTCTCATGGGGAATATTGTACGAACCATCAACAAAACACAATTTGTTTCTTCCTTTTAAAGCCCTAATCATAGAACTTTTCCATACTCTAAAGTTATCGGAACCAATCAGTTTAATCCCAACAATGGTAACAACCGCACTATCAGAAGGATGCAAATACAATGGATCATCGAAACCAATAAAATTTTTGGTTTCTTTGAAACCAGACCCCTTAGGAATGGAACCCTCAAGACTAGACATAATGAAACCAGAACAGAGTACAACAAAGACAAATACAGATTATCAATCAATCTACCGATTAAAGCAGACAACAAGGCAATAACAGAATATATCAGATATACGACAAAAACAAAGCTACACAAACAGCCTCTTATAGTCAATCTACAATAACTACAAAGAAAAAAAGAAGAGGACTTACAGTGCCTGCAATATGAGCAAGAACAAAAAAAACAAGAACTTATCTCCTCGATGTTCCTCAGAAAAACAGCAATCAATTAGACAATCAGCATCATCCGGAAGCGTAATCACACCAGGAACATTGCCCAAACAAACAGCAAAACGATTAGAAATAGAGATTATAAAAACAGATGATGATAAAACAAATCTGAACCAGCGTTTATCACCAATCGAAAATCCAACAAGTCTTTAATCTCACAACAATCAAGGATCCAGCCGATTCAAACAACTCCAAATACAACAATCGATCAAGACGAATCAAAGATCCAACCGATCGAATCCAAACAATCGAAGCTCCAACTGATCGAAGGAACAACGTTTCTAGAGTTTCTTGATCATACCAGAATCAATAACACACAGATTATACAGGATCAATATACGGATCGACCAGCAAAGAAACAATATCAATATCAGATGCAGTACCACAGATTCTTGCTCGGGATGATAGGAGCAAGAACAACAAACCTTTTCATGAAACCAACAAGAATTAAGATTGATGAATCAACCAACAAGCAACGCAGATCAAACTTCAAATCTGAATCAACCAGCAAATCAGCAACATAAGCAAATCATCCAGGACCATTGCCCAAACAAAGCAAAAGAAAACTCAATCGATCTGGTCTCTAACAAAAAACAATCGAACGGCACACCACAGAGATCAATCGATCGGCACACCACAGAAATCAATCGATCGGTACACCTACAGAAATCAATCGATCGGCACACCTACAGTATCTATCGATCGGCACACCACAGAAATCAAACCAACAGAGAACAAATCGAAGCCACCAGAGCCCTAATCGATCAGAAACAAGCGGCGCTAACCGATCAGGAACCAACTAGGGTTTCCACAATTCTCGAACAAGAACAAATAGACAACAGCCAATCGATCACAGAAGAACAAATCCTAATCGTCAACAGCCAGTCGATCACAGAAAACAAATCACGAACAAATCCTAATCGATCAGATAATCGATCGATCCAAGAGCCGTAGCTCTGATACCATGTTAAGAAACTCAACCTCACAAAATCAAATAGATCAACAATGGAATACAGAATACAAATCTTGAATGAACAGTGCAGAATAAAAATGGAAACTTCCCAGTTGCGTGAAACACTAGAACAGAGCAATATACACACGATCTGGAAATATAAAACTAAAGAAGTAAAACTCTTAACAGACTACAGCTACGTAATGCGTATATATTTGTTATCGAACCAGAGAACTAAATGTTATACGAGAGATATAACTCAACTTAACCAAGGGCGACTAAGGGGAGAACCTGGGCCACATCTGCACTAGGTGCACACCCGACCCGGATCTCAACCCGGTCTCAAGCCTGTCCCCTTCAAAGCCCACTATTATCCAATCCAACCCTTATCGGGCCCGGCTACTTAATCAGCCCAGCACACCTCCTTATTCTCAAATACCTACACAAAACCAAATTAAGTTAGAAAACATACAATAAATTAATATGTACCCCAATGTTGGTCTTGGAGATATTATAATTTCAACACAATCCAACCAAATCCATCTTCACTATAGACATTGTCAAGGATCGTGATAACCTGTTGCGGATTATAATTCCATTTATTCGGAACTAACAATTTGCCACGAAATATCTCAAATAAAACCACACCTAATGAGTAGATATCAGATTCTTTGGTGAAGAAACCTGAGCTCTCATATGATGGGTCAACATAGCCAATTGTGCCTACCAGATTGCTGACGACATATTCCATTTCCTCATTTGCTGAACTTATTATAGACAATCCAAAATCAGAAATTTTTGCCTTCCATTCATCATTTAATAAAATATTGGCACTTTTGATGTCCCTATGTATTACCACATCTTTTGTTGGAGTAACTTGATGAAGGAAATCCAACCCTTGCACAATATCAATGCATATAGCAAGTTGTTTCATCCATGAAAGACTCTTGTCTCCTAGATGCTTATCAAGACTCAGTTTAGATGCATATTCATAAACGATGATCTTTTCATCCTTTTCGTTACAGTAGCCTACCAGACCAATGACATTCTCGTGTTTATGCTCAAAAAGGATTTCAAGTTCTGTCAAGAACTCACGCTCTCCCTGACCTTGAGTCTTATCTAATCTTTTTGCAATAATGGTGCTAGATCCATTAGTATGCGTAACTTGTCCTTTATATACTTTGCCAAATCCTCCTACTCCGATAACATTCATTAGACTGAAGTTCTGTGTGGCCATTTTAATGTCTTCCAGAGACATTTGAAGGTTGTCCTTGTGGCTTTCCTAAAATCATAAGGCAGTCAGTCAACTTCACGTACTATTTTAAGCTATATAGTACGTACGTTATGTGAAATCTAAGGTAGAATTTTCGGTTTGTATATATATTTACAAGTTAAATACAAGTTTCTACACCAGTTTCGAAATTAGATGATACGAATCACGACCCTCTAAAAATTAATAAATTATATGTCCCTGCCGCCCTGCCCCCTCGGAGAAACGAGGAGGTGGGATTTGGTGTATGTATGTTTGAAGAAAGCTAGCTTGAAGATTCGTGGTGTATGCTTGTGTACGTGTGTGTGTGTTTTTTTTAACTTGAAAATTTGTAGATATGTTTTTGAACATAGAACATCTTATGTGTGTCTAGATATTAGGTGTTTAGAGGTGCATGGTAGTCACCCGTCAACGACGATCGATAACTGTACGTAATTAGTGAAGTGGTTAAGAAGTTCAAAAACACCATTGTGTTCTAAATGAACACCAAGAATATGAAAACAATTAAATTAGAAAAAATATATATGTAGTAATTCAAACAAAATCATAATATTATATAATAAGTAATAAATTGTACTCAATACGAATACGATAATAATAATTATATTTCTCGTACAATAAAGCTAATGCCAAATAATAATAAATCATAGATGATAAATTAATAACTTTAAAAAGTTTAGTACGTGAAACAATACTATTTTTAAATAAGTAAATGATTAGAAAAGCTATTTCTTAAGTAAAGTATTGTTAAATATATCCCTTTGAAAATAAATAATCTACGTAAGTTGATATATATTATGAAAATAAATAAAAGAGTTAATTACACAAATGGTCCTTGTGGTTTACCAAATGTTCCATGAGCAGTCCATAAACCTTAAAAATTACACCTATAATCCTCATGGTTGTCATTTTGTCCCATGGGTGATCCAAAATTAACTGAGCCGTCCAAATGGACGTTAACTCCTTTTAATGTGAGGGGTATTATTGTCTTTATGCATAATGAATTAATAATTAAAAAAATAAAAGCCTCCACCCTTCTTCATCCCATCATCTCGAGTCTCTCTCTACCGCCGTCTCACCCCAATTCCACCACCCTTCTTCCTCCGCCTCAATCCTCCCTCTCCGCCTCCACAAAACCTGATTTGAAGTATTTTTCGAGGTGTTATCAACCATCTGCCAGTCTATAGGCTCCGCAACCGAGTTTTGATTTTCTGGAACAGAGGCTAGGGTTTCTAGTTGCTGAATATTGTTCTTTGTATTGGATTCGTGTTGCTGATTGTTGTTCATTGGGTCAGAGATTTGAGATTTGTTCTTTGTATTGGATTCTAGTTGCTGAATATTGTTCATTGTATATGATTTTGTGGATGAATTTGAGAAAACAGAGATTTTGTGGATGAATTCATGGGTCTGATTGTCTCCATTAGGTTCTTCAACTGAGAATTGATGGAAGCGGCGGCGACGACGGTGGTGTTAAAGAGGCTACCAGAGAGAGCTGTGAACAAAGAGAACATAGGTACGAACCCTAAATCAGAAACGAGACCCACAGATTATGGTGGTCCAGATGGTTGAAACAGGTCCAGATGGCGGCGGCCTACATGTCTGATTGAATCAGATCTTGTTTTTTTTTTGTTCAGATCTAGGGTTTTGAATCAGATCTGATTGTTTAGAGGTAGTTGAGATGTCGGAGGTTCATCGATCTGTTCCAGATGGAGGCGGCGTACCCATATCTGTTTGTTTGTTCCTTCGTATCCATCGATCTGTTCTTGTTGGTTCACAGAGATGTCGGAGGTGGAGAGGTGGTTGAGGTGGTGGCGGTGGATGGTGGTCAGGGTGGAGGTGGATGGTGGTCACGGCGGTAGAGGCGGCATAGGTGGATGTTGGTGGAGGAGGAGGATGTGGTGGTTACGGTGGTCCGGAGGAGGGGTGGTGGTGGTTTCGTTATGGGTTTTTTCCCAGAGTAAGAGTGAGAGAGAGACTGAGAGAGAGAGTTTGACTTAGATATTTAAAAATAAAAAAGAGGGTAAAAATGTCTTTTTATCCTTCAAAATAACATATTGAACGTCCATTTGGACGGCTCAGTTAGTTTTGGACCACCCATGGGACAAAATGATAACCATGAGGATTATAGGTGCTTTTTGAAGTTTAGGGACTACCCATGGAAAATTTGGTAAACCATATGGACCATTTGTGTAATTAACTCTAAATACAATTTTAAACTTAATCGTTTATAATGACCTATATAATTAAGGGTTGTGTTCAATAAAGTCCATATAAAAAGCATAGTTCTGAAAATTTAATATTCAATCACATGTGATTCAGTATACAATCACATGTGATTCAGTATACAATCACATGTGATTGTAAAATCATCACATCTGAATTACGAAAATAGCACTCCGCCCAATTTTTCAAAATTCAATCTGGACCATTGATGGGTGTAACCTAAAGACTAAAATTAATCTCTCAAAACTATGAATTAAGTATGGACTATATTAAACATTTCTCAATCAATTAAATAATAATTTCGAAACGTCTTCTACTCTACTCAAGATGTCGTGGCGGCATATGAACTGCCACGTTAGCATAGATAGAGAGTTGAGTGATGAGGCCTATAGAAACTGCCACATCAGAGTTTGCATGTTGACTATCTACTATCTAGTCGGGATATCTTTTATGTCACTACCTTATAAAAGTTAGAATTTACAATCTTATAAAATTAACCTTTTTTTTCGTAATTAATTTCTGCTTTTTGAGAAAACAAGATATGTAGAATAACTTGCTTGTGAATTATTTTTAAAATTTCAATGATAAAAAATTTCAATAAATTCGTGGATTAAAGTTATGGGTTATAAATCATGTATTTTGCGTGAGTTGTATATTTACTAATAACCTATATACCTTTCAAAATGACAAACTAGGTAGGCATAAAAATATGAAGAGAAAAAGGTTTTACTTTAAAACCATTGACTTACTTGAAAGTTTAATGCTCTCTCAAGTTCCTCGATGATGTATTTTGTTGCAGGACGCTTGTCTTGATTTTCTGCCGCACATTGATACGCAATGTTTGTAAATGTGTTCAAAGAATCTTTATTGGGTCCTTTACATAAAATAGAAACAAGTTCATCTACTTCTTCCATTATTTTAAGATCTACCATTTCATTAATAGTTCCCTCTTCAAAATGCTTTCGTGCAATAGGTGCAAGCCCCTTTTCATCCTCCGCCATGTAAATTGGATAATTAGCAAGTCTCCCAAATAGGACTTCAAATAGAACTACTCCAAAAGAGTAGATATCTACTTGTTTTTTCAACTTACCTTTGCTCTCATATTCTGGATCCAAATATACTCGTGTGCCAGCAATATTATTTGTATATACGGTGCTTGCTTGTTGATCCACACCATGGTGGAATCTGGAGAGCCCGAAGTCAGCAATTTTAGCCTCCCAATTCTTACCCAACAATATGTTTCCGCTTTTAATATCACCGTGTATTATTCTTTGTTCATCATCGTTCCTAGTATGAAGGTAATCTAAACCTTGTGCAATATCAATACAAATCTTTATGCGTTGGACCCAAGTGAGATTAGTCAACTTTTCAGAGCATCCCAAATAATCATCAAGACTACCATTAGAGATGTACTCATAGATAAGTAGCATATGAGAACCCTCAACACAAAAACCATGAAGATAGACTATGTTAGGGTGCGTACAACTTGTAAGTAAAGCAATTTCTGCATCAAACCCTTCTTCTCCATGTTTGTCTTCTCTAACTAATATACGTTTTATAGCTACGGTTCTTTTTTTCTTCTCTCTTGGTAGGTATAGTTCAGCTTTGTACACATTACCATATCCACCTGACCCAATAAGATATGTTTCGGAAAAATTAATGGTGGCAAACTTTATATCATTGAATACGAACTTTAAGTGTCCCAAGTGTTTCCTCTGCAACATTATGCAAGAGAGAACAACATATGAAGTCATTAGTTTAAAAAAGTTTATTCATTTCCATTAAAAAATGATATATCCTCCTACTTTTTTCTCATTTCCATTAAAAAAATGATACATCCGGGTAGTACAAAGATGTACTGTGATTTAAAGACTCGGTATTGGTGGCCGACAATGAAAACAGATATTGCGAAATTGGTTGGGATGTGTCACATTTGTGCGCAAGTTAAAGCTGAACACCAGAAACAGTACGGATCATTGAAACAATTGGATATACCTGAGTGGAAGTGGGATCACATTACGATGGATTTTGTAACTAAACTTCCACGAACTCAGAATGGTCATGATATGATTTGGGTTATAGTCGATAGATTGACCAAGAGTGCACACTTTCTTGTTACTGCTGAAACTGCACCTTTAAGTAAACTGACACAACTGTACATAGACGAAATAGTATCAAGACATGGAATTCCGTTATCTATTGTTTCAGATCGGGATTCGAGGTTTGTGTCTAACTTCTGGAACAAACTGCAACAGGAATTGGGGTCCAGGGTAAATCTGAGTACAGCTTATCACCCACAGACAGATGGTCAATCAGAGAGAACTATTCAGACTTTAGAAGATATGCTGCGAGCATGTGTGTTAGAGTTTGGGGGTTCATGGGATTCCCATTTGCCTTTGGTTGAGTTTGCATACAACAATTCCTACCACTCCAGTATCGGTATGCCGCCGTATGAGATGTTGTATGGTCGTCCTTGTAGAACTCCGACTTGTTGGTTAGAGGCCGGGGAAAAGCAATTTGCAGGGCCTGATATTGTACAGATGACAGCTGATAAGGTTACTATTGCTCGGGATAAACTAAAAGCTGGACGGGATAGACAGAAAATGTATGCAGATCCGCGTCGTCGACCGGTGTCTTTTGTTGAAGGAGAAATGGTTTATTTGAAAGTCTCTCCGTGGAAAGGGGTGATTCGTTTTGGGAAACGCGGGAAGTTGGCTCCCCGTTATATTGGTCCTTTCAGAATCAGACGAGTGGTTAACGAGCAGGCTGTTGCATTAGATCTTCCTGATGAATTAGCGGGTATCCATGACACTTTCAATGTATGTTATCTGCGCAAGTGTAATGTAGAGGATCAGACACTAGTTCTTCTGATTTAGGATCTTCGTGTGGATTTGAATCATAAACTTATTGAGGAACCGGTTGAACTGCTGGATCGTAAAGTCACAAAATTGAGAAAGAAACAGATACCCATGGTTTTGGTTAAGTGGAAACATAGTTTGGGTTCAGACTTGACTTGGGAGGCTGAAGCAGATATAAGAAGCCGGTATCCTTCCTTATTTGAGAGCGATGAGATTCCGAGGACGGAATCTTCTTAAGGGGGGTATATTTGTAACACCCTCCCAACCAGCTTAGATTAATTAAGGTAATTAATTAAATTAAGTTTGGGATTTAATTTAATTATGTGAATTATTTGTAGATATGAAGTAATTAATAAATTGTGATATTATTTTGTTTTATTATTCTAAGTAAATAATTATATTGATATTGAGTTGGTGGAGGGGTGTGTGGCCGGTTTGGTGGGTATAGCCACCCACTCCTCCTCCATACCACATTACTTGTTAAGTGAGCAAGGTGTTTGTGTGTGTGCTTTGTTGCTCTCGACTGAGAAGGAGAAGGAAGAAAGAAAAGAAAATCAACTTCAATCTTATTTACATTTAAGTTGAGCATTTGATATCATCTAAAGGTTAAAACACTGATTTGTAGTTGATTAATGGCTATATATATTCGGTTTTGAATATTTATATGAATACCGATTAATTCTTGTTGATCTTAGGATGTATGCATGTTAGATTTTGATGATAGATTATGTCATTATATGTTTAGAATGATTTCTGGAAACTTAGAACTCTTGCATGTTTAAAATCAGTAAGATTTAAGTTAGAAATCGATTTTATGCATGAACACATAAATCTGTCGGATTTTGAGTATGAGTTTATCGGTATTGATGAAATCTGATAGAATATTCTCGGATTGATGATGAATCCGAGCCAATTGATAGGATTGTATGAAATACCGATAAAAGATGAACTGTAGCCTTAACATATTTCTCGGATTTGACTTTTATCGGGATTGGACATTTTCTCGGTATTGGATATTTATCGGTATATGAACTATGTCTAGCACTTCTATCGGTATTCCTATTCTCGGGATTTCATTTCTCGGTATTTGACAGTTTCTCGGATTGTACCTTTTATCGGATTGTGCATTCTATCGGAATGAGCCTTTGCTCGGATTTTGCCTTTGCTCGGATTTTGATTTTATTGGGATTGATTCTATCGGAATTGGGTATTATTGGAATTTGGTCCTTTACTCGGAATTCAATTCAATCGGATTTAAACTTAGTCGGAATTGATGATTTGAAGATAAACATGAATTGTATTTCTGTTTGGGGTTTATGTATGATGAATATATATGTATAAGTGTATATACATGAGAACATGAATAAATATGATATTTATTATTGGATCAGTATTATGAATTGAATACTGACTTGGATTACTTCAATCTCAGGAACTGAGAAGACTCAGTGAATTTAGTCATCTGAGTGTGCCAAGGTTTTGAAGACTTTGGTGAGTGGATTTATATCTTCGGATATACAGGATATGTGTTAGTCCCGAATGGATACTACAACAACAAATGTTTGTAGAAGGGGGGGTTGAATACAAACTTTAGCAAATAAAAATTTAAGAGACACACGATTTACTTTTATATAATTCTTATTGATGTGAATAAAGAATTACATGAACTAGATGCGGAAAATCTAAGTTCAATAAAAGGTGGCAACTGAATTTGTCTAACACATAGACTAAGCTAATCTTAAACAACTAATGTCTAAGATGTTCAACACATGAACAAGTTTGTTATACTGAAAGTAAAATGCTAACTCTTCTAGTTCTCAACAAATGAGATTTCAATATTCAACTATCTATTCGCATACTTAGCATGTTTCCATGCATGAGTATAGATAAACAAAGTGGTGTCCGGGTTGATGGAGAGAGAAGGAGACAATAGTACTTGGTTTAATAATATTATAATAGATAAAGGTAGTGGGTGAGAGGAAAGTTAACTTTACAAGCAAAGCGTGTAAAGCAACCATACCTTTCAGTAATGAGTATATCCACTATCTATTATTATATTATTAAAGTACTACCTTTATGTCTTGGGAGAGTAAACTTCTCTTTCCATGCTTGTACTTTAATCAACACCATGCTTTCTGAAGATTTGACTTTACCAAGTATAGAGTTGCTAGCCATACTTAGTTGAAGCAGCATATCTTCGAGATCTTCTCTTCAAAGGTATCTTTCTCCTTTTCCAGGGGATAAAGATCTATCCATTTTGTTTTTTTGCAGATACAAAAAGTGCTAAGTACTTTTACAAAGAAAGATTTAAGGCATAATATAAACAACACATGTTCTGCCTTTGACTAAAGAAAATATTACATAGAAAAGCTATTAACTGAGATATATAATAAGGACTCAGCTAACAGACACTGAACTGCAAATGTAGTTTTGCTCAGCTAAGGATAAATGTGAAAGACTCAGCTGACTAGATTTGCTCAGCTGATCGAAATGCTCAGCTAATAATACAAATCAGAGTAAGCTAATAAACTGATCAGACTAAACTGTCAGCTGATCCCAAGGGCTCAGCTAATCATTTAAGTATGATCAGCTCATGATGAAAAGATTGGATAAGTAGCAAATACCTTATCTGACAGATGGGAGGCATCAGCTGATCAATGTGATTGTGTCAGCTGATCCTTTACTACTCAGCTGATTTTGAAGTCTTTATCAGCTGATGGTTTTAGGCCATCAGCTGATCCAATGTGATTCCTCACCTGATGCTTTTCGACTGATCTTTTCTTCTCAGCTGATCTTCCTGAAGCTGGTCCTTTGGCGGATACTCAATGTTCAGCTGACACTATGATTCATCAGCTGATACTTCTTACTTACAATTTTCTTTAAGTCTAACATGAAAAACAACACATGTTTTTCATTTAACTAAGTCTAAACTGAATAAGTGATTTTGTTAACATCAAATCCTATTTTAATTAATAGACAGGTTTGATTTAGGTTTGATATTGCTATCTCCCCAACAATCTCCCCCTATTTGATGATGACAAAACCTTATCTTGTTTAAGAAGAATCAGTTTGACTAGGTGCAATCAAGACTTACTACTGTAATAAGGGATACCCCATTGAGTGCAACCCTCACTCACACACACATACTTGCACCCATTTTTGATTCAATTTTTACACATACAAGTGCACTACCTGTCAATACTAGTGGCATAAACCAGCCATTGGTACAGGGTACAATTTCTGCTCCCAGTGATCTTAGGCCTATATACCAAGGACTAAGTGAGGGACCACAATCCATTCCAGTTCTAAGCACATTCTCTCAATCAACTCCCACACAACCCATTCCCTCTACTTCTTCTGAACCCTCACCCCAAATACTTCAAAGCCTACTGTCCATCTCTCAAAAGATGGATAGTCTTCAAGCCTCCTTTACCTCTTTCCAAACCCAAACAGAAACTCAACTCTCTCATCTAACCCAAGAGGTTGAGTCACTCAAAGCTAACCAATCCCAAACCCAACCCACCCCTGCTCCTGTTGATCTCTCACAAATTCTAACCAAATTAGATCAAATTCTTACCCAAACTTCCAATCCTACTCCTACCCCATCTCCTCCTATATCAAACCAAACACTTACCACCCTCAACCACACCATTTCAAACCTTCTAACCCAGCTTTCAACCCTAAGACCTTCACCTCCTCACATCTCTGTCACTATTCCTGATTCTCTTATCAGAGTCCCCTCTCTTCTAAGAATCATCGATGATGAGGTCACTAGCTTAAGCCAGTTCTCAAGGATAAGGCACAGTGAAACTCTCAAAGAGTTCACATATCTCACTGATGCTATCACAAGGCTTCAAAATCTACCCTCCACTTCATCTTTCCCACAACCTCCCAATCCCACTATCTCTCCTTCCACTTCAACTATCCCTCCCTCTACCTCCACTCCATCCTTTATTCCACCTTCTGTTGCCAAGCCATCTGACAACTTTCCTTTCTTCTTTGCTGATGACAAAAAGGGGGAGAAGTCAGTTAGAGAACCTTCACCAGACACAATCAGAGCATCTGTTGATGCATATACAGCTGAGGTTCAGGCTATGCAAGCAGAGGGTGCATCAGCTCCCAATGAAACAGAAGCTCAAAGGAAATCTAATGTTGAGGGGGAGAATCCAACTGAGGGGGAGCAACCTGCTCAAGATGAGCAGAGGCCAAAAAGGAGACTTAAACAAATGGCTAGAAGGAAGAGTGCAAAGAAATCAAAGCAAGGTAAATCCTGTGCTCCAATTGAACTACCATATGATGATTCTACTGATGATGATGAAGATGAATTGCCTCTGTCCTCTCTGCTTAACTTGAAAAAGCAGAGTCTCTCTACAACAGCTCCAACAGTCCAAGCTTCCTCTCCAGCTCAATCAAGTCAACCAACTCCCAGCAGTACCTCAAGGAGAAAAGGAAAGAAAATCATGTCTGCTGAGGAGATTGAAGCTGAAGAAAGAAAAGAGGAAGAACTTCATAAAGAAGATCAGAGTCTCAGAGAGTTAAGTGACTTAGCTGCTGCACTTGGCACCTCCATTGAAGAAGTTTTAAAAGCCAAGGAAAAGCATCAGGATTTCACTACTCCTGAAGATCTTGCTGCAATCATTGGTGCTACTGATGATGAACTGAGAGAAATTCAAGAAGAAGAACTAATCATGCTGTCCTCTCAAACACATCAAGTACAAGCTGCACCACAGCAAGATGACCCTTCCACCAAGAAAGTACTTAAAAGAGGAAAGACTCACAAGGAAGCCATTCAAGCTTTGCTCAACTTCAACTTTGGAAGCACTGCTCAGCAAACTAAAAGGCAATCCAAGGAGTTCTTGGAAAATAGAGAAAACTTGGTAAATAGAAAATGTGCAGACATCATTTCAAGGGTTACTCCTTACAGAGGTACAGATGAAGGTCCTTATCTCAGAGTAGTGAGAAGAGATGAAAGAAAAACTTATGAAGATAATTATCTACATCACTGCAAACTGCTCTCCTTCTTTGAGATGAATGAGATCCTGTACCATCTCCTTAAGTCCAAGAGTGAGATAGTCCAGAGGTTCATTGCTAAATTTGAATACTGGATCAAAATGTCAGTATACAACAGACTATTTACTCACGATCAATTTGTTGCTCATGTTCAAGCAATTGAGGATGCATTCAAGAAGACTTCAAAAGCCTTTGTTGCTGCTGAACAAATCATTTTCAATCCTGATCATCCCTATCTTCCTGCTTATGAGAATCTGAATACTGCTCTTCCTCCCAATACTCATCCTGAAATGTTCAGATATATAACTGAACCTGAAAGAGGAATGTTCTTCATGAACAGAGCTGGTGATTGGAGATTTCTGAGAGAATCTGAGATAGGAAAAGCTAAAAAAGAACTGATATTTAATGCTGCAATAGCTACCAGAGATTTGACAGGAAATGAGCACTTTGAACAATTGATAAGATCAAGAGCTGATCAACTTCTAGCTGAAAATCCACAGATCAGAAATCTTGAAGTCAAAGAAGAACCTTGGTGGGAATGAAGGCCTCACTTCATAATTAGACTAATTATATTTTCTCTTCCTAGAATAGTTCAACTTCTGTACTTAGTTTAACTCATAGTTAGATTGCTCTGTACAAACTCTGATGTAAATATTTTGTTCTGTAATCAAGCTTTAACTTTGATCATGGACTACTTAGCTAAAATGCTAGTATAGATGAATCTTAGTAGATAGCTCTCCTAGTGTAAATATAGAAAATCAAAAATCCTAAAAACAGAAAAAGGATAGAAAAGATACCACAAAAACAGAACTATGGTACTTCATAAATGAAAAGATTCCCAAAAACAGAATATCAGGGAACATATATTAAAGAGTTACCAAAAACAGATAGCTAGGTAACCAAATTGCACTTAAAAGTTATATCTTTACAAATCCTAGTCAAACTGATTCTTCTTAAACAAGATAAGGTTTTGTCATCATCAAATAGGGGGAGATTGTTGGGGAGATAGCAATATCAAACCTAAATCAAACCTGTCTATTAATTAAAATAGGATTTGATGTTAACAAAATCACTTATTCAGTTTAGACTTAGTTAAATGAAAAACATGTGTTGTTTTTCATGTTAGACTTAAAGAAAATTGTAAGTAAGAAGTATCAGCTGATGAATCATAGTGTCAGCTAAACACTGAGTATCAGCCAAAGGACCAGCTTCAGGAAGATCAGCTGAGAAGAAAAGATCAGTCGAAAAGCATCAGCTGAGGAATCACATTGGATCAACTGATGCCCTAAAACCATCAGCTGATAAAGACTTCAAAATCAGCTGAGCAGTAAAGGATCAGCTGACACAATCACATTGATCAGCTGATGCCTCCCATCTGTCAGATAAGGTATTTGCTACTTATCCAATCTTTTCATCATGAGCTGATCATACTCAAATGATTAGCTGAGCCCTTGGGATCAGCTGACAGTTTAGTCTGATCAGTTTATTAGCTTACTCTGATTTGTATTATTAGCTGAGCATTTCGACCAGCTGAGCAAATCTAGTCAGCTGAGTCTTTCATATTTATCCTTAGCTGAGCAAAACTACATTTGCAGTTCAGTGTCTGTTAGCTGAGTCCTTATTATATATCTCAGTTAATAGCTTTTCTATGTAATATTTTCTTTAGTCAAAGGCAGAACATGTGTTGTTCATATTATGCCTTAGATCTTTCTTTGTAAAAGTAATTAGCACTTTTTGTATCTGCAAATAAACAAAAATGATAGATCTTTATCCCCTGGAAAAGGAGAAAGATACTTTTGAAGAGAATATCTCGAAGATATGCTGCTTCAACTAAGTATGGCTGGCAACTCTATACTTGGTAATGTCAAATCCTCAGAAAGCATGGTGTTGATTAAAGTACAAGCATGGAAAGAGAAGTTTACTCTCCCAAAACATAAAGGTAGTACTTTAATAATATAATAATAGATAGTGGATGTAACACCACTTTTTTGAAATAGCTTTTAAAAATTTAATTACTACTAATTAGCATTCTAAAACATCAGAGTTTGCGAAAAACTAGCTACAACACTTTAATGCTAACAGTTTTACAAAAAAAACAGTGTTAAAAGTACTCTTTTCAAAAACTGGGAGCTATCCAACTCTGCGGAGTACCGGGGCCTTACCCTTGCTGGAAACTGGTTACCTGCACGCACAACATACTAAAAACGTAAGCTTTCGCTTAGTGAGCATACTACTGAACTAATAAACACATATAGCATGAGTATCTCTTCTCAGGATGTCTCACATCCCAACTTTAATCTGCAAAACAATCAAACTATTAACTTGTCCCGTGTATGATCACACCTCACGCGTAACCAGCCCCTGACGCTTTACTTGGGTATAAGGATCTCAATATACCCCTTTCACTTTCTTGGATACATAGTATCCGCTTTTCTTTGTACAAGGCTTCTCTAAGCCAGGTACTTTCTGTACTCGTGTACATACATAACACACATCACAACACATATATCATACTGTTCACTTTGTACATAAATGCATACTACTCATATCAAATACTATAACATAGTGCTACTGAACATCTGAACAACAGCTATTAACTTTACACATCAAACATACAATTGATATACTAATCACTTAGTGCACAAACATATACTAATCTGATTAAGGGTAAGTACACTCACCTTAGCAGCAGTTAAGAGATATACTCCTCTCACAGAAACGTCAGTCACTTATTGCCTACAAGTAATAAACATGTGCTACATTAACTTCGATACGCTCTACGGCAACTTAAACTGAACATGAAGCATCAAATGACACAATCTGATTCTGGCCCTCCCTACGGCCGTAGGAATTATAACCTACGCCCGTAGGAGTTTTCTACGCTTCCTACGGTTGTAGGCTAGGTGCTCTACGCCCGTAGGTAATAATCCTTCGTCCTTAGACGGTAATCTTCCAAAACTCTGTCCTACGCCCGCAGGAACACTCACCTACGGCCGTAGGAGACAAAACAGTCACAAACCCTTGACAGCTTCCTACGCCCGTAGGGAATCATCCCTGCGGCCGTAGGAACAGTCGGTACTACAGTCTAACTTGCTCTGTTCGAACATCAACTGAGAATCGGGGTTTAACCCTCTAGCAACGATTCAAAACTAGTTTTCTGACCAAACAACAATCTCTAACACATAGTACAACATCTTGGATCATCAAACAACATCAAAATCCAAGACTAACATATTTCCCAAGGATTCAACCTATGAATCCACTTTCTTGACCTAAAACTCAATTTTAAACATCAAGAACACATACCTCTTCTATAAGATCATTATGGAATCACTTTGAGAATGTAATCCTTCCTTCTTGAATCGAATTCAGTAACAACAAGTGAGGTTGTGTGTGTGTCGCATATGTGTATTTGCATCAACTGGAAATTTGACTAACAAGAGTCAATCAAAGACTCATATATATCTAATATTTCACTAATTGGCACAACTGGTCCCTGGACTTATAACTTTCAGAACTTGGTACTTTAAGTCCCTCAATTACAAATAAGCACATACTACACATAAACACAAATGAAAACTTGCTAACCATGTCTAACACTTAACATACTATTTGATATAAACTCGTATATAGGAACTTACAAATTTGGGGCGTTACAACTCTTCCCCACTTGGGACGATTTCGTCCCCGAAATCTACTGAACAACTGATTGTGCTTCAAAACATACTGAATTCTACCGTAGCGCACTAGCGGTAGTCTTATATCTCCTCGTTTCTAAATGCTATCGCAAAGTACTGATGATAGTCTTATATCACACATCTATCCGCTACTAACATGGAAAGTTTGCTATATACTGAACATAAAATCATGTATCATACAAAAACATGGCATATACACCTAAGTGTAATCTGAACTTTACTTGTGCTTCTATCGTATCTTCATCAGTTTCATCTGTTTGTTACACAAACACTTAACTTTTCTCTCTATCAAAGCCATTTACTATGTTACATAACTGAACTTCTCATCTCTTGCCATGTCTTACAGAGGGACAACTACTAAAACATTAGCTGGACTCTTATGAAAGTAGGATACATGACAGGTATCACGAATATGAATCACTTCATCTGGGTATTCTAGTCTATACGCTACTTTCCCTACCACACACCATCTGCTACACTCTGCTGGTAACTGTTACTACACAAGAACTCTAAGTTCTGAATTTATCTTTCAGTATCTGTATAACCCTCTCATTCTATCCATCCGTCTGAGGGTGGAACACCCTATCAACATATAACTCAGTCCCCATATATCTTTTCAACTTACTCCAGTGCCTGGAGGTAAATCGGACATCTCTCTGGAATAACTATAACTAAAACATCCTGTCTAGCTGTCATCTCTTTTCACATGTATTCATCTGCCATCTTCTTAAAGATATATTTCTTTTATCAGTATAACTTATACCTCTTCATGAATCTATTAACTGTTACTCAAATTGTATCAATTCATAACATGTTCCCACTCTCAAGCTGGGACATCAGACAACTGTAGCTCTTCATAAGAATTCTGGTGTTTTGCCTTTATCTGTAGACAGATCAAACATTAATCAATATATATCTATACATCTCTATTGATACTATGCGCGTTGAAAGTTGAGAACAATCTGCTTCCTCTAAAAGAACTTGTCTCATACATTCCTTTAACTGGGTACTCATACTCGGATCAATAGATCTCGCCTATCTCTTACTAACTTTACCACCTAGTCTTTGGTACACTGAATCTTAGGCTGCTATCTTTAACTACTTTAATCTTATCAAGTATTGCAGTGACAACTGACATTCTTACTCGATGCTTCCTAATCTGTATGGCACCTGACTTTCTGCTCAAAGCATCTACCACTATATTAACTTCATCTAGGTGGTGTAAAACCACATCCTACTAATCCTTTAAAAACTATATCCACCGTATATGATGCTTGTTTAGACTCTTCCTTTCTAATCCTAAATCAAGAGAAGAATAACTATTTTTATACACATCTAGTTGAGGGAAAACATAAGTAATAGCTTTACTATTCTATACAACGTATCACAACAACTACCACGTCGCTCATTTCATCCATAAACATATACCTTGGAGCATCACACAACTTATGTCTCAAAGTATTATAAACTCTCTACGGTTCACTTTCCCGCTTAAACCTTACTTCCTTATTTGCTACTCACGTAGGGGTAATACTAGTTTTGTCCTATTCTCTTCTCTAATCTTTAACTGATGGTACTATGACCGCATATCTATCTTTGAACATTACAACTTATCTTGAAGCTAAGTAAACAATTCATCTATTCTGGAAAGTGGATACTTATTTTTTTCTTGTAGCCGTGTTACACTTTCTACAACCTGGACACATTCTATACGCACTACCTTCATTTCTCACAATCTGTACTGATACGCCCCCACAGTAAACTACTAATTCAAATGACACCCTTATCTGTCAACTAATCACAGTTGAATCATCAACTCTTACATCTATAGCGGGGCCAATCTATCGGGGCCTTAACTTTTCTGGTCTCGTTTCAGATACTACATCAATTATGAATTCCACTTATCAAGCCTGTGGAATTTCTGATAAATCATCTGTGTAGTCACAACTACCGGTATCTCTTAAATCTTTTGTAACTTTGTTTTCATGTTGCCTTCTTTCACATAAACTAAAACATTATACAATTATGCCCCGGATACCCTCTCATTTTTGCTAACAAGCAACTAGAATACCTATTCTTATACTGTCACTTCTGCTCAACAGTTCTTCCCCACTTGGGGTCTGAACCCATATTGTTCTCTGATCACTATGTACTTGAACTTGCTACTAACTCAACCAATCAATCTCAATAACTGCTCGAAACTCTTTCATCGCGGTTAACATATACTCAAAGAAAACCGGCAATATCTATCTCTATACATACACCTACTATTCACAATAGTAGTCTCTTCTACTGCGTCTACATGTAATCACATCAGGTTCCACCTCTTTTTCTTTAGCTATAAACTGGAAAACTCTGCCCTTTTTGGCCAGGGCACCCCTGCCTTCTGGTACTGACCCTCGTTATAACAAAACTAGGGTAAGTATTTTATTGACTTTCTCTCTATCGCTGATAACTTAGAACAACCAACTTACTATATTCAAACTGGTAAACTAGTAGCCCACTTAGAGCGAGTTATTTCAAATCTTTGATCACATGTCTCTGCTTTTCACACTTCACCTTTCTGAGTGGGAAAGCTAACTTCCCCTGTTGTAATACAACCGCTGACCTCTTACTTAACACACTTGTCGGCTTAAGCTTTCTCTTTTCATTTACTATTCTTTTCTTACTCAACCATTATTCTTTCTCTTGTACAAGACTTATTATCTCACCTACTGTATTATTAATAACTGTCAATAAGCTTCACATATATCGCTTTTAACATTAAACTATAGTACTGTATTTACACAACTTCTGTACCAACCTGTTTTGTATAAAACGACACATTTCTAACAACTTCTTGGTGATATCATTTACCAAGTCTATCGTCTGTCATCAATCTCGAAACTAATTTGTGATCTGGTCTACACAATCTGTTAGTGCCACTATAACAATTCTTTAAACTAAGTCTAGTCATGGCCTCAATCTGTGCTTCTACCTTTCTTTGCAATAATATGGTACACCCGTCTTTCACTGTTCTACTCATAAAATTATAAACATTTATAATTGCTCTCTCTCTCTCTGGTGGACACCTACTAGTGCGGAGAGGTGGCTTGCACTCTGAAGTCTTTCCACGTGCACCCCTATAACGGGTCAATTCTAGCTTTAACTCTTACTGGTACCTTAATCGTAGCTTATACGGCTGCATCCACGTGCTGCTATCACAAGACTTTCATTCTTTCTGTAACTTGATCAACCACTTGGTTGATATTATCTTAAACGCTTGCTTGTAGAATTTTACTCAACTTTAATACTATTATCTCTTTTACTGAATCGTATTCTCAATCTTGCGAACTCTTCTGTAACAACTCCCTCTACAGGGTTACTCATACGTCTATTACTTTAAATATAACTTGCATCTGAAACATAAGTATCTCTGGTCTCCCGAGGTATACTAGCCTCAGACTACTATAGCAACACATGAACTCTTTTCACATACTCATCTTTTATAATCATATATCTTTAACATGCTATACAATAACTTCTTTCTTTGTTTCTCATAACGAGGTATGTAATATTATTAATACTACATCTCATATTCAATTCTTATCTTCTTCACATACTCTGTACAATCACGTATTACCCATCACTTGATTCACAAGGCACTACCATAACAATCTCAAGCTCAACTGCATACCATATGTTCTTTACACACACTGGCCAGGTGTTGTAAGGGACATATTATACACAACTGTTCTTGGTGCCGTCATGGAATACCCCGATTCACAAGCTTAGGTCACGTATGGCAAAGTCAACTACACATGCATAAACATTACTACTCATACTCAAACTATAAAGCAGATAACAATTCATAACTTCTTACTACCGTATGCTCACCAAGGTTACTGCCCCAGGGATAGCTCCACTTTATCTCAAAACCAGGGTTTAAGTTCAGACATCACGCTCATGTTTGCCTAAATCCCTTAAACCTTGGCTCTGATACCAAGTTGTAACACCACTTTTCTGAAATAGCTTTTAAAAATTTAATTACTACTAATTAGCATTCTAAAACATCAGAGTTTGCGAAAAACTAGCTACAACACTTTAATGCTAACAGTTTTTCAAAAAAAAAACAGTGTTAAAAGTACTCTTTTAAAAAACTGGGAGCTATCCAACTCTGCGGAGCACCGGGGCCTTACCCTTGCTGGAAACTGGTTACCTACACGCACAACATACTAAAACGTAAGCTTTCGCTTAGTGAGCATACTACTGAACTAATAAACACATATAGCATGAGTATCTCTTCTCAGGATGTCTCACATCCCAACTTTAATCTGCAAAACAATCAAACTATTAACTTGTCCCGTGTATGATCACACCTCGCGCGTAACCAGCCCCTGCCGCTTTACTTGGGTATAAGGATCTCAATATACCCCTTTCACTTTCTTGGATACATAGTATCCGCTTTTCTTTGTACAAGGCTTCTCTAAGCCAGGTACTTTCTGTACTCGTGTACATACATAACACACATCACAACACATATATCATACTGTTCACTTTGTACATAAATGCATACTACTCATATCAAATACTATAACATAGTGCTACTGAACATCTGAACAGCAGCTATTAACTTTACACATCAAACATACAATTGATATACTAATCACTTAGTGCACAAACATATACTAATCTGATTAAGGGTAAGTACACTCACCTTAGCAGCAGTTAAGAGATATACTCCTCTCACAGAAACGTCAGTCTCTTATTCCCTACAAGTAATAAACATGTGCTACATTAACTTCGATACGCTCTACGGCAACTTAAACTGAACATGAAGCATCAAATGACACAATCTGATTATGGCCCTCCCTACGGCCGTAGGAATTATAACCTACGCCCGTAGGAGTTTTCTACGCTTCCTACGGTTGTAGGCTAGGTGCTCTACGCCCGTAGGTAATAATCCTTCGTCCTTAGACGGTAATCTTCCAAAACTCTGTCCTACGCCCGCAGGAACACTCACCTACGGCCTTAGGAGACAAAACAGTCACAAACCCTTGACAGCTTCCTACGCCCGTAGGGAATCATCCCTGCGGCCGTAGGAACAGTCGGTACAACAGTCTAACTTGCTCTGTTCGAACATCAACTGAGAATCGAGGTTTAACCCTCTAGCAACGATTCAAAACTAGTTTTCTGACCAAACAACAATCTCTAACACATAGTACAACATCTTGGATCATCAAACAACATCAAAATCCAAGACTAACATATTTCCCAAGGATTCAACCTATGAATCCACTTTCTTAACCTAAAACTCAATTTTAAACATCAAGAACACATACCTCTTCTATAAGATCATTATGGAATCACTTTGAGATGGTAATCCTTCCTTCTTGAATCGAATTCAGTAACAACAAGTGAGGTTGTGTGTGTGTCGCATATGTGTGTTTGCATCAACTGGAAATTTGACTAACAAGAGTCAATCAAAGACTCATATATATCTAATATTTCACTAATTGGCACAACTGGTCCCTGGACTTATAACTTTCAGAACTTGGTACTTTAAGTCCCTCAATTACAAATAAGCACATACTACACATAAACACAAATGAAAACTTGCTAACCATGTCTAACACTTAACATACTATTTGATATAAACTCGTATATAGGAACTTACAAACTTTGGGGCGTTACAGTGGATATACTCATTACTGAAAGGTATGGTTGCTTTACACGCTTTGCTTGTAAAGTTAACTTTCCTCTCACCCACTACCTTTATCTATTATAATATTATTAAACCAAGTACTTTTGTCTCCTTCTCTCTCCATCAACCCGGACACCACTTTGTTTATATATACTCATGCATGGAAACATGCTAAGTATGAGAATAGATAGTTGAATACTGAAATCTCATTTGTTGAGAACTAGAAGAGTTAGCATTTTACTTTCAGTATAACAAACTTGTTCATGTGTTGAACATCTTAGACATTAGTTGTTTAAGATTAGCTTAGTCTATGTGTTAGACAAATTTAGTTGCCACCTTTTATTGAACTTAGATTTTCCGCATCTAGTTCATGTAATTCTTGATTCACATCAATAAGAATTATATAAAAGTAAACCGTGTGTCTCTTAAATTTTTATTTGCTAAAGTTTGTATTCAACCCCCCCTTCTACAAACATTTGTTGTTGTAGTATCCATTCGGGACCAACAATATGATATCCTATTTTGAATGCTCTTGTTTGGATTGTATATACATGTTAATTTGGAGATCAATATGATGTTGGGTTTGTTGCTGGGGGATTTACAGTATCTGATCTTGAAGTACATTTTATGGTACTCAAGGGGGCTGATACTGTTGTCCATGTTAGCAGGGTTATCGGTAAACCTTGGTTTTGGCCGACCTTGGTTGTAGGTGCTTGCAACACCGCTGGTTCTCCTGGGATTCATGAGCTATTTGGGTTTAGGCATATTTGTCTTGTGTATGTTTAGATATTTGTTCCCTCACTTAGCTTTGTGCTAATTCCTCACTAGACTGTTTTGCAGATTAACCTCGGTGAGCTTTGAAGCTTTGGACTGGGAATATAGACAGACCTCACTCTGATGTCAAGTTTTTGAAAGAGCCTGTTTTGTTATTAACACTGTAGTGTCTATTTTGTCAATATTAACCAGTAAAAGTTGTATTTACTTATTGGTTTAATCTAAGTATATGTATTTAGCTTCCGCATGCGATTTAATTATATGATTTAAAAGTACAGTGTTACATTAGTTATTTATTATTGTTAGCTAGTTTGGAATTATAGTAATAGATAGTAAAAGGCGAAGAGTCTCTTTTGTATTACTCATTCTTGTTGATAAGTATTGTAATTTATTTTGTATAGATAGATTTCAAGTGTGTACTTGAATTCTAATCTTTCATAATACACACAAGAAACTTTAAAAGAGATTAGTGTGTATTCTTGCATGTTCTTCATCTTACATCTCATACCACCATTTTATGTGTATTTTGTTAGCTTAAATCATTGATACTTGTATTTTGGAACCTACATTTGGTATCAGAGCCGGGAGCTGCACAAATATGGGAGGATGTTAGGTTTATGGGGCTTATCGTTCCCTTGAGTCGGTCAAATCCATGACTCTTAAACCACCACTCGTGTAGAAATGCAAGAGCATCCCACATCGATTCATTATTTCTTATAATGAGGGTAGATCTTACTCCTACCATATGACACGTTTTAAAGTCGTGAAGAGCAATCCAAAACGAACAATATCATTGGTCGATTTCTTGGTTGCGATCCTACATTTGGTATTAGAGCAATACACAAGTATTCATATGTTAATTACTGGTATTTAAGCAAGATGTTGGTGCAAAATTGTAAATCCCTAGTTCTTATCAATCCAATATATACATGTTTACTTGAAATGTTAATTCAAATGTGTTTTGATTAATGGTTTGCATGTTTATACATTCTTAGTGATTCTATGTGATTATCTTAAGCTTACAAGTACTTAATCATGTGTTGATGTGAATTTGGAAGTTTAAGTCTGTGTGAAAGTTCATCCCGTGAGTGATGTGTTCACTGCGTGCGTGATGAGTCCACTACGCACGTAGTGGATCTCAGTTCGCACATGGTGGACAAGTCGGTTAACAGGTAATTAATTAACATTAAATCATTGCAGGTCGTGCGTATTGAACCGACTACGTACGCAGGGCTCTGCACCACATGCGTAGTGAAGTTTTTACTCTATAAATAGAGCTTAACCCCGCATTAGCGTGGGGAATCGACGAATCAAGCGGGTAACCTACGAATCAATCGAGTAATCAACCGGGAGCCTTCGTAATTGACCTTATACGACTTTAAGCCTACTAAATCGCGATTTTAAACCTCGTAAACGAATACTGTGTGTTTAATCCGAATCCAAGGGCGGCCTTAAGCATCTCTGTGTGAGTTCTTAGAGTTTGTTCTTGCTTCTAATCTGTGTGTTTCTTAGTGTTACTGTGTGCCGGACACCTAAGCAGATCTTAGAATCCTTAGGAGGTTTGGGAAATAGAAATTCCGCACTATTTCTCATCCTAGATCAGTCCTAGCATTAGGGTGTTTTAGTTTAGTTTAGAACCCCGTTCCCCAGCGGTCCTACAAAGTGGTATCAGAGCCTTGTGCTTTGATTGATCACTTTTCCTTTAGGATTTCGTGATCTAGGTGTCGATTAGGCCTGTGTGTTTGTCCTTTTCGTCGTTTTAAACCGGTTAGTAGGTCGAAAATAGGTCGTTTTTGCGTTAAAAAGGTCGTGTTTTTACGTTAATCTGTTTGCTTTTTACTCGTGCGTAGTGAGCTCCCAGTGCGTGCGTAGTAAGCTTTGTGCGTGCGAAGTGTGTCGTAGATCTTCTAGATTCTTCGATTGACTGTGTGTTCATTCCGTACGTAGTAGATTCCCAACGCGTGCGTAGTTCCTCCCGTACGTGCGTGTTGAATCTGTGTGTTATATTAAATCATCCGTGCGTAGTGTGTTGTCTCCGTGCGTAGTCAATTCAATCCGTGCGTGGTAGAGTTCCAGTTCGTACGTAGGAGCATCTGTGTGTCTCCGTGCGTAGTACTGTGTGTTCCTGCGAAGTGCCTTCCCACTCCGTGCGTATTGAATCTGTGTGGTTTATAAAATCCTAATTTCAGTCTGTGTGTTCTCAGCTCTCGATTACTGAAATGGCATCAAAACAGACAACAGTTTTAAACAACTTATTATTAGACAGTGAAATGGGGAGTGCCAATAAAGTACCTAAACTGTTAACCATGGAAGACTATCCTATGTGGAAGCCCAGGTTCGAAATTTTCCTCGATGGCCTTGACTGTAGACTTCGGAGGGCAATAAACACCGATTATATGGTTCCCAAGGGGGAGGGAAATATTGAAACCCCCTATGATGGAATGACTACTGAACAGAAGAGCCGTCATGATGCAGAGAAGAAGGCCTATGCTCAATTAATCCAGGCGATTCCTAATGAGATCTTCCATCAATTCAGAAGATATAGAACTTCCCACAGCCTGTGGAGAGCACTAGAGAAGAGAAATGAGGGAAATGCCGCCCTCAAGGAATTGAAAGCAAGTCAATTGAGAAAGGAATTAGATCATTTCATGGCTACTAGAGATGAAAAAATTCCTTCTCTCATTACAAGATATAATCATCTTCTTAGTGAACTGGACAGTCTGGGTGTTACTGTTCCAGAGAAGCAACAGGTGGAAATTTTGGCAAAAGCCTTGCCCAAGAGCTGGCGGCCATATATTATGATACTGAAGAACAGTGGTGGTTTTGACGGGTTGGATCTAAATGATTTCATCACCAAGTTGAAAGAGCAAGAGCAGGAGGAACAAAATTTGGATTCCATGTCCAGTTATCAACAAAATCCTTCTCTCTACTACTCTGGAACACCTGTATCGTCATCCACTTCTTCAAATGCTCCCTTACAATCTGCCTATGTGAGTAATGTAAATGATTCTGGCAGATCTACACCTGAAGCCTCATCTTCTGGGCCATCCTATACTGTGTCTACTTCTGGATTCAATGTCGAGCATTTCAAGTATGGGAGCGCAGATGAAGTAACAGCACATATGAGCATGCTAAGTGCGCTAGTCTCCTCTTATGATGATCTACTGAAGGGGAAGATTGGTAATGCTCATCTTACTCAAGAGTATTATGAACAGATTGATGACGATGAGATGGAGAGACAAGATATCCTCTGGTCTTATGCTAACTTAGTCAGGAGGGCAAGAGCATATGAGAAAAGAACAGGAAAGCAAATATCAGCTACAAAGGATACCAACCTTGGTTTTGATAAGTCTGCGGTAACATGCTATAATTGCGGTGAAAAAGGTCATTTCGCGCGAGAATGTGATAAGCCGAAGAGTATGGGACCGAAGTATCCTTTCAAAACCAGTCCTGGCAGTAGATCATCTTCCTCTTCAACAATAAAGTCTGAATCAACTCCAAAACCGGCTAAGGCAATGGCAGTTGTTCAAAAGGACGAGGGAATTGACTGGTCAGTACAATTTGGGAATGATGGTGCTGATATTAATGTGGCAAATGTTCATGTGTTGAACGAAGATTCTCAATCCGAGACAGAAAGTTACTCAAGTGAGGAAGAATCAATTGCCAGCATTGATGATGAACCAGCCTCGGTTCCAGCTGCAGAAAAGACACCAGTGAAAGTTCGTGCCAATGAGTCAAACCAAAAGGTGTGCAGTTGTGGTCAATCATCCGAGGAAAAGGTATGTACTTTTGGCTTACCTTGTGGTTCTTGTAATGATTATGTAAAACAGATAGTGTTCCTAAAGTCTACAATTTCAGAGCTCACATCTAAGTTAGATAAAAACCTGTTGATAAAAGAAAGAGAAAAACAGTTGAAAGAAAAGAATGAAAGTTTAGGCAAACAGGTGCATGAACTAGGTGTGGCTCTGTTAAATAAACAGGATGCTATAGTGTTTTATATAAATGAGATTGATAAGCTGAAACGAGACCTTGCTACTTCAAAGGTCGATTATGAGACTCTGAGTCAAAAACTCAAAAGTTATTCCACGTCTTCTTACTTATTTGAGTACATAATCGATCAGAGAGGTCAAGGTACTGATTCAGAAAAGAACAAGAAGTTATACTCTAAATGTCCACCACCAGTGTTAAATCAACTGGTGAATGATGATGTTCACTCTGAATCTGACCCACTACTCACAAAGGTTGATGAATCTTCTGCATCAACCCCAAAAGAGGATTTAAAGTTACACGAGAATGTGGGTGAGCCTCAGAAGAATGAGGTTCAGCAAGAAGAATTTAAAAAGGCTGAACCAGGCATAAGAGAACTGTTGGCAAGTTCTAATGTGAAAGATCCGTTGATGCATCGTATCCGCGATGCCCTTCGGAAATTTGAAAAGGAGGGTGTAAAGTCTTCTGATACCCGTCCGTACCAAGAGGTCAAAATCTTACCCAAACATCAAGGGTTAGGGTATCGATCTCAAAGGATGTCGAAAGGTCCTGTAAAGCAATATCCAGACAGGATTTGCTATGTGTGCAGGAGACCTGGTCACCTTAGTTACGAGTGTGATCAGCAGCCACATCAGCGCTGTAACAGGAAAGTTGAGACTTTTCAAAAGAATAAAACGTTTACTAAAAACAATCAAAACTCAACTCTTCCAGTTCAGCATCAAAGGACAAACGGGGATACCATAAGAAAATCTAAAAATCCCGAAGTTGTTAGCAAAAGAAAATCTTCGCTCAATCAGACTTCTAAGTGGACTAACAAACTGTGTGTTCAAATGCCTAAGGATTCGAGTGACAGGTTCAGCAATGATGCTGAGAAGACTGGAACTTGGATGAAACTTCCAGTGATTGGAGAAGACGGGAAACCCATGACTATTCGGGCTTGGGTTCCTAATGCTTTCTAATTTTTTCTTCTATGTGAAGGGTGTCAACCGCTATAATCAAATGTGAGGTATTTGTGACTGTGTGTCTATTTTCTGTGTGACTAAATTGTTCTTTTGTCTTTGTGTTTATTTCCTGTGTGCTTCTGCGTTTCTATTTTCTTAGTTTTTAGATTGTTTAGTATTTTAGGGGGAGATAGTTCAGAAAACTTAGAAAATACAAAAAAAATCAGAAAACTTAGAAAATACAAAAAAATCAGAAAACTTAGAAAATACAAAAAAAAAAAAAAAAAAAAAGTTGATCCAACCTAGATGGAGAGTGATGGCACACTGGTTCTCAATACAAAGTCGTCTAGTAAAATTAGAACTGAAGGGCACATACATACTTTTGAGAAAACTGTCTGAAAAATCTAGTTGAATCAGATAAGAAACAGATAGTGTGTAAGACATATAAGGAAAGTCTAGACTGATAAGTGGTTATGCATGTGAAAATCCATCAAAGATTCAAACTATCGAGACATTCCAAGTCTACAAGTCAATATCAGTTGAGACTAACTTAGTCTGGTGCACACACTTGTTACCATGCCAAATGTGCTTAGATGACAATGAGCAAAATGTAAAAGAGGGTGAAAAATTGACCCCAATTTTGAGAATGTCAAAAGAAATAGATACATTGATCTATCAATGTTGAATTGTCAAAGAGCATAAAATGCAGTGACAAAAGCTCAGCAAGAAAAATGTCTAGAGAGGTGAAAAATCGACCTCCATGTCAAAGAGCATAAAATGCGTTGACAAATTAACATATCACATAAGCATGGTGGTTTTGGTAATTAAGTTGTGCAACCTACTGAGTGAATCAAAATACTGTGAGACTTTGAAAGAGATAGTCTTAATCATGTATCCAGTCTAGACAATCTGAAAATGTTGAAACAAAATCTGTTATTATCTGAAGAAAGATAGGTTGACAGACAGAGTTTAAGAGAATATGTTTATGCCCAAGGTTCTGAAATGAATGATTACTGAGTATAGACGAGCTAGTACTGACTCCATACTGGATCCTTCTCACAAAAAGATTAATTTTCAGTAATTTAATTTCTGCAATTCCTTTTGTTTTGGTTATTCTGCTCTTTAGATTTTAATTAGTTCATAGTTTACATTCACATTTATTTTCCTTTATTATCAGAAAAATACAAAAAGAGTTCTAGTATGTTCTATTTTATCTTAGTGTGATTTGTTCTGTTTACATTTCCTTCATCTCACTTTGATGTGTTTTGCTTAAATGTTTATAAGTGATCTTGAAGTTACTGACCGTTTATTGCTGAGTGCAGTCCTAACAGTAATTAAGGTTCACAGATGAGAAACTCATTACATGCGAGATGGAACCCCACTAAGCACGAGTTACAGCTCACATCGTGCGTAGTGCAGGTAAGGGCATGACGAAAGGTATTCGTTTAGCATTCTGCTGTGTGCATTTTGCTTTGTGCATTTTACTTTGTGGAATTTTTGCTTAGTGCAATGGTTATTGATAGAACTAGGTCTTAGGGGGAGTTTGTTGGTGCAAAATTGTAAATCCCTAGTTCTTATCAATCCAATATATACATGTTTACTTGAAATGTTAATTCAAATGTGTTTTGATTAATGGTTTGCATGTTTATACATTCTTAGTGATTCTATGTGATTATCTTAAGCTTACAAGTACTTAATCATGTGTTGATGTGTGTTTGGAAGTTTAAGTCTGTGTGAGAAATCACCTCGTGCGAAGTCAGGCTCACTACGTGCGTAGTGGAGCTCACTACGCACGTAGTGATTAGGTCGGTTAAAATGAAATTAATTATTATTAAACTAACCAGTACGTGCGTACTGGACACACTTCGTACGAAGTGTGATACATTACGTGCGTAGTGAATTAATTACTCTATAAATAGAGCTTAACCCCGCATTAGCGTGGGGAATCGACGAATCAAGCGGGTAACCTACGAATCAATCGAGTAATCAACCGGGAGCCTTCGTAATTGACCTTATACGACTTTAAGCCTACTAAATCGCGACTTTAAACCTCGTAAACGAATACTGTGTGTTTAATCCGAATCTAAGGGCAGCCTTAAGCATCTCTGTGTGAGTTCTTAGAGTTTGTTCTTGTTTCTACTCTGTGTGTTTCTTAGTGTTACTGTGTGCCGGACACCTAAGCAGATCTTAGAATCCTTAGGAGGTTTGGGAAATAGAAATTCCGCACTATTTCTCATCCTAGATCAGTCCTAGCATTAGGGTGTTTTAGTTTAGTTTAGAACCCCGTCCCCTCAGCCGGTCCTACACAAGACATCATGGACTTAGTGACGCAATACACCAACCCCACCTAGGTACTCAATCATTTCTTAACGAAGGATTGTTTCAACTTCACACAGAGACATAGCGCATACACTATTGACATCTCACACGGTGATTATTGATATTGAATTAAAAAGGACAGCTAATCTAATCCCCGACTTCTTTTAATGCACTAATTGAGTTTAGATCTTATTCGTCTTGATTATAATTTGTTTCTATGAAATTTTTCGGTAATATCACATGTATCATGTCTTTGTGACGATACCGGAACATTTTGAGTAATATATCTGTCATATGTACAGTGGCAGATGGAAATCCTACCAGTGCTAACATTATGTCAACGCTGAACCACCGCAGCCACCACCACCTTTCTTCCCTACAGCCGCCGAACCACCGCATACCCTCTGCTCACTTCCTCCATTTACTATGTATGTCTCCAGCTTTACATCGCATCTCTAGTCATCACCTCGTGTACGTTCGATTTTAGGACAGTATGTTCAAATACTCTCTAGATCCTTCTTCAAAACCAAAACCAGTCTTTTGGGTTTGCTCTATGTTTGTTTCTTTTCTAACTTTTTACTTTGCAAATGGAGAAAAAATGAAAGTGGTGGGAGGATCTTCCGTTAATCCGTTGGACAGAAAAGCCCAAATGCAAAATGCAAAACTAAAGCCAAGCTTATCCGGTTAATTGCATTCAACAATGTATATTTTTTTGCTTTTTTCTTGTATTTAATGGTGCATACTATTCTTCTATCCAACAGTGTCTATTATTCGTCTATAGTACTATATTGGCAATTTGGCATTGGATTTTATTTGTTTATATTCTAAAACAAGTATTTTTTACTGAAAAGTGTTACATAATTAATGTAAATTAAAATGTTATATTAGTTATTAATGGTTGTTCACGTATACACAAAATTTTAGGTTTTTGATTATATTTAGTGAACATTTGTGGTGAATAAGTGTAATTTTTTTTAGATTCATCGGTGAAAATAAAAACTATATATGTCATTGGCTAAATTTATTAAGGAACAAGTAGAATAGTTTCTAAAATAGTAATGATGAAAACCTCATATATTTTTAACTGTATTCAGTATTGAATATTATAAAATTCATTTAAAACTCAGTATTAAAACTCATATACTTTTAAAATTCATTTTAACTACTGTCAAATTAATAGAAATAGTACAAAACATTTTTATTTATCTTTTTAATTTAAAATTTAGGAGAGAGAAATATTAATAGATTGGAAAGACAAAATATTAACTAGAGAGAAGAGAGAAAATATTTTTGTTTACTAATTTACCCTTTTTATTTAAATCAAAATATTAATTATGATTAATTTGAACCACAAGATCAAAATCTAATCAGTGGCGGAAATTGTTTCTCGCACTTTTCTCATATATATTGAAAGGTTCAAATGAGAATAAATTTTAAGATAAGAATAGAAGACTTAATCCTGACCGTTCATTTGATTTGATCAGATGGTCCACATTTGAGCCTTTATTTTATTTATTACCAAACCATGAATTGCGACGACCATAAATTACAACGGGTGAATTGCGACCATTAGATCTAGTATATCAACATCTAATTGATGACTATGATTTATTATCTCATTCTCAACTAAATATTAATTCTCACAGTAACCCTCTCCTATATATAGGGAGGTTCAAATGAAAATGGATGTAACATCCGTCTTCCGGGCCGTAGTTTTGGTTGACGGTGGTACGTGAATTAAGTGTTTAATAATTGTTTGTTTATTTATTTCTTAGTTTTGATGATTATTAGATTTAAATAATAATAATGAGAGTTATAAGTGATGAAATATATATTTTATATCGAATGCATTTATGGTATAAATGAATTCATTTTTAAACGATGGTTCCGAATAATACCTCGTTAGTTGTTAATTAACTTTGTTTGATTGCTAGATTGATTCAGTAGTAATGGGTACTATGTGGTAGATATTTTACATCACCGGCCGACCTATCCTTCATGTAAACTTCACTGTGAAGTTTTGTATCTCATTTTGTAAGGGTGTTACATTGTTTTTGAGAGAGAAACACGAGAGAACTAGAACATAAACTTGAAATTTGAAAGCTTTGATTTAATATGTGTAATTTCCAATCTAAGGTATATATTTGTTCCTTATTGATTATTGGTATGATTCATGAAGTCTTTGTTAATTATTTGATGGATTCATGAGGTTGAAGCTCTTATCACCATTAATGGAGTTTTATAGAACTTGAACTTGGGTTTTGATGTTTAACTTAATTCTAAGGTGTTCTTGAGGATTGCTTGATGTTAGTTGATGTTTATACATGTTTAGGAATGTTTCTAAGATGATTTCAGATTAAAAAGATGGTGTTTTGGGGCTTGGTTTTCGATAGAATGAAGAACAGAGGGAGAAGATGATGAAGATGGTTGAATGTTGCGACTTGCGGACCTCCTCCCTATGTCGTACGGCTTGAAATGTGGAGAGTGGTCACTTTGTTAGCCCTATCCGACTTATATACTGCCTCATGTGAATTTTCTTGATCCGATATTGATTATTTAACTTTTGCATGCCTATGCGACTTACGTAAGGCCTATGCGACTTAAGAAACTTTAGGTCCAACTTTTCTGGCCCTGGTCCGACTTACAGTAAGTCATATGGCCTAGGGGTGTGATTGATCCGAATCTAAAATGTTGTCCGACTTTGTGTGCTGGTGAGCCCGTTGCTACACGACGTGTCGAGGTCCTGGACGCAACACGTCTGGGAGGTTTTGCACTTTTGGGCTTTGTTTGCTGCTTATTCGTGTTGCTTGTTGTGTATGGTGATTCTAACATGTTGTTTATGGTTATAATATATATATATATATATATATATATATATATATATATATATATATATATATACAAAAGTTCATTCGAGAACCGTTGTTAGCGCGAGAACCGCGAGAACCAATCTAAGCCGTTCAATTCCCCCTCCTTCAATGTCATTGCCCACCCATGAATTCCTCACATGCACCCTGCCACATTCTATCTCTTCACGCTCTCTATCTATGATACTTCCCATATCCAAGGAACGACTGAGATTGGTTATCGCGGTTCTCGCACTAACAACGGTTCTCGCATGAACCCTCCCCTATATATATATATATATATATATATATATATATATATATATATATTTATGATTCGAAGACCGATTTCGTTGTTTTGTGTTCTCAGGAAACGCGAAGGCATGGTGAAATTAAATAACTGAGTGGTGCGATTGAGAACCGTGGTGATTGGGCGTTAATTCACAAGTGGTATTGGTTGTAACTATTATGGTTGCATGTATTCGTTATGATTGATGTTTCGATAAACTGTTTAGTCTGCGGATGATTGATTGACTTGTTATGTGTTATTTATCGTTGAGGCATTGATATGTGCACATGGTATGATAATGTGTACGTGATGTTTACGATAAAGGTCAACTATCATTTGGTCGGGCTGATAGAGGTCAGCCATCATTTGGTTGAGTTGGGCTTGTTTGCTATTGGTTGGACAGTTATAGATCTTGTGATGCATTAGTTGCAATAGAAAGGGTTTAACTATGCCAAATGACAAATAGGCTATCGGTAAACCAATGCTTTGGCCGGTATTTGGTTGCAGGTTCTGCAGAACCGCCGATCCTCTTTCTTTGATTTGTGTGATTATCTTATTTTGTTGTAATCATTGTGATTCTGCTGATTGCCATTTGTGGTTTCAAGTTCCATTCACTTAACTTTGTGCTAATTCCGCACCTTAACTCCATTTTGTAGGTTTTTAGTAAGCACAACTGTTTAGTCGGGAGTTCGTATGTTTTAGGAAAGTTTGACCAGCGTAAGGCACGCGCGTGCCTCTAAAAGGTACGGTCATGTCTCTTTAATGAGGTACCCCGTGCATCTGATATTATGTTAAAAACGATGAGCCATCTTTTGTATCTCTTTTTGTAACATGAAACGATATATTGTGTTGTTGTACAATATGGATTTTGTTTTGTGAGTGTGTTGCAATTATTATTTTATTGCAGCGCTTCCGCCGTGTTTTAAAAAAAATGGCTTGAGATTTGGGGTGATACAATGGATATTTAGGTGGAAATGAGAGACTTAATCTTAACTCTTTATTTGATTTAATCGAATAGACTACATTCGACCTTTCATTTTATTCATAACCCAACTATGATTTGCAACGAGTAAACTACGACCGTAAAATCTAATAGATCAATGTCTAACGGATAACTAAAAATTATTCTTTCATTCTCACAAAAATATATATTCTTACATTTACGTTTAAATCGAAACGATTAACCTATAACTTATTATCTTATTGCCCTTCTTACACTTCCACATTTCTGGCTTTCTAATCAAAATTACAAAACCGTGATAAATAGCCAAATTAGTTTAGGTGGGAGGGCACATTTTTTCCATATATATAAGGTAGTTCAAGCGTAAAGCATTTTTTTACGAAAAGTGCGAAAGGTATTCTGGACCATATGATCAATTAATCAATGATGATTAGTTATGACATTTTGGTAAATACATAAAATCTTAAGGAAATTGATTAAAACAATACAAGGGTAAATTGGGATTTTGACCTAAAAATACTTCCATAATTACATTCTACGTCTCTCTCTCCTATTAAAGTCTTGTTTCTTTGTATTTTCTCAAATCAAATTAGAGCTCTGACTCTCTCTCTCACACATGGAACTTCTCCGAGGGTTCCTTTCGATATTCTGCGCACAGAAGCGATCTCGAACATCACTTATTGTCATTTCTCAAATGATAATAAGATAAGAAGATCCATAAAAAGATCAACTAACGGAAGGCGGAAGGTCGATTAGGAAAGGAGCTTTTCAAATCAACGAATTTGTTGATTGCAAGGCCTTCTTTCAGATAAGTCGTTTATAAAAAAAACTCTAAACTATGAAATAACCAAGAAAAAAAGCCTAACTCTAACCGTAACATCCTTTCCTCCTCCATGATCTATCTGCCGCCGCTTCAACCTCATTGGAGCCTTCCAACTTGTCACCTTCTCATTTCTGTCTACCACCGAACACCACCACCCTTCGTCTTCTTTGATCCGGAACCATCAGATCGACGCTTAAAGCAGCCATCGTTCAATATAAATTGACCTTAAATGATCATATTGGGTTTTGTTAGGATGAACCACGGTGGGCGGAGTAATTTGAATATTTTGTAGGGATCGTAACCGGATTTCTCCATCGGTGCTGTTGTTCGTCTATGACTGCGCAAAATGATAAACTACTTGTACCAAATGATTTCCTACTTAAAATCAAACAAAAGACCACAAGCACCATCGTACAGCTGGAACACACTCGACGACTCCGTCGGAAACCATTGCACACCATCAACCTCAACGATCCTTATGCGCGCATCAGTGGTAATCAAAGTTCATGGTTGTTTTGATTTGGAAACTGACAGGTTCATATAATACTTTATAATTAAATTAAATTTTTTTTTTTTGTTTGTTTTTGGTTCTTCATGTTAATAATTTTTTTTTTTGTTTATAGTTCATTAATTAAGTTGTTATTTTTTATTTTTTTATCTATTTTGTTTATTACTAAACCTCTTACAAGAATACGTAATGACGAAAAAATACGGATTACTGATATGATATTCAATAGGGAACAAGATCCAAATTCATTGGTGAACAAATAGATAATAATTCACGTAAAATAGTAATGATAAAAAGCTTACATATCTTTAGATGTGTTCAGTATTGAATGTTGTATAATTCATTTTAAAACTCGTATACTTTTGGTTGTGTTCATTATTGAACACAGTAATGATGAAAACCTTGTAATATTTTAGGTGTGTTCACCGGCAAACTCAGTAAAATTAATAATTTAATAGCAAATTATTTATAATTTTATTTTGTTTCTTATTCGATATTTAGGAATGAGAAAAATAGGAGAGATAAATAGATTGGAAAGAGAAAAAATTTGTTTTTACCATTATACCCTTTTAAATAAAAAAACAAAAAAAAACATGATTAATCTAGAGCGCTAGATCAAATTCAAATAAGTGGCAGATATTGTTTCTCGCACTTTTCACAAATAATCGTATGAAACTCCTCT